>JAOQGH010000001.1:135047474-135087722 GCA_025769975.1 Gallinago jamesoni
GCCTCCAGCTTGAACCTGCTCCATTAATCATTACCCTTTGGGTCCTGTCACACAGCCAGCTCTCAATCCACCTCACTGTCCCCTCATCCAGCCCACACTTCCTTAGTTTCCCAATGAGGATGTTATGGGAGATGGTGTCAAAAGCCTTGCTGAAGTCAAGGTAGATGACATCTGCTGCCCTCCCTTCATCCAACATTGCCTACAAAACAGCCATGATCAGCTGCACAGTATTACTTTCATCAAGCACATGCTGGGAAGATCACTCAGATAGGTGTGGGTCACTCTATTGCCTTTGCTGACCAGACTTTTTTCCCAGGTTTTGAGAGGGTTTATTTTTAATTTTTGCTTTATTCACCTTGCTGGGGATATGCCAAAGAAAATCTAGCAGAGTAGACAAGTATGACTACCCTTCCTTTATTTTTGAGCCTACTGTATTCACCCACAGTGTCAGTGTTACACTTTTATTTTTACTTTTCACAACACCTGGAATCAAGCCAAATCTTGGTGAGATATTTCTCTCATTTTCTTCCATTATTTCAATGAGACACTAAAATTTTTCACTTTTCAGTTTATACTTGAGGACTAGCTAAATTTTTCTAGTGCCTTCTTGCTTAACAACTCCTCTTTTAATAATCCCATATTCGTCACTTCTTTATCATTATTTCCTTAAAAATAGATAGGAACATACTCTCTTGATCCTCTTCTGTGAACTCTGATGCAGAGAACAGTGTAATTTCTCTGTGGCAAATTCTTTCTTCTGAACTGCCACCTTAAATAGTGATAATAAAATACATGTGCAAGTATATTGATATCCTCACAAGTATCCCTTGTTTCATACATGAATAACTTATTTTCCCATATTTTAATACTTTTAGCTATATTTAAAATCTCTCTTGAAATTCTTTATATCTTTTTATGAAAGAGGTAATGTACTTGACTGCGACAGATGTAATTGCATACACCTACATAACAACACACTGTTTTAAACACACACAGTGCTTTCTGTTATTTATTTACTTTTCTTGCGCCAACTTAGATTAGCTCTTGTTAGAAACTCTGTAGCTGCAGAAAATATAAAAGAAAATTTGGCTCTGCAGTCCTTTGTGGATTATTAACAAGGAAAGACAGGATCCCACCTCTGGGCCTTGAGTCCAAGAGAATTTTTACTTTTATTCAGTATTTCTTGAATAGAAAATGCATAAACTGCTCTTGACTTTTGAATACAATGGATCAGATAATTTATAAAGGATTGTAAATAATTTCCAATTGCAATTGGAAATGAATAAAAGAAAATTAAATTGCTTTAACCTTTTTAACTAACTCTGAAGATAGTGTCAATTGTGGGGTGGAGTTTGTATTACCTAAACTTACCCAAGTGCTGTAGAGGTATGTTCACAGGGGAACAAATAATTCTACACTGCCTTATTAGTGGCTGAAAAAAACCCAGATACTTAGGACATAGTTTATTCACCCTAGTCTAGGACAAGATGAATGCAGACTTCACTATGTTTATTTCCTGATAGTCACTGAAAAGATAGTCCAGAGTGACCAGCCCAGAGGGATCCCTCTACAACTAAGTTATCCGCCTTGCTCAGGTAAATCCAGGAGGATTCATTCCTTTCCCCTCTTACATCATTTGGAATCCACATGTAAATACTAAATAGAAATGCTGTCATTATACTGTTCTCACTGAAACTGCAAATTTATTTTTGAAAATGCCTTTTCCTCCTCTTTCTTATACCTTTGCTAGTATCAAGTACTTCTTTAGAAAAACAGAACATCTAGAACATTTTTCTTTAGAAAAAGAATAGCATTTTCCCCAGAGGTGGTCCAAACTTTCTTTTACACCTCAAATCGTTCCTGTACAGATTATTGATCAAAATCTTAAGGAAACATAAAGTATATCTTTGTGAAGTTGTTCCATTTCTGTGCTGGAGTTTATAAATTTTCTACGAAAATTGGCTACTGCTAGACTCTGTGCCACAGCACAAGCCACTCTCAGAGCATGCTGAAACTTAATTTCAGACTGTAGAAAATTTCAGACTATAGAAAAAATACACCATGAAAATTTTGGCTAAGGCATTCATCGGACAAAAGCATGGATTTGCAGGTTATGTCTATCCACCCCTCACAGTTATTTTAACAGCATTAAAACTAGCACAAGTAACAAAATGCTGTAACTTCTTTGGAGTAAAAATAAACAACAGACAAAGACAAAAATAAACCTACCTCCTCCCTGAAAATCCATTTCCCTGTGGCTGTTACGGTAATTGGGCACAAAAAGGATGGAAGCTGTGAATTTGTGTTGGTGGCATATTTTGGTGTGCTTTGACAATGTGATTTCATTATTAAGTTCTTCTAAACTGCTCGTGTAATAGGGTGAAAAAATCCCGCCTACTTCTTACTCATTTCCCTTCCCCTGTTATTCTGTAATGTCATGGGGGTAAGCATAGTTACAGCCATTATTTTTGTACAGGGGGAAAAATAGGTCAGAATAGAAGGACACCCTCTTTATCAGTTCATTCACATAAGTTTCACTCATTTTTGTCCCATATTTTTCATATAGGTGTTTGTACAGGGCACAACCTCAAAGGCAGGTGAATGTATGAGTCTACCTTCTGGCTCATGTATAGGTCAAGCAGCATTGTTTCAAGCCACACCACTATTTCCTGCTTATTGCTTAGGGTTACTGCCCTGCATAGAAGAATAAATCTGGTGCTCTGGACTTTGTAACAGCCATTCCCAGCTTTGCATTAGCCAGCCTCATTTCATGTAAATGGGTAACAAACCAATGTCACCAGCTTCCATAACTTTTCCACTTACGTGTAGACATTTTTCTGGGCTGGATGAATTGGGTGCATAGATTAGGAAAATTTCCTTCGTGAGTGCAAATGCTCTGAGTATACCAAATCAACACTAAGTCACTTGTTTGTGCTCGTGCTCTGGTCCCAGGAAGGCGTGCAGTCCCTCTTGCCCTCTGGCTGCAGAGTCTGAATGTCCTCTTTCCAACTACATTCAACAATGTGAGCACACACTGTGCGGTGCTAGCACAGTGCAACACAGATTGTGCACTGCCCAGGCATGGACATCCACAGCTGCCCATGCTAGCAGGTTCCAAAATGAGTAAGCCCAAGCCTTTTTTGCTGTCTTGACTGCTTTTGATGCTGGAGAGTGTGCCTGGGTCCTCAAAGATGTTTTTCCAGCAAAGCAACTTTCTGGAACATCCCATCTGCCTTTTCATCTATCCATAGTACAGTCTGATTACAGATCCTTCTGCCTTTCTCACCTTTAAATCATTTGAACAGGAAAATGAAGTGATTAAAGTAAACAACAGCATCTAAATCTGATTAATTATAATATTCACTGAGTATGCCAGTCTTACTATATGTATTTGTTATATCTCACCTGAAGAGTGGTAAATCAGATCAGATTTGTCCTACTTCTGTTTGCCCATTTCTTTTATAGCTTCATTCCCATCAGCCTCTGTTTTTGTTGCTCTTCTGGTCAGAGGAGGAATCAGGAGGTTTCTTGAGAAGATGTTTCCTCTTCTTCAGGTCTCAATTCCTCAATTTTATTAGTAGAGTAGACAACAGGAGTCTACATGTTCCCTGTTAAGACATTTCGTTTCAGGAGCTGCAGAAGTAAGGCCTTTTGTTCTCTTTCTCACTTTCTGTTGTAGACACTTCTGTACAATTTGAGTGAATTATGGCATTGGGACGGATCTGCATCAGTGAACCTGAAACCTTATTTTCTATAAGGTATGTACAACCTGCCCAACTAGATGACAATAGAGCTATGTAGGTTGGAAGCTAAACAGCTGATTCTCATATGCATTCGTAAGTTGCACAGAATGAAATGGGTCTTCTGTGAAAAGGATGCAAGTGTTTAACCAAGTCAAAACTTTTCAGTAGGACAGGAAACACTAGTTGTGGACACAATTTCAAACACTGTTACTATTATTTTCTAGTTTAATAAATGATAATTTTTCAGAACATTTAACATTTTTAAAGGGATTAATTATCCAATAAAACTATTATGGTCCAGTGATTTCTTGGATTTTTTTGGTTATGTTCTTTAGTGCATTGGCAGGATTGCCACTTTCCAAAGTGTCAGTTATTTCTACACTCACTGCTAATGAAGTTATTGATAAAGGACATTGTCACTGTGTGACAAGTGAGGGGCTGAAGTGCACACATGCCAGAGCATGTGGAATGATAGTGGCACTGATCTGAGAAAAGCTTTATTATGTGGCTGTTTATAGTTCTTAAAAGAATACTTGCATCAAGCATGTCCATAAACAGCGGGTAAATAGGAGAAGTCCACAATTAAGCCAAAAGTTTATTTTGACAAATTGTGTTTTGGAAATGTTTGGGAGGTTGAGAGACCTTGTGAATTATGGGCTAATGCATTTATTCAGTACTATTATTGTTTTCATAAAACAGAAATAGGGTGAGAAGAAAAACTGATTGCTTATCTGTAGAGGAATTGAAAGAGTCCTGCTAGAGAATAAAAATAGTGCTGACACCATTGTGCCTACTCAGCTTCTGTAATTCTTGAAACTGTACCCTAAACATTCTCAGAACAGAATTATTCTTGGAACCCTGAGTCTCAGCACTGAAGAAGCTGGGTCATGATGTAACTGTTACAGTAAATTAGGATACAGGAAACTGGGCTGGTACAAAAATATGTTACAATGAGGGTGGTGAAACACTGAACAGGTTTCTCAGGGGAGTAGTAAATGTCCCATTCCCAGAAACATTCCAGGCCAGGTTGGATGGGGCCCTGAACAGCCTGACCTAGTTGAAGACGTCACTGTTCATTGGACGAGAGGGTGGATTAGATGACCTTTAAAGGTCCCTTCCAACCCAAACTATTCTATAATTCAATGATTCTACAAAAGCCTTAATTTATTGTCAAGTGAATTTCCTTAATTATGAAATTTTTTCATATAGATTAGAGAAGTTAAAGCCTTGAATATTTATACAGGGTAAACAGTATGCTATCAATTTCAGTACAGTCAATTTAACTAACTATATGGAAAGCATAACTTAATAAGAATTCACAAAATGCCCAAGATCACCTCTGCAGAGGACTTGCGATACTACCTAGGCATCCCAGTCTTGTTATTCAGAGTCTCATGATCAGTATTTGACCTAGACACGGATGTTTTCACTAAACCAGTCAACTTGAAGATGAAGTTCCACTTAGCTGCTGTTGGTTTTCTTAATTAAAGGGAGGGAAGTTGCATGCCAGAGTAGACTAAAAGCACCTTTTACTAGACCAACATGTTTTACCACAGACTTCTTGGGTCAATCTGGATTCTTCTTAAAACCAGACTAATTCTACAAATTTTATATGACTACCTTTTTGACCTTTAATTTAAAACATAAGAATTCAAAGATTTACTTCTTCTTGATGACTAATGCTAAGAGAGAACATCACTGTTATAATCAAGAAGTTGATAATCAAAAAAGAATTTAATTTATTTTTGTTTTAATTTCTCTGGCTTAATCTGTTTAAAATTTCTCACCTTAAAAGATGGAAGGTAGATGAAGCCGAAAGCAAACAATATTAACAATTTTGCATATTTTTTTTTATTTTATTTTTTTTTAACACATGCCCATGCAGTAGAATTGCCTGAGCCCCAAGCTGGCTTCAGGGCCAGTTGCATTTTCTGTGAAACACAACCATTGTCTTCACCTTTGTTTCATGACCAAGCTATGCTTCAAGTTTCACAAGCAGAGTTTATCCCCTTCCGAGATACAGGGCTAAGAATCTATTGGCTGAATTTTGGTCAGATCTGTGAATACCACCAGGTCTCCTAAAACTACAGAATTGGCTGATTTTTTTCCCAGCCCCTCTTTTTCCTTTATTTGTGGTATATGGTCAAAGCTATTTGTTTTTTAAATGAATAAGACACCCTGAGGCTGTAGCAAGGAGATTTGTCTAAACTTTTCCTGGTTTCTGGCTGGGATGGTATTGACTTTCTTGCTGGCAGCTGGTATAGTGTTGTGTTTTGCATTTGAGGTGAGAGTGATGTTGGTAATACACTAATGGTCTTGATTGTTGCAGAGCAGTCAAGGCCTTTTCCTCTCCTCTCACTTCCTCACCAGCAAGTAGGCTGGAAAGTTGGGAGGAGACACAGCTGGGACAGCTGACCCCAACTGACCAAAGGAGTATTGCATGCTATATGATGTCATTCTCAGAATATAAAGCTGGAGGAAGAAGAAGGAAGGGGAGGACATTAAGAGTTATGGTGTTTTGTCTTCCCAATTGTTACACGTGATGAAGCCCTACTTTCCTTGAGATGGCTGAATACCTGCCTGCTGATGGGAAGTAGTGAATGAATTCCATGTTTTGCTTTACTTATTAAACTGTCTTTATCTGAACGCACAAGTTTTCTCATTTTATTCTTCCTATTCTCTCCCCGATCCCACTGATGAGTGAGAGAGCAGCTTAGTTGCCAGCTGGGGTTAAATTGCAACAAAGAATTTTACTCCTTCTGTTTTGCGCTTTAGAAGAAAAGGGAAAATTGCAGGCAACTACATCTGATTATATGCTTACCTCACATGGTCAAAAAAGAAGTGCAAAAAAGAAGTTTGCTAGATATAAATTTGTCCATAACAGTGCAACACTCCAGATACTTACCATATTATCTGTATAGGGCTATCCAGTACGTACACTGTATAGCCCTATCGTGGATATTATACTGCTTGGAAGCTGAAATATAGTTCAGCTCCTCAGTGTGTGGCGGTGACCGGTATTGACATTTGTCTTGATTTCAGTTTACAAGAAGCAATTTTTCATCCTATTTCCTTTACTTTCATGCTTTAGCTTGCCTCTCTCTGATCCTAGGCTACCACCATGTGGCCACTTTGAGAATCTTCCCAAGAGTAACAAAGACTAATTGCTCAGCCTGGAAAGCAGCAAGATACTGCCTGCATACAGCAGTAAGGCCACATGTAGTTTTCAGAGGGCTTAATTTTCCTTCTTGATTGCACTCAATAATCCCTTATTTAGACACTCTGTGTCTAAATTTGTGTCTGTTTGTTCTCCTTTAATTCTTCCCCTCCCCCCCGAAATACTGGCAAAACATATCCTAATTTCAGAAAGAAAAGTGCAAATTTTTCTGTAAATAGCATCATTTGGCCAGTCCATGCATTAAACTCTAAGACATGCGTTTATATATGCTGGGCACTTCCGCTCACACTTTCCAAACTCAGAGTTTCATATCATCCTTATGTAAATCCCTTTTGTAAGGCCTTTGATACGATTCCCCACAACATTCCTGCCTCTAGATCGAAGAGATATCAGTTTGACAGACTGTTACATGGCTATGGAATTGGCTGAATGAGTGCAACCAAAGACTTACAGAAGTTAATGTCTCACCGCCCAATTGGAACCAGTAATAAGTTCCGTCCTTTAAGGGTCTGTACTGGGACCAGTATTATTTGATATCTTCATCAATGGCATAGATTGGATGCACACTCAACAAGTTTGCAGATGGCAGCAAGCGGAGTGGGGCAGTTGATTCATTAGAGGGATGCCATCCAGAGGGACCTTGCGAGGCTTGAGCAGTGGGCCCATTTGAATGCCATGAAGTTCATCAAGGCCAAGTACAAGGTCTTGCACCTGGTCAGGGTAATTTCCAGTATCAGCACAGACTACGGGATGAATGGATCAAAAGCAGCCCTGCAGAGAGGAACTTAAGGATACTGGTGGGCGAAAAATGGGACATGAGGTAGCAGTGTATGTTTACAGTGCAGAAAGCCAGTCACCTGGGCTGCATCAAAAGCAACATGGCCAGCAGGTCAAGGGAGGTGTTTCTCTCCCTCCGCTCTGCCCTGGCGCGACCAGTTCTGCATCCAGCTCTGGGGTCCCCAGCACAGGAAAGACATGGACCTGTTAGAACGTGGAGGTCCACATGGGGGCCACAAGAATTATCAGAGGGCTGGACAAACCTGTCCCCTCAAGAAAACCTGAGAGAGTTGGAGTTGTTCAGTCTGAAGAAGAGCAGGGTCAGAGGAAACCTTATTGTGACCTTTCAGTACATAAAAAGGGCTTATAAGAAAGATAGAGAGAGACTTTTTGACAGGACCTGTAGTGACAGAACAACGGGCAATGGTTTTAAACTGAAAGCGGATAGGTTTAGATTGCACATAAGGAATAATATTTTTAAAATGAGGATGGTGGGACACTGGAACAGGTTCCTCAGAGAAGTTGTGGATGCCTCTTCATTGGAAGTGTTCAAGGTCAGGTTGTATTGGTCTTTTAGCAATATATATAGTGAAATAGTGAAAGATGTCCCTGCTCATGGCAAGGGGGTTGGACTAGATGATATTTAAAGGGCTTTTCCAACCCAAACAAATCTGTGATTCTATCATTCTATAAAATATGATTTTAGCAAACACTCTCCAAAGCTCATGTTTCCAAGTTATTATTTCAGACTGTGAATCAAACCAGACAAACATGGAAACATCTGATGCTATAGATTTGCAGCTGTCAGGAAAGGAAGAGAGATCTCCAGGTCAAATGCAAGCCTATACTGTGGAGCAAAACTTTGTACCAAATAAGGACTTTTGTTCTGGACTAATTTTTATTCATGTGCTAATGGAAATAGCATCCTTCCCTTCCCGTTTTCTCTTTTTTTTTTTTTTTTCCTCATATGGTTTTTGCCACAATTAAAGCTCTTAAACCTTTTTGCCAAAACATAAGTTCTGTTAACAATATATTCTGTTTATGTACTGAGAAGGAGCAGATCATTACTGAATTTGCAGGCTGGTGGACTGACCAGATTAAATTATGCTTTTGTTTACAGTAATTTTATACAGTATGGGTCCATACAGTAAATGTTAAACAAGACTTCAAGGATGGGATTAATTTCTGAAGTGTAGATTAAAACTGCATATTGTAGTCAGCTATACCTTAGTTACATGACTCTGTGCTCACTTCAGCCTCTGTGAAGAGAAATGGATACTTTCTGGATGAAAATGAACAAGGTGAGGGGAATGTTATTTTGTCAGAGTGTATTTATTTTCATCGACAATAATGATAACTGAATGTGATTTGTGCAGATATAAATATCTCCACTGAAAAGGCATTTCTTTATTTCAGGATTGCTTTGCCTTTTAAATGGCAATGACAATCTTCTGATTATTCCTGGAAAGGTGATATGCATTGGTCTGAAATTGTGGTTGTAAGGCAACGATGTAAGTACATTAATTTCTTTCCCATGCACTGACTGTTATATTCTGACTCACAGAGAATTGTGCTCAGGTTCTTCAGTTATTTCCAGTCTAGACTAGGCTGAGTATCAAAAAATCATAGAATGATTTGAGTTGGAAGGGTCCTTAAAGATCATTGACTTCCAACCACACCCACGAGGGGCAGGGACACCTCCCACTAGAGCAGGTTGCTCAAAGCCCCATCCAGCCTGGCCTTGAACACCTCCAGGGATAGAGCATCCACAACTTCTCTGGGCAACCTGTTCCAGTGCCTCACCACCCTCATTGTAAAGAATGAGTGGTAGTCTCTCTCTTACAGCAACTCTGTTTTAAGCTGTAAAGCAGCACACACTGTGCTGTTGACCCTGTGAGACCACCTCAGCCTCTCTAAAATGCACTTTTCTATACCAGCAATAGGATACTATTTCAACAAGACATAAATGAGTGCAGTGCAGGTAGTAAGTTCTTGAAGGATACTTTGTTTCTATGGTAATTCAATTTGGGGAGCTCTTGGGATGTCTTCTGGTAGCCTACTGTATGAGCATCTTTAATATCATACCTGACAATCCCCTCTTATCCCACTGCCTTTGTTTTAGTGACAATGCTTAGTTAGTCCAAATCACATGCAAAGACCAACTGAAAAAGCCTTGATGGTCTTTGTCAAACCCAGATACCCTGAACATTTTTGGCAGCAGTCTCTAGAGGAGATGTGTCTGAATATAATAATCGTATAGCAAAGTTGAAAGTGTGAACAATGACCAAAGTAACACAACAAATGAAGCAACAGATCTCCTTCAAAGATTAGCTTACAATTTTACAACAGTAATGTGTTCTACAACATTATCAATACTAAATCCATACAGACTCCCATAATGTCTGCAGCATTAAATATTCCCAGACTATTGCTGAATAGAAAAGATCCCAGGCCTGGCTGCAGTTTATCTTCATCATACTGACATGTCTTCTCAGACTTTGTGGCCTTTTCTACTGGCTTGTTGATCACAATTTTTTCTTTACTTGCTAATCTTTCTGTTCAAAGAGGACATGTCAAAAACCCAGCCACGTGGTCATAATTCTGATCTAACAGGAGACAATCAGCGGAAGGGCTGGGTTTGGAAGAAAAGCACCTCTTCAGGAATTTCTCCTGCAGGTATTGGTAACTCCCAGCGAGATAAGGTAAAAGTATGTATGTCAGCTGCAAACATCATCTGCTTCTGTAGCACTATGTAATCTAAACCACTAAAAATCATATTTTGCTGTAATACTGTGGTGGCTGGCTTTTGGCTAATCAGCAAACTCCCATCCAGTTGTTTGCTTACCCATCGTCCTTAGTGGGATAGGAGGAAAAAATAGGAAAAAAACAGGAATGAGAGGTCATGGGTTGAGATAAGGACAGGGAGATTGCTTATCAGTTATTACCTTGGTCAAAACAGACTTGACTTGGGGAAAATTAACTTTCATTTATTGTCAATTAAAACAGGTATGGGCAGTGAGAAACAAAAAGACAAACATTAAAACAACACCTCCCTCCCCTCTCCCCTGCCCAGGCTCCACCTCACTCCCTTCACTTTATACTCCTTTACCTCCCTTAATGACTAAGGGATTGGAGCACCTCCCTTATGAGGAAAGGCTGAGAAAGCTGGGAGTCTTTAGCCTGGAGAAGAGAAGGCTGAGGGGAGACCTTAGTAGTGCTTACAAGTACCTAAAAGGTGGTTTGAGGGAGGATGGAGCCAGACTCTTTTCAGTGGTTTCCAGTGGTAGGACGAGGGGAAACAGGCACAAGCTGGAACATAGGAAGTTCCACTCAAATATGAGGAAGAACTTTACGGTGAGGGTGATGGAGCCCTGGAACAGGCTGCCCAGGGAGGTTGTGGAGTCCCCTTCTCTGGAGATTTTCAAGACCCACCTGGATGCAGTCCTGAGTGATGTGCCCTAGGCAATCCTGCTTTAGCAGGAGAGTTGGACTAGATGATCTCTAGAAGATCTCTTCCAACTCCAAAAATTCCATTATTCCATGATTTCCTGAGTGGTGCATGAGGGATGGGGACTGGGGGAGCTATGATCAATACATGAATGGTTCATCTACACTGCTCCTTCCTCCTCATTCTTGTTCTTTGCTCCAGCACAGGGCCTCCATGGGCTGCTGCAAATATCTGTTCTGTGATGGAGCACCTCCAACCTTGGTGTTCCCTCTGCTTTTTCTCACTCTTCTTGCTCCTTTCTCATCTCTCTATCTAGCATTTCCACCCCCGTACATCCCCTCTTCCTCCCAACACACACACACCTTTTCTTATATATGTTTTTCCAGAGGTACCACTACCTTGGCTGCTGGTCTCAGCTGTGTCCTGCTGTAGGTGCATTGGAGCTGGCTGGCATAGGATACAGGACAGTCCCTGGTGTCTTCTCACAGAGGTCACCCCTGCAGTCCTGACTACACTTATTGCCACATTTGGCCACCTACACACAATACATGTTAAAATAAGTTCCTGGTGCTTTCTCTTTTCTTGCTAAAATGAAGAGAAAAGTGAATTAAAATTGATCTTGTGTCACCTATGTATAGTCACTCTCACCAGCAAAATAGTTACAGATCAGAGCATGCAGGGACATTTCTTGCTCTTTAAGTTAAATACTATGCTTATCAGAAATAATGATGTGGTCAAACCATGTTACTAGCAATTTCAGAAGAAGTCTTGAATAGTGTTCACGTGATGTACCCAAAGAGGCTTTGGTTTAAGCATGTGGCTATTTACCCAAAGCTGAGATCCTAATACATATCTACATGTCAGTTTTTGCAAGAAAAGTCACCCAAATCCATATGGTAGGATTAATTTCTAATGTTAACCATCTAAAAATTATATCCCAGTCTAATGCAGAGTCTCACCCCAGAGAGGGAGACTGAATTATCCAGGGGATAATTCATTTGCTCTGCCTTATGGGATGAGATTAACCCTTAACAAGTACCTAAGTCATGACAAGTTCATTAATCCTTATTCTCTGTGACAGGAACCCAAGGTTATGAGCCCCAAATTAAAGATCTTTGACAGATACCTAAGTAATGACAGATGAATCTTACCCTCTTGATGTAGAGATAGATCTTTGCACAGTGCCACAAATAGGTCCTCTGCTGATACCAGTACTGGCAGCTTCAGTGGTGAGGTTACCTACTGCAAATTAACTAGCTCTGTCATGTTTCTACAGTTTTTACTTTTTCTTCCCTTTAGGTTTTTCTAGCTATTGGAACACTTACGATGATTCTTTAGAAATAAACCTGTGTTAACCTCAGGAACAACTGCTCAAAAGGAAGAAAAACTTTTAGCCACATGCACGTGTCAGATAAAACCAAATGGAAGTGGCTTAAATTAACGTGACTCAGCCTAATGCAAGGAGGCGTTTAACAGAGTGATGAGAACCCCGACTCAGCTGGGCAAACTTTGAGTCCTCTTACATCAAGAGAGCTGGTACTGCTGACCAGATGCACCAGTAAGGGTTGGAAAAGGAAGTAGTACCTGGGACTGAATAGGGATCTGACTGATTTACTAGTTAGCTGATCTCGTTGCACATAGGGAAGGAAGTAAGCAAGCTGATCTGTGGGAAAAGGGCAAGTAACATTGGACTGAGCAGAGGTGAGGATTTGGAAATGTTTGGCAAGATTGACCCATAGTGGAAGCTACAGCTTTGAGAAATTGCCTCAGAATGAGAAGCATGTCTCGTTGGGACTCTCCAGCAAACTAAATGGGGAATTACCTAAGCTTTGCAGTTGGAAATAACACCATAGAGGGCTCCGTCCTCTCATCTTGTCCATCATAAAAGCGTGTGCCCTTCTTGTGGGACTGAAGATGTGAATCATGGACAGACTGCAACAGCTGTGAACATCTCTCAAAGGTAGGCCCTAACATCATTCCTTTTTTAAATTTCAGATAAGGTTCGTTTCCTTCTCTCAAATTCTTCCCAGAGGCAGAAACCTTTGCCTCCTAATTTGTCAAGGAAGTCAAGTCTGTGCTACATCAGTCCTCCTCTGTTAGATGGATTTTAACATGTTTCTCCTCCACCTCCTTCATTTTCTATCCAGTAATCCTCAGTAAAAAATGTATTATTTCCTCAGAAAAATCAAGCACTCTTTATTGGGAAACTGCAAAAAAATTCTGAACACTCAAACTGTTTTCAGGCAAAGTTGTGAATTTTAGAAGACTTTTCTTACAAAACTTCCTAAAATTTAGAATAAAACATATTTGTAAAAATGTATAACATTTTAAGATTTTATCAAAACATTTCCTGTTGATTTTTTTTTTTTTTTTACCAATGACAAATAACAGTACCTGTAGATAAGTCAAGTCTTTCAGGTGAGAATAGAGTTGCTTCAAAGAGCGTGTGTAATGGTTGCTCCAAGCTGAGCTACAGCAATGTTTCAGAAGTGTTGTGACAAATGGATGCAGCTCACTGTCTTTCAGTGTGATTTCTTGTTCAGTCTATTCTCACTGATAGGAGGCTGAGAGACCACGAGAACCCAATGGAAGAGTTTTGGTTGATGAGCTCCAGATTAGTAATAAGGAGATAAAAGTCTGAACAAGCACAATTATCAACGTTGTCCAATATTTAAGAGTGCTGAACAGAGTGCCTAGAAACATCTCTTTCTCTAATACAGAATGAATTTTTAAAAATCTGTCTAGCTGAAGTGACCAATGACAGTGATTTTGTTAGACGATTCAGTTGTAAAGAAGTTGACAAGTTGATTGTTTTTGAGCACCTGAAAGGTTTTCTGCATAGAATTAACCATTCTGAAAGATCTTCTTAAGTGAATTGTGCAGAAGAAGCTTGGAGAGAAATTAACAGTGCTCCATTAAAGATATGGAAAGAAAAAAAAATGGTTTTTATTCAGTCCACTGCTTTTTTCTGTCTGCCAATTTTTAAAGGTTTTTTTCAATCAGGGGGAGCAGGTATTGCATCTGTAACAGTTTTAGGTAACTGAAATTCAACTGTAATGAACAGAGACCTAATTAATACATTTTACAGTTTGATTTATCAGGTATGGGAATGGGATATGGGAATAGATATTCATCTACCTCAATGGGAGATGAGTCTTCTTCTCGCCAACCCCCTTCTCTCTCTCTGTATTTCACTCATTACTTTAACTAGATATCCATTAGCTGTGATGGAAACTTGGACAACTAACTTCTTGTTTGCAGGTCTCTGAATCCTAGTCCTGAACTAGGATTAATTCAATTCCCAGAGTTTGGACTGAAAAACGAAAATGACCACGTATCTTAACACCCTCTCCACCTGCCTCCTCCCAGCAGGGTCTGTTCCCTCATTTGTTCTCTGTCCATAACTGTGCACTCCAGATAGCTAAGTCCTGCAGGAATGGAGAACAGGTGTAGCAGGAAGATACTCCAGACTAATGTGGTGGATTAGTAGCTCAATTTCATCCTGTTAGTTGGGAATGCAAAGTGATAAACAGAATTAAAGGCATTGAGGTCTCTGCTCCTCCTTGAGGTGTCCAATGCTATACACGGATCTCAGTAGTGCCAACACAGAAATGGGCACGTCACACACCTGTGACCATGCAGAGTTGCTGTTTGAGGCACAACATCCATCAAATGATTCAAACTGACTCTAAGAGCTAAACATAAA
Source organism: Gallinago jamesoni (assembly GCA_025769975.1). Taxonomy (NCBI): domain Eukaryota; kingdom Metazoa; phylum Chordata; class Aves; order Charadriiformes; family Scolopacidae; genus Gallinago; species Gallinago jamesoni. The sequence goes on from JAOQGH010000001.1 coordinate 135,062,327, forward strand.
GCTAACATGACAACATACAATATTAATCTATTTGATTCCACAAGTTTGTAGGTGATAAAATATATATGTTAAGTATTCTGTTGTCAGTGCTTCAATGTATGATAGAATATTTGCATGAAATAGCAATCAGATGTCAATATTTATGCTCTTAAGTGTCCGGGAATTTTCTCTGTGTAAGGCTATGTTTTAGCAGTTCCCTTGGAAGAAGAGTAATGGCTGTGAAATACAGCTTGTCTTTTATAACACAGCAGACTTTCTTCCTAGAAACATTCAGGATGCATATCTATTGTTTTCATGTGAAAAGATAAGTAATTTTTTCAAGCCTTACTCTCTTAGGCTGTTTGTCATCACAATTGTGATTCATCACTGATATCCCCATTACCCCAGAGGAATTTGTATGCATAATGAGACACCAGCTCCAGACCAGTGTTCTAAATTTTTCTATGTATTGACAAAGTTTAAAATGGAAATTTCAGATTAGTAAAAAGTCCTAGCTATTTCATCTATTTCTGGTGTGATTTGGAAAAGTGGTAAAATCTCTCCATGACTCATTTGCGCACTTGGGAATTATTAGAGCTTTGGGTTTTTCCCTTCCCTTCCCTTCCCTTCCCTTCCCTTCCCTTCCCTTCCCTTCCCTTCCCTTCCCTTCCCTTCCCTTCCCTTCCATTCCATTCCTGTAGTGCATATCCTACAGTAGGTGTTTAATGAGTCTGATTTAGTCTAATGGAGTTGTAATCACAATATTATCACCACTACCTTTTTAATTCAAACCTTTCACGGATTCCTTCTGATTACCTGAGAACAAGCGAGAATATAGAGAGCAAATCTCTATGTTATATTGCACTCCTTTACAGGGCTCATTCCCACTCCTGATGCAAAGTCAGCACACCCTGCAGTGGACCCCAAACCTGCACATTGCTGTCATAAATCTCTGCATGTTGTATTTTGCTGTAATTGACATTAGCCTCTGTGGATGTAGAAAAGTAGAGAAACCAGATCAGAGACATTGTATCTGAAGTTTACTTTCACTGTGAATAGATGGATATTTGCTGTAGCTGAATTTTTTTGGAAAGTAAAGGGGCATCTTCTCCAAGAAATTACTTTCTATAGCAAGCCTTGTATTGGTATATGTATATAGGCATCTATCTAGTTTGGAAAGTTTTACAAACATAATCCACAAAAAAAGAAATATTTCATTTTGAGACTGCAGATGCAGAGTAGAAGGCCACACGGACAGCTGCCGTACCCATTATGTGAAACAGAAACATGGGATCAGGATTCAAAACAGGATTAAGAGACCCAAGTGGTGATAATTTAGTCATTGCAGTAGAAAACTGATGTCAAAACTCCCTTCTGTTAACAAGCACGTATCGTTTTCAGGACACTCCTTTTATCTTAGTGATATCCTTCAAGACTTCCTCACCACTCCTTTGCAGGGAAACATTTCATTTTCAACAGACCAAATATCTGAAACTTCATTTCCATATCAGTGCAAAGCAAAAGATAAGATTTCCCCTCTTCTTCTCTTGATGTAAACAAAGGTAAAACTAAAGAGCACCTCAAATGCCCCCATCACATGATTACAAACGCTAAGGGTGCTAAACAACAAATCAGGCTTTGAGGGAACAGTAGAAGGGAAAACCCATGTCCTTTAGTCACACACATGGGACTTCACTGGAACTAGCTCAACATGGGGTTCAGATGACTACAAAAGAAACGGCTGTGAAGTCCTGAGGTTTGCTTAGCACACTGGCTTTATGGATGCTTAGCAGTCACTTCTTTTTACAGGAAACTAAACCCTGGGTGAAGTACTGCACACTGCACTGGCTTCATGGATATTCTTAATTATATGACACGCCATTTTAATCAGCCCAATTCCATATGCTGTTCCAATGCAGCACTTTGATGAACTGGAACTATTATTCAATTCAGTGTGAGAATCTGCTAAGGATGGAAAAAGGTTTTGAATTCCTACCATTCTTGTTTTTAATGAATAAATCAACAACATGTGAAAAATTATAAGAAAAAAATAAACCATGAGGTGTAGCTTTCTTCCTTTTCATCTTTGATTATTTTAAATTAAGGCAAAACTCCAGAAAACATGCCACTAGATAATGTATGGCTTTTATCTGAATTCAGCAATGGTAGTATTTCATTGATGTAAGAAAACTGGAAGAAACGTTGCAATTACTAATGTGCTACCATCAATTCAATGTGCAAGATACTTAAACCAGATAAGATTTACATGTTTTGTTAATAAGCAGGAGAAACAATGGGAAAATAAGTTTTCTATATCTTAAAAAATGAAGTACTGGGCCTATGGTGAGGGTTGCTATGATTACCACTGGATTTGAGATTCTAAGTCACATTCATCTCAGTTAAATACGGTGTACTTCTAAATATAGTCAAAGTTCTCAAGAATCATTTGCTTCTTTTCATCTAGTCCATAGTTAGAAAAGTATGGGTTTTTTTTGTACACACCCACCTTAAGCTCATGTCTGATAGACTTCAAAATGGAGGTAAAGGTTGTTGGTTTGGTCTTACATTGTATAATTGCATTATCTAGTGCTAACAATAAAATAACACATGGACCTAAATACATTATTTTCTAATCTAAAACCAAGATTTACTTACAGAATCTATGCCTAAGGGAAATCTGGGTATAAAGCCATCAAAGTAATCACAGCAAAAATAGATATTAATAAAGGAGGCATATGGTGTATACCCAAGACACAAAGCAGCAGTATTTGAGGCTTCAATAGTAAGAAGCTGAAACATTCCATTGGGCTTTTGTATGACATATCCGGCTGCATTTTTTGTCTGGTTGTTTTGTTTGGTTGGGGTTTTTTACCATGTATTTTTAACTTACATACTGAAAGAATAAAAACATTTCTATACTTAACTGTAACAACTTCTGCCAGGGATGAGAATGAAGATCTTTAAGTCTCTACGACTTCACCTATCAAGCCAACAAAGCGAGGGGGTTATATGGGATCCTTCCTTTATCATTGTTTCTCTGCTGTGTGCCCAGTAGCTAAAGATGGAGACAAGCAAAACAGAAGATCCAGTTTCTATGCTTTGGAGGGGAGAGCACCAGTTAGTAAATGAAAGAAAATATATTCCTTGATCTCTTCAGCCCTTTGTAGCAGTGCTTGTGATATGAGACTTTTAAGAGGATAATAGCTTGACCAAATTTGGATTTTTTTCAAAAGCAGTAAAGAGTGCATTCTTAACACCTTAGGCTTATTTGTGCACCAAAAACTGGGGTCGGATTCTCAGCAAATGAATAGCATGAATGAAGAGGCCTATCTGTCCCAAACCACATTTCCAGAAAAGAAATGAACAATTTTATCCATTATTCCCCCCCTAAATTCATCTTAAGGTGGAAATGCAATATATCAGCTTGTATGAATAAAGTGGTAAGTTGATTTCAAACCTGCTTATTATCAAGGCAGTCAAACCCACCAGAATGCCACTCATAACATGCCAGTATGAATTGCATTCACATATGTGATAACTGCAAACTTAACCCATTTACAAAGTAAAACAGGCAAAAGTAGAACAATTTTAGAGGCTAGGCTGGGTAAAGCTTCAGATATGGAGAGTAAACCAGACAGTAATACCTTGTTCAAAATGCAAGATTTATTTGTTCTTTTTCCTCCATTACTGATGGGATTTTTAGTTATCTGTCTAGTTTGTGTTTTGTTGTTGGTGTGTTTTTTTTTTAAAACTGGTGTGCTTATTAGCCACTGAAAACCCAGAAAAATAGCAAGTAGGGTATCATCTTTCTGAGGTTTTAATTTCATAGCCACCACTTGAACTATGTGATTTAATTTCTTGTATAAACTCTTTTCCTTAAAAGATGCAAGCTCATTACAGTACGTAAAAAGTTTTGAAATCATTCTCTTTTGTGTGCAAAGAGGAAAAATAGTAACAGCTGTGACCACTGACTTGGTCATTCAGAGTTGCACCTCTTTCAAGGTATTTCAAAGAACTTGGGTAAGGTTCCAGTTAGTATTTGCGTATTCAGAGGTGCACTTTCGTCCCATAGTGGGAAGTAGCAGTGGAAACTGGCTTTTCTGTGGGGGTGACTTGTGAAGAGGGAAGTCTCTTGAATCAATTTCTCATTATAGTTTTAAACCAAGACATTCTCCAATGCTGACCTCTCCTGCTTCTCAACTCAAACGATGCTTCCAGGCATCCAGGATTTAACATGCATTTAGAAGGTAAGTTGTGAAAAAAGAATATAAATGGTACTGCTGTTTTGACTCTTCAGCTACCCAGCCCTTTAAAATGTCTTTGACCTATATTGCTTATTTCATTATTCCTTTCTATTCAATTTCAACATTGTCTACTATCCAATATGGGAGCTTTAAAAAATACAAATCAACAGCCTTAAATGAAGTATAAGTTTTAGATAGTGAATTCCTTTCGTTAAAACCGTGCTTTAGAGCTACATACGAAAAGTTTCATTGCTTAATAACTGAATTTACTCTCTAAATTAGGCAAAATATATTTTTCAAGAGCATTTTAAATTGTCTTTTTGGACTATTTTTTTTTTCAAAGAAAATATTTTAAAAATGCTGTTTCTTAAAATGTTAACTTTTGTCTTTAGGAAGACGTAATAATGAGTCCCACAAACTTTTGAAAAATGTCTTTATTCAGACACATGGATAGTGAACAGATCTACACTTCAGGAAACTCTCAGGTCTCTTGAATCTTTGAAATTAAATGGTTCATTTTCCCCACACTAAAAGTAACTACTCTGTGTTTTGTGAAGATTGGTTTCATTGCTTTCATTTTCTTGCCCTGACTGTCTACTTCCCAGATTCACCAGGTGGGTTTTGCACAAGCCCTTACAATCTCTGCAGCTGCTGTGGTGTATGGGTTGGCAGGTCCCTTATGTTACCTCATCTTTCTCTTGCTCCAGCAACCCATTAAACCAGACGTTACTGGGCAGCAAACAAGTGGCATTGGCTGTAGTTGAAACTCAGCAATGAAAGCAAGAGGATAAACAAAAGACCAAAAAAAAAAGTAAAATATAAATGTTGTACTGTTGTCAAATATTAAGAATATTTTCCTACTAGGAAAGCAATTTATTTTATTTAGATTATTGAGATAATTTCTATCCCATTAGATTAACTGGCCTGTCTGTAAATATATTTAGTTACTGTGCATTTCTCCAGAAACAGAAGGACTAGAGACCCTTTTTTAAAGAAGTTTGTCAGGCAGTGAATTTCAGCTTGGACTTCATAGACTGAACTTCAGTACCATATGATAACATAAAGCTCTTTGTAGCACAGGATTAGAAACACTCAGTCTTGTCTACATATGTTTCAGAAGAAATCTCCTGTCTTTCTGTTTGGGTATGATGGCATAAATGGAAATAAGCATTCTTTGACAAGTTGTGGATCAAAAGCCTTTTATGTATGGATGGCTTTTCATTCCCTCCTGATCACCTTGGGCATCCTTATGTTGCCGTTTTTTTGATTTGCTGTTTTCTGTGGACCAATTCCTTCCATATAGACGTAAGAAATACTCTAGGGGGTCAGCCCAGGGGTCCATCTGCTTTTCTGTCTGCAGCAGCGGCAACAGGAGGTGCTACTTAGATATCATCCACAACTTTGGCCACCTCCTGCATCCCATTCTCCAAGTATTCCCCCAGCATCTACAGCTGCTGAATTAGGGTTGTTAGAGGGTAGATTCATCTCTAAGATTTTTTTAGTAGCTTTTCATAGATCTGCTTTCCACTAATTTGTCTAGCCCTATTCTCAGCCTGCTGACACTCTTCCGTGGGAGCTCCTGTGGGAGCAAGGTGCGGGAGTCCATTGCACACTGAATGGCAAAGTGTCTTTCAGTGCTGTTTGAAAGGTACTCCTAGGAAGAGGAGTAAGTATATTCAGACTTAGTTTAAAATTCATGCTTCTATGTTTCCTTTCTCTGACTGAATGCATCTGTATTACCTCACAGATGATTTCTATTTTCATTTCTAACAACAAAAGTTGCTGCTACTTTAAGATTTGTTTTGTTCCTTTTCTTGTTTCAGGTCCCCTTTTGACTTGTGTTTTCCACAAAAGTAGCCACGTTACTAATAGCCAGAAATACTATAACATACATAGTGTTTTCCATCCTCATTTTCTTCCCTTTTTCCAAATTTAAATAAAATACATATATGTTCCTAGTAATATTTTTGATTGTTCCATCCATAAGAGTGGATGAGCCCTTTACAGCCACCGCATGTTGAATTATGAACCCTTGAAAAATCCTTGTTTTCATTTTATGTTTTCCCTGACTTTTGCCACACACCCTACCATTCCAGGGGCACCATTAACGAGGGGTGGGAATGTCTCACTCCTTCACTCTCCAGGCAACTAGAACTGACTCCTTTCCTGGGCACACCAAGCAGAATTTAGTCACTGTGGTGTGGCACGTGTACTAAAGCTGCTGCTGCTGCTGCCACAGCTGAGATCAGTACCAGAATGAACCAGATAGGGGAACCTCTGCCTGAAAGCATCTTGTTATGATTTTTTTTTTATAGCACTTCAACAAGCACAAAGAAAACATTCATTAAATGACCTCTTGTTCACTGCGTTATACCAAAATTGCATTATAAATGAAAGTGTATGTGTATATTTTTTTTCCAGGTAACCTCATTGCAGACTTTTTGAATGTGCTGAACATTCACACATTTTCCTCTAAATGACCAATGCCTCTTGTAAGCCAATGTATTGTGAATATCTTGATATTGTTCCCGAGGTCCTAACACATGGATAACTTAATGTGTTAGGATTTTAGAATGGAAAACAATCAGAGTCAAGGCAAATCAGTTAGTTTGTGAATGAAAGACTCTGAACACAGAGACTTATTAATTAATTAATTCTGTGAAGAACTGGTAAGGTCTCAGAGGTTGTTTTACATTAGATTAAGATTAAAGCAATCTTTGAATACTCAGCCATCAAACAGCAATCATGTCTTTCTAAAGCCAACTTTGACCAGTGCAGAATCTTTCTTCTCACTGTATCTCAAATTTAGCACTTGCTGATATGCACTTGCTGATAGTCATTTCTGCAAATGGCAAAATTCAGCTCTCCTCAGATAGTTACAGTTCATACCCTTCTAAAGCAGATATCTAAACCAGGTAACATGAATCACACCTAGAAGTGACTGTTGCTCTACTGCCACTAGAGGCTGGATAACTCATATAGCTGCTGGTTTTGTATCTAGTCAAAGTTATGCCAGGTGGCTCCGACCCAAACAGTCTGCTTTCAGTATCTGTAGTGTCATTTCTGTCACTTAGGTTTGAGGAGCAGTAGTGTCATATCTGTGGTCTTGCCTTGCAGTCTAAGCAGCACTGTCATTCAAAACCAGCTGGCATCATGGCATATCTGCTCTCTTTGGCCCTGGCACCCAGTTAAAGAGTGTGCTTAGGTACAAACATCCCGGGAATAGAAGGCATTGATCAACAAGACCCATTAAACATATGTAATTTCATATTTATTTCTTATACTTCAGACAACACTTAAGTGGTTAAGTGGATGTTTTGTATTACTTCACAGATGCAAAATGAAAACATCATGTTTTAAGTGCTTTTTCAACCGAACTTGGAACTAAAGTTTTTTTTCCGAACTTGGAACTAAAACTAAATTTTGGCAGATCTGTGGCCCAAGGCATTTGCTATGGCACATATTACAGTTGCTTCTGTCATGCTGATGGTAACTTTTTTCCAGCATAAGACACTATTCTCCACTAGCCTGGCAAGTGGACAACCAGATGTAGTGGGTAAGTAAAATATTTTCTAACAGTTCTTCCTATGCTAGACATCCCAGATCATAGAATCATAGAATAGTTTGGGTTGTAAGTGACCCTTAAAGGTCATCTAGTCCAACTCCTCTACAATGAGCCGGGACATCTTCAACTAGATCACGTTGCTCAGAGCTGCGCCCAACCTGACCTGGAATGTTTCCAGGGATGGGGCATCTGCCACCTCTCTGGGCAACCTGTGCCAGTGTTTCACCACCCTCAGCATAAAAAAAAGTCTTCTTTATATCTGGTCTAAATCTTCCCTCATTTAGTGTAAAGCATTTACCCCTTGTCCTATTGCAACAGGCCCCGCTAAAAAAGTCTGTTCTCATCTTTCTTATAAGCCCCCTTTAAGTACTAAAAGGCCTCAATAAGGTCTCCCCGGACCCTCCTCTTCTCCAGGATGAAAAACCCCAGCTCTCTCAGCCAGTCTTCACAGGAGAGGTCCTCCAGCCCTCTTCTGACTAACCTGAACTTATTGTCAAGGCACTTTCTACAGCTCATAGAGAGAAACAGAGACCTGGGCTAGCAGAGGTGTCCAAGACAGTTAAAAGTGAATAGCCCAACATTTTGAGAGCTGCAGACAGGTAAACATGAATCTCACTGCTAAACTCAGTCATATCCAACAGAGCTCAGCAACCACCTGCTCCTGGGTATGCAAGCCTTACTGAGAACCAAATCTTTTGTATACACAGTGGTGGGCCCTCTCTTCCTCTATGCAATTTGTAATTGCAGATGGTCTTGAAGCACATAATGTTCTGTGGATTACCAAGCATAAGTCGAGAGTTATCTTGTTCTGGAACAATAACCTGACAAAAGAAGAAACTGAGAAGTACACTGTGAAGTATATTTTGAGTTATAAATTCTTCAATACCACTCATGAAAGGAAAGTAAGTTGTTCAATGGTTACATGTAATTTAAAGGGAAATTGGGTATTACTTAATTCAGTAGATGAATTTGCATAATTTCCCTTTCAATACTTAGTACCATCTACAATCATGCAATTCCTTCTTCCTCCTCTTAGGAAAGACTGTACGAAAAGAAAAAGGTAATACCTCTTGAGTTACATTCTGGTTTTAATGCTAAAGTTAAAACACAACTTTTCGCAAAAGAAACAGAAGACGTAATCAAGGAGAGTGACTGGACAGAATTTACTTACAATGCACCTCCAGGTTAGCTATTTTTACTTGTTGTTAAGACATCCAAGCATTAATGATAATGTTCTGTCTTACTTAGAGACATATGATTTCTGAAAGTTCATTTTTATCTTATGCTACTTTTTTTGGTGCAGAATTGTTAAGATGACACATAGCACCTTGGAATTCTGGAGAATTATTTCCTTTATTAGACATGTTTAGATTCAGAAAACTCCAGTTCTGCTAAGCAAGATGTCAGAACCATTCAATTACTCTCTCCATTTCCCTAGTAACTCATGTCTCTCGAAGATTGCCTTTTGTGCCACCTGGTTTCAGGAAATCTTAAAAGAGCAGAGCTTTTCAAATACTGCTTGAGACATTTTGTCCTTTAAGTGGGTTAGTGAGGCTTTTGATGGTGGCAGCAGATGTTCCTCTCAGTTGGAATTGTCCAAAAAGTCAAAAGACTCACTTGCTCTCACCTACCACTTATTCACACTTGTAGAAGTAAGCACACAGAATGGATTTGTAAAGGCCATCATGTTGTTATTAAAAAATCCATGAAAATAGACTTCGCTCACTCTTTTTACCCCTTTCTTTCTTGCAGTATATATTCAGAATTTTTCATGCATCATATATAATATTTCTTTTTTCAATTGCACCTGGCATATTAAAGCAGAAGCTCCTGAAGATATTCAGATCTTTTTTTCATACAGGTAATGGTCTTGTGCAAAATAAGTATGAAACCATGCTTTTGTACCTAAGCCCTTGATTTACAAGACTAATATTTCCTTCTCACAGACACGTAGGAAAAGATTTTGAATGCCAGCAATATATAAAAAATGCAAGGAAGAAAAATATTGGTTGCCATATGAAAGAAATATATTTCCAACCATCAAGAAAAATCAATTTAAACATAACCATAAGAGATTTGACACACAATTCAGGAGGGCTGTCTTATTACAAAGCTTTTACACCTCAGACAATAGGTAAGTTTTGTCTATTATTACCTGTTCATTTATTGGTTATTTCATTGGTCCGGAAAGGAAAGAAAGAAGTGTGAAAAAGTCGGAATATTAATTCTAAATTTTTTTGCATTCATGTCTCTCGGAATTTTGCACAAATATTTTGTTTAAAAAATGGATTATTGCTCAAAGGTTTTTATTTTTTTCTCCAATGTAATATCATTGTTTATCTATAACGGTTTTCAAAAAATTGATAAACTAGTGTGAGAAAATGCAATTTGAAAAGCATTATACTCTTCTCCAGTTTTTCTCTTTCCTTTTCTTTCATTTTTCCTTTATAGTGCTGAAGAATATGTGATTCAAAAAAGAACATAAATAGACATAAATCTCATTAATAACTGAGTTTAAGAATATGAATGTTCTCAAATATTACTAACATTTCTGTTTATTTATTATACCATTTTTTCAGTTAAAAATACTTTGACAGATACTTTTAATTATCACTAGTTTTGAATGGTCATATAAAATTACTTTTCTTTACTTCTCATGAAAGTTAATTAATCTCATGGGTAAGAAATTCACCTGAGTTCTAGTACAGACTGCAGGTTCAATTACCTTTTAAATTATCAACATGTTGATCATATTCTGGACCTGTAGCATGGGAATCAGTCATAACCCAAGGGACAGTAAAAAAGTAATTCAAAAATATAAATATTTAATCTGAGTTTATATCTCCTTTATTCTGTTCTTTTATTGGAATTACTGGCTTTGCCCAAAGATTTATACTGCAGTCAGAGCCAGCGATAAGCAAGATGTTTTGTTTTAGCAAAATAAAACCTTTTCAAGAAAATCCGATTTTCCTGAAAAGCCAAAAAAAAAAAAAAAAAAAGGGTGGTGGTGGTAGAACTAATCTGCAGGAAGACTGTATTAGGTGTTTTCACAGCTGACTGGGAGGATGCTCACTTCCAGACTGGCTGCCTGGGTCTAATCCTACCTGCACACTTCAGGACAGAGAGCTGCCACAATACATCTAGTCTTAGGATGAAAGGCTTCACAAAGCAACAAAAGTTTTCATGTAATGCTCAGAGGTGATGCCTGAACTACTCTAATTTGCCTAACAACCTCCTGAGTGCTCACCCAGCCTCACCTTGGCAGTTTCATGTCTTCTCCCACCCCTCTGCTAGTCCTGGGGCAACCTTCCCACCTAAGGCCTTCCCAAGGAGCACAGGGCTGGGGTGGGAAGAAGCGAGTGGGAGGATAAGTAGGAGGAAACAGGATGTCCCTCCCTTGCTTCTCCCTCCATCCACTCTATCTCCTTCCTGCTCACAGCAGCCACTGCCTTCTCTATGCAGAGTCCAGACTGCCAGTGTTTCCTCACTGACCTTCCCTTCCTGTCTTAGTCATCTTTAATATTCAGAAGGGTGCACACCAGTCACAGCTGGTTCAGCCCACAGCTTCCCCTCCTGTCTCAGCATCAAACACAAACCCTGTTAGCACACCTTGCCTCTAGAATCTATTGCTAAGCCTTGGTAGGGCACAGCAAAATCTAAGTGAGCTTGCAGGGAACTCACATAGAATCACGGTTAGAGTTGGAGGGGACCTTAAAGACCATTGAGTTCCAAGCCTCCTGCCATGGTCAGGGACACCTCCCACTAGAGCAGGTTGGTCACAGCCGCATCCAACCTTGCCTTTAACACTTCCAGGGATGGGGCATCCACAACTTTTCTGTGCAACCTGTTCCAGTGTCTCACCACCCTCACAATAAAGAATTTCTCTCTAAAATTTAGTCTAAATCTCCCCTCTTTCAGCTTAAAACCATTACTCCTTGTCCTATCACTACACTCCCTGATAAAGAGTCCCTCCCTGTCTTTCCTGTAGGCCCACTTTCAGTACTGAACGTCCACAATAAGGTTTCCCTGGAGCCTTCTCTCTCCAGGCTGAACAACCCCAGCTCTCTCAGCCTGGTGGGAAAGGTGCTCCAGACCTCTGATCATCTTCATGGCTCTCTTCTGGACTCACTCCAACAGCTCCATGTCCTTTCTATATTGGGGGACCAAAAGCCATACTCAGTACTCCAGGTGGCATCTCACCAGAGCAGAGCAGACAGGTAGAATACCTCCCTTGACCTGCTGGCTGTGCTTCTTTTGATACAGCCCAGGATGCAGTTGTCTTTCTGTGCTGCCAGCTCATGTTGCTGGCTCGTGTCCAGCTTCTTATCCACCAACACCCCCAAGTCCTTTTCCTCAGGGCTGTTCTCTAGCCATTCTCTGCCCAACCTGTATTTGTGTATGGGTTTGCAGTGTCCCAGGTGCAGGACCCTACACTTGGCTTGTTTGAACTTCATGAGGTTCACACTGGCCCACCTCTCAAGCCTGTCCAGATCCCTCTGGATGGCAGCCCTTCCCTCTAGCGTGTTGACTGTGCCACACAGCCTGGTGTTGTCAGCAAACTTGCTGAGAGTGCACTCTATCCCACCATCTATGTCACCAACAATGAACATTGTTGGTACACTATAAGTAGTGGAATTACTCTCACAATGCTCCAACATTACTAGGGTTGCCTTCTCCCTCCTGAGAAGGGAGTTGTACCTTTCTGGTTAAAAGGCATCAAAAAGGCTTATTCATATCTGTGCTCCCCCTCTTAAAAAAGAAAGCCCCCAGCTGAGCTTTAGCCAGCCTAGCCCTTTCACAGTCCTGGAGGTCCACTGTCCTGCCGCAAGTCACCAGCCCCTGCAACCCAGGCTTCCCTCCAGTAACTTGATGTACAGTCTGACAAAACAGGACCCCTGTGCACCCTGTGCTGCAGGCAGCCCCAAAATAACTCAGTCCTGGCTGGTTGTGTGTGGGAGGGGTGAAGAAATTTACAGATGACAGGTAACAAAAAGGTGATTAAAAATATTTTCCTACTCTTGGTATACTCAGAGGTGAAATGCTCTGAAAGTAGAATTTCAGAGGTGAAAAATGCATCTTTCCTGCTACAGGCGCTAAACAAAAATAAGCAAATGCTTACTCTCCTCACCTTTCATGGCTCACGGTGTGCCTCCCCCCGCAAAGGTAGGTGTTGCTCACTTCCAACAGCTTTGGGGACAGACAGACAATTTTACAAGCCTGACACAGCCCTGGGAGAAATATTTTTCCTAAATTTATGGGATTGTTACCCAAAGGGACTTTGAAAAGAGGGAAAGGAATAAGAAAAGCCAGAAAAGAAACCACAGTGTGACATACACACCTGTGGAAAGACCACAGGGTCATGCAGCCACAGATGTTAGAGCAAGCAGAACAGGTTCATGGACCAGTCACGCTGCCACTCACCCTCTCTGTCTCTCTGTCTTTTCTCCACCACCACACTGCAGCTATGTCAGCCCTAGACCTCACTGTCCCTGTCCACAGAGACTTGCCGTGCACTTCTGCCTCTGCTGGGAGGGCTATTTTGGAAAACTCCAGCTGCAGCCCCTCCCTTCATAACAATAGCAGCTGGAGAGGGCTCAGGCTGCTTGGGTACTCCAAGACATACCCAGGACCAGTGCCCTAACACTCATCATACTAGAAAGCAGCTGTAGACTTGCTTATGTAAACAAAATGTTAAAACCCTGGGAACTTAAATCTCCCTTGCTTCCAACCCCATACCCAATCCCTCCCTGAAAAAAAAATTACCATCACACTCCTTGCACTTTGCTACAGGAGCACAGTGGCAAGAGGAATATTTTTTGTTTGTTTGTTTACATCTCTTATGCACATCTTTCTTGCTCTGTAGCAAGTGCTCACTGGCTCATTTACAACAGAGATAGGAAGATTTCTAAAAACAGGTGTGTAGATAACATATATCGTGTAAGGCCTTCCAGGAATCGCTACTCTGTCAGAAACCCTTCAGTGAAGGGTTCAACTTAAAAAGTTCCATTTCTTTCAAAGTTACACTACCAGGTTCACGGGCAGACTTGAGGAATCTCACAAGACACTGTGGAAATAACCTGATGTGGCAGGGAGCCTGTAGCATCTTGGAGGTCTCTTCAACACCCACCCAGTCTCTGAAGGGTGAACTCAAGGGGCCTGCTCCTCCTACCCACCCTACACACCAAAAAAAAAAAAAGACCTTGCTGGTTTTATTTTGAGAGAGAAATGGATGCCAGTTAGTTAGCAGCACTTTTAAAGAAAACGTGTCACTCACTGAATGCCTTCTTTGGGTGTGACAATCTCCAAAAATAGTCAGCTGTTTATTTCAGGGACTAACGCGCTGTTTTTCTTTTCATCAGCATAAACATAAGAAAGAGCATGATGCACAGAAGGTCTCTCTGTGCTCTTTTTTTTTCAGAGAAACTGAACCCGCCGATCAACGTCTCCGTTTCCCTTGAAAACAGAAGTATTAAAATTCACTGGAAACCCCCGCCTACTATTGGTTCTGCAAGTAGCAAGTGCTTTTTGTATCAAGTGAAAATAACAGATCGTAAGGTAATCAGGCTTCTGGTAATACATTCAATCTGCATAGCATATCTTTCATAAAAACTAGGCATCCCTTGAATTTAACAGAATTTAACTCAAGCTTTAAAGAAATCTCAAAATCTTTGAAGAATCCAACTTTTCTTGTCTTTCTGGTCAAAAATGGAAAATCAACACATTGAATTAAGTTTTTCAGAGTCATGCTTGCATTCAGGTGGACTGTTTATTGTTTCTTCTTTTCATCTTGAATTTGAATTGTACATTAGCACAATTATTGAATTTTTTTTCTATATTGATAAGAAGAAAAAATAAGCAGATAATTTGATAATATTTTTAAAGAAAAAAATACATTATTGTTGCTATATCTACATACATCATTAAAGAATCACCCCTGTTATTTGCATACCTTATATATTAAATTATATATTTTTAAATCTTTCATGATGTATCAGAAGCTTCTCTTAGTCTTACCAGTAAGAAATAGAATAGCGTTATAGTTTCTGGTGACTAAATGCCACTTGGTATTACTAGGTGATATTTTTTAATTACCTGGAAATAAGTGTTTAGAAGTTTTCATGCAGAATAATAATAATTCAGAATACAATAGGTATGAAATTCAGATGCATATTGGAATGTGAATTTTCTGAATCTTTGTTGTTTTCATTCAAGCTGCCTTTGATGCTGTGTGTTTCTTAAAGAATCTAAAACTTAGCTAACAGACATCTCAGTCAGCACACAGTACTCTAACAATAAAAGTCTTATCTAAGCCGACTGCAAACATTTAAGATACAATTCAAGGCTGAGAGGACACATGAATAAATTGATGCGCATGCACACTTCGTTAGACACAGCAGAAAAAAGAAGTGCAGTGAGGTAGACACGTTATTGATCGCATAATCTTATCTTCATAAATTACAGCAGGGTTTATTAATTCAGGTGCAGTGCTAAGACTGATAGGTATTTTCCAGAATAGGGCTGGCTCTTCCCACATTCCCTCATTGCAGCATGTGGAAAAGTTGCTCAGGTCTGTACGTGGACATGCCAAAGCTTCCTGGTTCTCTTTGCATTTCTCCAGAAGAAAGATGAGTAGCCTCATTCTAGCCCACTTCTGCCAATAGTTATCATCCTCTTGACCATTCCCAAATCTAGTACTTCAAAACCCCTGCCAGAGACGTCTCAGGGCTTGTCCCTGTCCATTCACAAAACTCCTAATCACCAAAGGCTGCAAGCAGAGTGAGCAAGGGAGGTTCATGCTGGATCCTTGGTATCCTGTTGAGATACATGCTGAACCATGTGTCTTATCCCTTCCTGCTCACGCACACAGTTTTGTATCCTGTTTCAAGACTCAGAACGAGGGTGTAGGCAGTGTGAAGAGCTGGGAGTAAGGGGTCCCATGCCTCTGCAGGCCTGGGATGTGCCCAAGGTGAGCATGGAGATCCTGCTATCCACAGTCTTCATGTGGCCATTGCAAACCTGGTTTCCAGCTTCCTAACACCTTCCATTCTCTGGAAGGAAATATCAAAAACATTAAATAGTTCAGCATCCTTACTTAAATAGAATAAACCTCTTTCATTTTCCTTGACTTATACAACTGCTTCTCTGCTTTGTACACATCTGCAGGATGTAAACATAGGAGAGGAAAGCAAAGTCATTTGGGCATGGGAGTGAATAAACACAGCAGTGGAAAATCATGGCTCCTTTTTTTCCACAGATGGGATGGTTTGGGAATACAAGAAAGAGGCAGCTGCAATAGCAACCAAAAAAAAAAACATGAGGGCACAAGATAAATGAGGGGACTTTAAGGTAGATTTGAGGAGAGTCATTGTCAGTTGGTAATGACTAGAACTGTGGTTATCTAGCCAAGGAGCAAAAAGAAGAGGGGATCTGTGAAAAGTTAGGAAGAAAACTGCAGCAGTATTACAGGAGACACAGGAGGAGAAGAATGGAGCACACCTAAGCATCTGTTTCCTGGTCAATGAGTTGATGTATTAGGGTGTCTCTGAGTAGATGTTTGTTAAAGAACAGGTAAGAGTATAATGATTAAAATGTATGAGTCTATATTTATTTATACTTGCTTAATATTTATGACCACTGAATACTTATGACCACAAACAACACTGTGATGTAGACCGATAAAGCTTGAAAATAGGAAGTTGAGTGTGTAGATGACAGGAACCTAGGAAGGGTTAGCATATACCATGGGGAGCAAGACTAGAATTAGAAATGTTGGGTAAGTGAAATTAACAAGCCAAAATTCAGTAATAAGGAAAATCCTATGACTGAGAAGTACAGGTCAAATTTGTAAACACAACATAAGGAATTCATGTGTAGGCAGCAATACAGAACAGAAAAGGTCTGTGGATTACACTGAACCACAAACTGAGTCAATATTTCCATGTTATTACACAAAGGTCAAATATTATTCAAATATATATGACAGGCATGTCACATGTTTGATGTGGATTGTGACCAATTTGCCCTTCTCGTTACTGAATTTCATCTGAAGTTTCAAACTGCTTTGGGTACCACTACAAAATATAAATATGCTGAAAAAAAAGTTCAGAGAACATAAACATGAATTACTAAAATGAACATAAGCTGTGAAAACGTGCTCTAGGAAACGAAGACTGAGGGCCATGGTCTAGAGTAAAGGAGTGTAACGTGTTAACCTTCTAGTAAATAAAAGAGCATAGGGATCATACTTATCCATGACAACTTGTGAGTAGGATAAAAAGTGACTGGCTTCATTTGAAGCAAGGGAAACATAGGCTAAAAGTTAGGAAATATGTCCTAATTCCAAGGAAAGCGCAGCATGGGAACAGGTTTCTGAGGCCACTTGGGGATGGCTCTGTATAGAGTCACAAAAAATGGATTAGATAAACATCCTCCATGGATGCTCTGGGTAGATGTGACTGCAAGTTCCTGCAATAATTGCAAGTATGTAATTTTACAAAAAATCTTTCAGTCCTGAGCTTTGGAAATTTCCTATGATGACATAAGGCATGACAGTATTTGCTTCTTAGGAAGAAATTTTCAGGCACAGCATTTAGTTAGCACTTAACCCTCATAGTCACTTCAGTGTGCATTTGAAAGCCCAGGAGCATTCCCACTTCCTAGTTTTGAAAAACTTAGCATGCAAGCTTCTGGACCTGTTTTTGTCACCAGGTCTGGAAAGGTCTTAAATGGTGTGAAGAAAGAGAAAATAATGCCATGGTACACAGGGTCAAACCCACACTGCAACAGTCAGTATGAGAAGAGCAGAAGGTCACCTTTTCACTGAATTTCACTGAATTGTTTTTAGAGTTGGAAGGGACCATAGAGATCATCTAGTCCAACTCCCCTGCTGAAGCAGGATAAAGTTGTTTTAAACTTTTCTTAAAGTTGGCCTTATAGTACTAATCTATATACTATTCACCAAAGATGCAAAGATTCTGGGCCCCTCTGTGTCCAAGATGCATACTTCATACTTCTTTTCAACATCCTAACAATATTTTTAATTTTTAGAAGCAGCAGTTTCCTCTCCTGCTTTCTTCCTTTTTTTTTCTTTTTTTTTTTTAACCTACTTCAATTCTTGGCATTTTCTAATTATAGCACTTTGCTTCAGTTTTCAAAAGGAATGAATGATTTAAACTCTGACACTCCTTGTGTTGGCTTCATCTTTTGAAGTGACAAGCTTTTCATATAAATAGGCACAATTAAAGACGTTTTGAGATAGTCACTAAAATAGTGGGCATCCCTCACCACCACTCAGCTGAAAAATGCAGGATTTTATTTTACCAGCCAAGCAAGTATAGTGCACTACCCATACCACAACCTTGAAACTAGAAGTTCCATAGTTACTGTACTCATCCTACTCTTGATGTGATAAGAAATGAAAGGGGAATCAGTGTTTTCAAAATCTTACTGTTCTACTGTCCTACAGTAGCAGGTACCTCCTTTCATCTTATCAGTCCTAGGCTCTCCTTCCTTTTCAGTCCTGAGTTTTAACACATAACAGGTAAAAGTCAGATTGTGTTTGGACAAAAACGCTTGTTCTGAAAATCTCTTTCTACTAAGTTAGGGATGTAAAGAATAGCATTTGACATCCCTGGATTTATAGCTGTGAAATCACCTAAAATAACCCCCTAAATCTATCTTGATAGATTGTAGATGTCACTGCAGAGAATTATGAGTCTCCGTTTCATAAGCCAGCAAAAAAATGTGCAGTACAAGTGCGGGTAAAGAAAGAGGTATGCATAAGAAACAAGATTTGGAGTGAATGGAGTGAACCAGTGTTTATTCATAACAGTAAGTTATCTCGTATTTACTATTCATAACCATTAGCATATGTTATTACCATTCAACGTGTTTACTTCATTATTGCACCTGTTTCATATCCTTGCTGTATTATTCCACCGTCATAGTGCTTAGAGGTCCATGGCACACACCAGGCTCACACAGTTCTAGGTGCCGTAGGGAAAGACAGTCCTTGGTTGAGAGTTGTACTTCCTTGGTCCTAAGGCAGTCTAGCACAGGGCTGTTCTCCTGAGGTAAATTACATCTGACTCTCAACAGCCTTTAGAAAACAGTAATGGTAAGCAGCCAAAAAGCTCACAACACTCCTGCCTGCCCTGCAGTGGACAGCCCAAGCATCTCTAAAAATTCATCAAATCACATATTCCTTAAGGACTAAGTCTAACATTTCTTTTACTACAAAACGGGAATAATTTCCTATCTGATAGACACAGGAAATGGTTCAGCTCTCATTTAAATATATGTGCTCTGGCACATTTAGTAGCATAATGGAATGACGCTATATTTATGGAGAGAAACTGGTGCATAGACTTATATCCACATTGACATGCAAAAGCAAGTGCAATACTATTGGTAATAAAACAAAACAAGATAAATATCTTTATTTAATGCAAAATACTGTATTTTGGAATATGTCTTTTTGATTTATTGAGGTTCAAGAACATATTTTTCTGAAGACACAGGACATACAAGGCCAGAAATTATTATTTTCACAATGGATTGAGTGTAAATTCAATTATGGGGTTTATAGGATGTTGCCCGCCTACTTTGTCAGATGCCTCACCACATCCCACTGTCTGTTGGTATCTCTCGGCTGCCACCTTTTTTGGCCCAGATTCATTCATTTCATTTCAAAAACATGTGTGTGCTCCACACACATACTGTGGGGAAGGAGAGAGCATGTTTCAGGCCATCAGAGACTTGAATTGCCCTTTGGAGCTGCTTCTTTCTTCTCACTGAAGACAGAGAGAGCCTAGGACTGTAGCATGGCCAGCAGAGGGATCTGCCGTGGAGGGAAGAGAAATCAGAAGGACTATCCCTGGTGGGGGAATGTAGATTTTAATCAGTGCCTACCAGAAGAAGGAAATGGAGTTGAATAGTCACATATCCTGGTTCCAGCCCACCGACCTTCCTCTCAGCAGCTGCAGCTCTCCTGACAACGGTTTTCAACCCCGCTGCTCTCCCAACTTCCTCTGCAGCCGTTGTTGAGGCTGAACAATCACAGCATGTTTCCTGTGCTTCAGAAAAGTTTATGGTAGGCAAGACCAGCATTGCATTTAAGCTATAATATCTGCATGTGTTCAGTGCAGCGTGTTGATTTTTCCCTGGAACACACTGCACATATGCACAAGTTCATGTGATGTGGCAATTTTCCTTCTTACTGGCTGTGCTCGGAGAGGATCAGTGGTCTTTTATAAAAGAATTCTGTGAGTATCTTACATCCAGGGGTCACATGCTCAGGCAAACCTCTTTAAACAGCTCTTTTGATGCCTAGAGAAAGTTTTCTGCCTGTTTTACTTTGCAAACATACATAAGTGGACAGTGTTCTAATATTGCTTCAATTAAAAAAAAATCTGTTATTAGTAGTATCACTCATGGCAACTCCATGAAAGTCAGGTACCTAATTTCATTGACAAAGTGAACTGAAAAAATTGAATCTTTCTGTGGAGTAACTTGAAAGGAAAAACATCCATTCAGTTTTTTTATTTTGGAATGTGTCAAATATTCTGCTGAAAGCCTTGAAGGAGCATGCAATGACCTGTTTTTTGTTTGCTTCTACATGACATTCCAATGCTTCATCTAGGGAAATGTGCTACATTTCTTTAAGAATGCATTTTAAAGAGGCATTTCAGCCTCCATTTAAAAAAGCTGAGACATCAAAATGAAATAACATAATTCAAAACATAACTAAAATATTTGTTCTGAAATGTTCCTTTGACATGAAAAGAATTTGTTAATTTTCTCATGGGAAACACATTCATTTTCCATTGGAATTAGCATATGCCCTTGAAAAATAACCACAATTTAAACTGAACTGAGCTGTTTAGTATAGAAACTTTCCGCTGAAAAAGAAATGTTTGATCAGCTTTTTTCATATATAGAAACCTGAAATAATTGGTCTAATTTTTAGAGCTGTTGAGCATTCACAGATCGCTTTGAAGTTAGTAGTAATTCAGAGGTGTTCACAATTTTTGCAAACCTAGCCACTTGTTTTTGTTTCAAAGTAGTGTTATCTGTGACTAAGTTTGAGCATTTGCATGTGAAAAAAAACCCACGGTAAAATGGTCTACCTAAAAGAATTCTTTTTCTTCCTCCTTTACAAAATGCATGAGGTAAGAAATCAAGAGAAGCAAACCTCTTTGTGGTTTGGCTGATGTAAAGACCTTTTCCTCTTCTCTTGGGTGTGTACGTGACATGGGGTTAGTGGAATGATGCAGGACAATTACCTCAAACAAAAGAATTTCTACTACACAGTCCAGACATTGTTCAGAATATGTTTTCTGAGCCCTCATCTCAAAAGACAAGATGGGAAAAACTCCCTGTTCATCCTAAAGTGAATATGAATATAGAATAGCTTCTTATTTTAGTAGAATGTTAGTTCTTAATTCTTAGTTCTTCCTCAAGTAGTTATTCTTATGCACAGTTCTACTCGGAGGTTTGTGAGTTTTTTCTTGATTTCACATCAAATTTGTGGAAAATCATAATATCCTTGGTTTAAACTACAGATGGGTTGAAACTATGAACACCTGTTCAATTTTTTTATTTTTTGAATTTGATCTAGATTAGTCCTAAAACTATTGTTTAACTAGCCTTGGACTATTAACATTTTAAGAGCTGTTCCTGTTTTTCTTCAAAGTATTTAGTTCAAAGCAGTCCAAAGTAGTTGTGGTTCTAAAGCTAGGCATTAAACAAAAAAAAAAAATTACCAAAACCATGTTTTTGTATCAGTCAAAGACAATTTTGGTATTTGGGGTATTTTGGAAGAAGGAATGCAAGGTATAGAACAGTAATATTTGTTGAACACTATAAATACATATTTCGGAATGTTTGCTGGCATTTCTTTAGGACTATGCTCAACAGGGATAAAAAAGGTAAATATAATGAAAACCAAATGTCTCTTCTTGAGTAAAAAAGACTATTTTGTTTGACAAAAAGCTTTTATTTTCATTTTGCCTTAAACCAGTTACAGCTGTGAAGGGGTGAGGTGGCAGCAGCAGGTGTTCATGGTGTATGGAGATGGGAGGTGGCAACAGCAAGAACCCAGAAGCAGCTGGGGCAGCAGAGATGTGTCAATAGCAGATGGACAGAGGGGTTTCTTCAAATCTGTAGCAGTTCAGGAAGAGTGCAATATTTATGAGTTAATATCTAATTCATCCATTTATGAAGTACCTTTTCCCACATTATTAACACTGCCTTTCCTTTTTCTTCTTAAGAAAAAACTGTGGATGTCATGCAGCTAAGCCTCACGTTGTTTTGTCTCCTGATTTTCCTTGGAGGTTTGATGATATATGCTTGTAGAAGGTAATGTACATTTCTGGAAGGTAGCATAAATTTCTGGTGGAACAGAGATCAGGGAAGAAGAAAGGTGGAGGTGAGAGTAAGCAAACAATACAATGGATTAAAGTCAAAGACAGATCTTCTTAGATAAGTTATGTTTACAAGAAACAGTTAATTGTGCATTTCCAACTATTCTTCTAACAAAAGAGTGCCATCTCACAGCTCCCATGACCATGTCTGGAGCTCCAGGGTCACACCATACTCTCAGTGGTTTCTCTGCCACTATAAATGACAGGTTTTTTGCCTTTGAGTGCTGTCTCTCCACTCTCAGTGTGACTTTGCTCCATGCTTTTGTGGGTTCTGCATTCAGGGCCACCGGTACTAACCATGCCAAATATGAATTGCATTTGCGACATTGCCCAATTTAGTTTCATAATCTGTGAGTATTACTGAGAGCAGTCTTTTACTCTAAGATGGACAGTTTACAAGAAATAAATAAAAGTGAAAGTGAACCTAATGGAAGGAATTTCTTTGGCTGTACTATTAGGGGGGATCTGATCAATGCATACAATTACTCACAGGGAGGGTGTCAGGAAGACGGAGCTGGTCTTTTCTGAGTGATGCCCAGTGACAGGACAAGAGGAAATGGGCACAAACTTGACTATAAGGAGTTCCACCTAAACGTGAGGAGGAACGTCTTTACTGTGAGAGTGGCAGAGCACTGGAACAGGCTGCCCAGAGAGGTGGTGGAGTCTCCTTCTCTGGAGATATTCAAAACCCACCTGGACACATTCCTGTGCAACCTGCTCTGGGTGGACCTGCTCAGGTAGGGGGGTTGGACTAGATGATCTCCAGAGGTCCCTTCCAACCCCAAATGATTCTAAGGAGAGAGAAGATTTTTAAAATTTTACTGAAATACTGGTGCTGGTTTTAGTGAGCACGATAAATTTCACAGAAAGATTTTAGCAGCTCCTCCCACTTCCCGTCATTACAGGACCAAAAATCCCAAACACAATAAAACACACAAGTAATTGATTAGAAGGCTGTGAAGACCCCAGTATTCAAAGCACCCTTGAGTTTTGGAACTGAAATAACACTAAAATTAACAACTTCTTTCAAAAAGTCAGAAGAAAGGAGGTTTGGTATTGGTTTGTTTACTTTTTTTATTTGTTTTCAAGTTCAAATAGTAGTGGTGACTCAAATGGAGTTTCTCCTGGTTTAAGTCTAAGGTCATGGTCAAGCTCAGTTAGAGAGGAACACTTGCTAACTATTTCTTATCAAAACAGTGCACTTTTTGAGCACACACAGGAAAAAAAACAAAACAGAAGTAAATAAATAAATCCCACACACACTTTAGTAACAGGCAAAATGAATGATTTTTCTTCTTAGGCTACTTGTATAACAAAAATGAGCCTCTGAATGCCACCAAGGCTAAAAACATCATTTCCCACAGCAAACACAGTAAAACCTTGCATACGCCAAGAATATAAATATATTCCATCTTGAGGAAAATTCCAGAATATTCATATGTTTATCTAAGATTGCAAATACATCAGTTATTCAGAGAAATGTTTTGCTGATTTTCCAGCAGTAGGAAAAAATAATAATAGAAAAAAAAAGTATTTTGATCAATGAGGTACTAGAAAAAACACATTTCTCCTCTCCACAGAGAGGTGAAGTCCAACCCCACGAATAGCATGCAAGTGGTGGATTTCATGCTGTTTGACATGACAGGTACCAAAGGAAATAGCAAAAGCTGTAGCAGTACGACAACAATTTATGTAACATTCAAAAGCTGGAAACAGGAGAACCAAAGCCACTACAAAGTTTTGGAAAGCACCTTGCTATTATAAAGACAAGTAAAGAGAGGAATACTTGTGGATTACTCAGTTGCTTTTTTGTATTTTGTCAAAGTACATAGAACTGGTAACATTTTTTATACAAATAAAAGAGGCACGTTAGTCTAAACATAAACTACCCATCAAAATATTTTTATTTTTTCCCATTGGAAGTTAAAAAGGTATTTTTTGCTGTACAGGCAGAGAAATATTTTCTGGAAAACAGTTGACATTTTCAGCCTAGCCTAGTATTGACCTTTTTAAACCTAAGCTTACAAGACAAAAGAAATCAAGTCTCCCATTCAGAGACAAACATGTGTCAGAGCACATGGTAGAACTGAGCCATAGATTCTGTTAATTAATAAATGCACATTATTTTGAAAAAGTACTAAGTGAGTTCAGTACCATTCCTATATACTTGTGATGTTTCAAATGTAATTTTCTGCAAGATACATCATCCAGCATAAACACCACAGAAAACCCAAACAATATCCATAATACTTCCTGGGTTGAGGCACTCAGCCACATGGAAACCATAAAACAATTCCAAATCTTGATAATGCCTAAGCCATAGATTTCCTTCTTAATAGCAGAGTTAACCCAGTGGTTAACGTACATCTCATAAACAAAGGAACACATCACTAACCTCAACCAGACTCGCTGGGATGAGCCCATGTGGTGGAGCGCAACCATCTTCCCTCACAGCATAGATAAGCTCTGTAGGACCCCAGAAGAGCAGTGGCACTTACAGATAAGTGCTCTCCCTGTTTGTTTCCCCCTCCAAGCAGAGAGAGGTGGCAGGAGGGGACTTGTCTCCTCTCCCTGCCATAAACACATCAACGTAACCAGGCCGCTCAAAGAGACATAGCACGTTGCTGTTGGCCCAAATCTCAGGCAAGCAAAGATGAATGCTACCTTTGACAAAATGCCATTGAGCTACACACAGGTTGGAGCAAGTGAAGCATCAGCTTCTGCTGACCCACCCCCTGCTCAGCTGCAGCCTCTCACGCAGCAGAGGGGCAAGCCCACCATTACCTCTGAGAAATCAGCTGTGGTTAATCAAGGTGATAGGGAGCTGATTGATTACCCTGGGGGCCAGGGGCAAAATAGAAATGCTTTCCTAACAGGCTGCGTAGGCAAAGACTACCTGCAGAGAAGCAGCATTAAGTCAGCACACGAAGCTTTAACTTCACCGATTCCCCCTTTCAGCCTGTATCAGTGCTTGATATTATGATAATGTAATGCTTTCTACGGGGGAGGAGAAAGAAACTGTGGCTATGGAAAGGGGCCTCACAAGATTTCAAGCGGTAAGGACGATGAGATCCTCTCTCAGCCCTTCCCAGCAAACAGCAATGCTTTTCACAGAATCACAGAATCTTAGTGGTTGGAAGGGACCTTTGAGATCATCGAGTCCAACCACATTAAAAAAAACAAAA
>JAOQGH010000001.1:135087822-135160858 GCA_025769975.1 Gallinago jamesoni
GAACAGGCTGCCCAGAGAGGTGGTGGAGTCTCCTTCTCTGGAGACATTCAAAACCCGCCTGGACAAATTCCTGTGCAATGTGCTCTAGGGAGATGTGGTCCAGTGGGGGGGTTGGACTAGATGATCTCCAGAGGTCCCTTCCAACCCCATATGATTCTATGATTAGTACAGCAAGTAGTACCAGTTCTACACCCACCAATATTTAATGCAGCCAACTGCATTCATGCCACTATTTTTCTGCCTGGCTACATAGTTTTCCTATCAACATGCCTGAGAGGGCTTTCTTGAACTGAAAAAAAAAAATGTTCAGGATAGGATTATTTAATTAATGACTAAATATGATTCTCGATTAAGATTAAAGAAGTTATGATGGTCTCTATCTTCTTTCAGTAAACAAAGACTCAAGGCAAACGAAGCATGTAGTTGAAAGCCATCTGCATCTAAACATAAAACAATATTCTGGTCAAATAATAAGAAGTAACTGGCTTCAAGAGAGCAATTCAGTTCTGCCCACTAAAAACTAGTTAGGCTGAAGAAGAGCTGGGAAAAATGCTGAGAAAAATGTCTGCAGTGAGACAAAAAGGGGTCGAATGGCTTTAGAAATGGCAGATGCATGTCTAATTAGCATATGTTTTACAAAGCATTATTGAATGACCTGTTCCTCCAGACATTTAAGAGTTGCATGTCTGTATCACTCTCTTGTAGGTATAGATGCCTGGAAGTTATAACCATGCCTGTTCCACATCCTTCAGATAATATCAAAACTTGGTTAGCTGCAGATGAGACTCACCAGCAGGTAAAGTGTGTGTCTTTTTTCTTTCACTACGTTGACACGTAAGATACTACTTGTGATCGGAATGGTACATATTATATTTGGAGCAGCAGGTCAGTTTTAAGACGAACTGGGAAAAAAGTATGGAGAATATTTGTAGTGAAGCCAAAAGAGAAGAGAAACCTTGTGGAGATTACAAGACAATGATGTCAGTAGACAGGATGGAGAAAATCCTCCGGGTAGTATTATCTCAAAAAGTGTTTCAGTATATCCATACTCAATGGGCTTTAAGGAGTGATCACCCCGACTCCCTGCAGAATAGTCAGTTATGGGATTTTACATGTATAAGCATGTGGGCAAGTCACCAAAAGGAAGGTTTTTGTGGAGATCTGCAAGTCACAGGTTATGTTGTAAATGTCTTTAATGATAGTTCTGCATCCTTAAATAATATAATAAAATAATTCTCTATTCTTATGGCAAATAAGAGGAAGATCCTCTATGCACAAAACGAACTACCCCAGTTGTGCACCTATTGCAGGATACAGCAGGATACCCTGTACAGAGGTGTTTACTTTGAAAGAGATGATGTGCTGTAAATTCAGATGCTAGATTATCTCATGGCAAATTGCAAGTCTTTATTCAATTGGGCAAAACAGAACATAAATATTTGCAGTATTTGTGTAGCTATCATTAATGGAGCACCTTGACTGGCACATTCAATGCTTCTTATCCCCGTTTGTCATTGTGTGAGTTAGAGGAAAAGATGCTCTAGTCAGGCAGCGCTCTAGATCCCTACAACTCTGGTGAAGATGTGCTCCAGGAGTCATGGTAAGTTTGGTAAGATTGCCTCTGTCCTGGTTCTTCTGGAACACATGATGAGGAGGTGCAGTGTGCTCAAACTCTGGTGTTTTTTTGGGCCGAAACACCACTGAAATAGAAAACTGTAATGAGGATTTTCTCCGTTCTATGTACTCAAAACATTTGTCCAGAGCCTCTGAAGGATTTCTATTAATTTCACTCTGTCCTACTTTATTACTGTATTTATACAGCAATATCAAATCTCTTCTAGGCATGCATTCAGCAATGTAACTAACAATTGTCAATGTGAGCTGTTATGCCATCTTCTCTCCCAGCGATAAAATCCTTCCAATATCATATTTGGGGTTTTGTATGAACATACCTACATGATTGCAAACTCTGACAGAAACCACGGACCATCTCAATTTATGAATCAGAACTTGAATTATGAGGCAAGAGAAGTGGGCTGTTTTGTTTTGTTTATTTTATCTTCTCAAAGGCAAATTTATGGAAAAACTGATGTGCATATGCTGTATAATTATATTACAAACAGGAAAATTGAAGTGTTTTGAACTTGCATCTGGAGTTCATTCCACAAGCCTTGGGCAGGGTCCCAAGAGCAGTCTGTGCTCTTCTTCTTTACAGTCATCCTTCCAGAAAAGAAAAGCTCAAGAGCTCCAGAATTGAAGTCAACTCTCTTATTCTCAAGATTCAAAGTCATTTCTATGACACTTCTGGCCAAAATTATTTGACCAAATTAGACCCAGAAGGTGCCATATTTACCACCCTTTCTGGGCAAAAGTCCTTTGGCACTCTTCTCACCATCAATGATGTGCAAATTAACTAATAATACCTTTTATGGCCATCACATATGGACAGACAGAATGTAAAGATAAAATCATCAGCATCAATTTACATTCTGTATCTTCCTACAACTGCATACATTGCTGTTTAAGAGGCCTTTGTATTCAATATATAAATTTAAAAAATCACAGCAATCAATGATCACCACAAAAAATATATTTAATATCACTAACAGAGAAAGAAGACATATCTGTCCCCAAGCCATTACAAGCACTTTGACAGAAAGACCTTAGCATAGCCCTGTAATTAGTGTCTAGATGATTACAACAGGTGGCTGAGATGAGTGTCAATGGCATTTCTAGGAAAGATAAATTGAATAAAACTTATGGAACATGTCAGTATCTCAAATATTGCTGGCACCTAAAAAAGCAAAGACATTGGCTTTGGACACACTGTAAGAGTTAAGAAGACTGGGTGCTGAGATAATTTGCTTTATCCAACAAAAAAATGTAACCTCTGAAAGCTAGACTCTGACATAAATCTTAGGTACATATCACCCTGGAGGGGGAGAAGCAAAAAAAATTAAGGTTCAGAACAACTAAGAAAATTTGCCTGTGAACAACTTTTCATTTGAGAGAGTAACTCATATGATCTCTGTATTCCATTTATTATGACAGAGTAAATAATTTGTATTAATCCCAGATTCACCAAATAAGTAGCATGTTTGTAACAATATCCAGAATTTGCAATACCATTGAATGCAGATGTTGTGCATAATGTTACTTTTATTCAACAGAAACAAATGTCAATGCAAGTGGAGATGGTCTCTGAGGTTACTATGGGAATACCAGAAGAGAAGAGACAAGAACATTTAACAGCAGAAATACTTGAATGAATCTGGATTTGAAGACCTGTAGGGAGGATGCACTTTTTAAAATCTACATGCAAGAGTTACCTTTTTATGAGGTGGACAAGATTCAGACGGATCTAAGAACAGCTGATACTGGAATTTGTCTGAGCCAAGTAATTTGAAGTATTTTGAACTCTGACATTGGGTAACTCTTAAAATGAGCTTTGGATCACAAAGGCAAAGCAGTACCTTGCAGTTTGCCATTCACAACTGCTGATCTTCAGCCGAATAAAATTACAGCACCTCAGACAATATGATCTAATATTGAGGTCCACTCAGGTTAAAATGGAATCAGAGTTAGTGTTTCGTAATGCTGCAATAGCTTCCAAGTACTGTCTGATAATCGATGTCTTTGAAGACTGGCTGTTCATACAAATCTCATACTAGCTATTCAACGTCTGACTGGTCATGAGGAATGGTAGAAGCAATGAATGTTTCTGTAAATAGCAGCAGAAGACCACAAGAGTTCTCTAAAGCTAAAAACTAATACCATTTTCTGAGGGACTGCATTGTGTAAGCAGACAGCAACCTTAAGGAAGAGTGTGGTGTGGAGATGCAAGTAAGGTCTTTTCATGCGATGGACTTATTCCTTTGAAGTTAGTAAAAGGAGAAAACTTTAGACAAGTTAAAGAAAACAAAGGTTTTGGCTGTATTGTGATTATTTAAGTATAACTCAGAGAAGTTAAAGTTCAGAACTGACCAACTATTACTATTTATTTTTCCCTGTCCTTTTAAAGAAAATTTTCTTTCCATTTCCATGAGATGGTGAGCCATAACATTTCATTTTGAGGTACACAACCAGAGCAGACTGTCTTAACTCTTAGTTGAGATAGTCCTTCTTCTGTAGTCAAATAAATGCTATAGGGCCTTGATTTTGCAAGGAAGATATTTCTGTAGACTTTTTTTATAGGCAAGAAATACAACTAAATGATGGACCTAATTTTCTGGAAGGCTTGGAAACAACCTAAAAAATTCTTGCTTTCATTTCTGGTAAAATGTCTCCATGTTCAAAATAATATTTATTGAAGTAAGTATTTGATTACACTTGAAATAACATATTTTGTATTATTGTAGGGAACAATATAAAACGTCTGTTTGTGCTTTTTTGAAACATGCATTTTATAAGATACACTGCTATGCAGAGTTTTGATTCACCTGAATATGCTTTTTTTTTTGGTAAAATCTCTCCCTCATCACAGTGGTGAAGCCTGCACTCTTTCTCTTTAATACTAAGAATGGCTGGTAACATCCCAAGAGCCCAAGCTGGAAATGCCTGAAGAATAAAAGAATTGTCATTAACTTTGTTTGCCATAGGATCAAATTCACGACCTCAGGAAAAAGCAATCACTTTTACTAGGTAGTGGTACCTTTCCTGTTGTGTTGTATTTTTTACAGAAGGTAAGGATGGCCTTACCTTTGAACATCAGTGCTCCTCCTCCCCCCTCACCCCCATGCATGTCAGCCTGATGCCTATGCAAATCCTCAGGAGGAAGATGTCAGGTGCCGCCTCAAGGTTCAGTAATGACAACTCCTGTAATCCCTCCTTCTCTGTCTTGAGTGCAGATGGGAAAACCTGCAATCGACACACTCATTTTTCTCCTGGATGGTCAGTTACCATCTTTGTGTGAAGACAAGGCAGTTTATCCCATCAGCCATGGTCCAGGCATGTTTTCTCAGGAAGGAGGGGAAGAATTACTGCTTCAGTTACAAATCATTAGAGGAGGTAATTAGAAAACAAGTGTCATGAACTTATATAGTCCTTTCTTGGTGAGGATGTAGAACTCATATAATGAAAGTATCAGAACATATGTGAGCTAAGTTGAGTAGGGAAGTACCACACATTTGCCACACACATCTGGAATCCAGACTTCTTACAGAGAAGAAGTCAGGCCACAGTGAATATTATATTGTTCCTTAAAATATATTTGATATATATATATTTTATATAGTTTTGGCTTGCAGCGCTTGAAGCCGACAACCAGTGCCAGAATTTAAAATAAGAGAGAGAACTTACAGATAAAAGTAATTTTACTATTTCACCTGAAAATAGAAGAATTCTTTTACATCAAAATTGCCTTTCTTACAAGCGGCCTCAGTTTCTGCCAATAAACACAATTTGCCCATATGCACATGGCAACCTGCAGAGACACATCACATAAAAAGAAATATTATAGTATTAGTTGTATGGAAAATTAATCCTAAAGTGCAATTTTTTAAATAAAAAATCTGTACCTGGACCTTTATGAGAAAAACTTGTCCAATTTGTTTACAAAATAATATAATTTTTCCTTAAAATAAGAATATTATTCTAAACCTATCCTAGATTTGTACTGCAATAGGGGATTAATGTGCACTATATGCATGATGAAATATAAATATTTGAAAGCAAAACTGTGCAACTCTCAGTATGGCAATAAGCATTTAATTATATACAAAATCTTACTCAGCTTATCTGGTTTGCTCCTGTAAATGAAGTGCTTGCCTTCATCTTGCCTGTGAATGAAGCTCCTGTGAAACAGATTTCACCTTCTGATATTCAAGTGGCACATCCTGGTGAGACACTGGGCAGCGTGTGGCACATAGAGAGATTGCTCTTCCTCTCCGCTTACACGTATGCAGAGGGCTCTGGAGCCAAAATCCCTTTGTCTGGATCATAAAACCCTGTGGTAAATCATGATTTAGCTATTTTTATGCTTTCAATTCCGACTAAATATAGCACACAGGGACTTAAGTTTGGGTATTATCCAATGTCTGTGATTCTTCCTGAACACCAGGGACTATGTAGATATCAGGTGTGCCTTACTGTAGCTTCTGAAGGCACAACAGCCCTTTGCTTTGAAAGGAGGATAATTGCAAGAAGATGAAGGGTATCAGCAGAGCAACCCTCAGACTTGGGACTCCACACGAAAGCTGGTCAGGTTGTCCATTGCTGCCACCTACTGTACAACCAACCTGCTTTTAATGAGAAATATTCCTGAAGTTTTCAAATTGCTTTAACTCAAAGCAGGTCTGCTGCTTTAACTGCACTGTGATAATTAAAGAAGTCCACCTTCCTCTCTACCATGAAGACCTGGCCTTCATTAGGCACAGGATCCATCTCTCCTAATTTTGGCCTTCTCAAAGTTGGGTGTCTAATCAGAGCTGGCCAGGGCCCTGGGATATATACTGAGAGAAGACCTCCAGTGTCATTCCAATCTAGAACAGGTGTCCAAGACAGGATGACTGTCCCTTTTGGAGATGTCCATCTCTTTCTTGTCAGATCCTAAATGCTCAGACTGAGTTCAAATGCCTACGTTGGCAAAACACACTTTTCTTGACATAGTTATTCTGGCTCTCCCTACCCAGGTGAAAGGAGATACTTCGGCCAAAGAATGGCTTGGAAGGTGTCACCTTTGTTTTTGGGAATTTTTCCAACACAGTTAAAGAAGTCACAGTTCATATGTCATCGTGTTTCAGACCAACGTTACGAAGCCAGCAACAGTAGTTTTGATGAGAAACAGCCTTGATCAAGATTAAGGGCAGCGAATCTTGAGACACAGTATTTAGGCCATACTCTGAGTCCACAATTTTATTCTTCTCACTGTCAAGTGGAGATGCTGGAGGATGAAAACATCTTATTTATGTATAATTGTACATCTATGTAAGTTTCACCAAAATGAAATGTATCAAACGGATTAAAAGCTTTTGAGTGTGGTATGTGTATGTGCATGTGGAAGGAACACGGTCAAGGCAATTCTGTCTGCATGGAAAAAATGTTCATCAGGGACAAGTGTACAGTGCATGTTGTGTTCTTATCATACCGCCTGTATTTCCCCATTACAGCTATATATATTGTCTGCTGGCATTTGAATAACCAATGCTAGCGAACTGGTACAACTTGTTCTACTTATATCTAAAAGAACCACATGGCCCCTACAAAGTAACTCTAAAGATAAAGATGACGTTGAGAAGATAAAAATGCTTTGGTAGCTGGTACAGCACTGCATTACACTAAGAGTTGTATTACTGCATCTCATCAGAATAGATTAATGTCAGCATATTTTTGATAATCTCAGAAAACATCCAGGTCACAGCTTTGAATGTTAATTGCATACAAAGCCTGACACCATCCTTCTGGTTCTCCTGAAACTTGGCAAGTGATCAAACCCTTAACCATTGGACAAATAGAGAATATGATCTTGGTATTTAGTTCAGGAAATCGTTTAAAGTGACATAGACCCAGCAAAGCAGTCAACACCTTCGGGTCAAAACTACCATAGCCTTACTCAGCTTTCCTCTAAGTTTGTAAAAGCTTCTAAAAAACCAGTCACACTTATCTACCTGCAGTAAATCCAAAACACGTAAGCATAAAAAATACATGAATAATACCTAGGCAAAGCAAGACATTAAAAAAGAAGGAATGAAGACATGGAAAGAGAGGGAAAGAATGAAAGAATTAGTATTCCAAACCATAAAGCAACATTATGTTTTCATTATCTCATGAAATTAGTGTGGATCCAGCAAGCTGCCACTTTGCATTCATATAGATGAAAAATAATTGTACTTTAAAGTTTTTTTTGGCTTCTGGCTGTCATTTGGGTTTTTTGACCAATGGAGGAAATGAGAAACGCAATGATTACATAAATATTCTAGAACATGATAGCTACCAGACACTCATTTCATCCTTCATTTTGTGCAAAAGCCTACTATGTGGGGAAGCCTTTTTCCAGTTTTTAAACTATAGAGCTGCTTGCTTGTTGAAAGCATACACAGGTTCAGAAAGAAACTGAACTAAAGCATGAAAAAATATCTATCAAAGACTTGCCAGATACAAAGTCAGCTCTTCTGTCTATCGTGGTCCCACACCCATAAATTGCAAGACACAGGGAGAATGCATCTGCCCTCTTTTTACTTTCTCCCCTGGGCACCCGCTATTGGCACTATTAGACAGAAAATGGACCACTGGTCTAGGTCAGCTTTTCAACGGATCAACTACAGCCATACTTTTAGAGCAGGTGGAGGAACTGCTGAGGCATCATAATTTTTTCCCAACTAAGAGACTAGTTGACTGCTAGTGTTGAAACCAAGTGTAAGACTTCTGTCTTCAGGAGATAAGCAAAGCATGCTGCTCAGCCAGCATCTAAACCCAGAAAACCTCAGAACTGGGTGGCTTCATAAAGTCACCCAGTTAATCTTCACTTTGTTAATGTGGGGAAACTTTATTAGCCTGGAATTCCAGTGATAGTATGGAGAGGGGCTTTATCCACTTACATAATTTCAGTAGCATCTTGAATCACAGGGTTTTTTTTATAGAACAAAATGTTTTATTTGAAACACACAGGATGGGAAAGCTTTATCCCTGGTCCCTCTTGGACATTTAATAAAAAGAAATAGTGATGCATCTACCATGGACTGTTTGAACATCTGGCAACAATAGAAAGAGATGGACACAAGCAAAATTGTGCCCACTTTCGGCAGGCTAAGGAGAATTTACAGTAACATATATTCATTATATTGTGAATGTAGTCAGCTTTGATGCATTGTAATCCTGCTCTACTTGACTGAAGAGTCTGTGAAATATGAGGTATTCAAGGTTATATAAAAACTGTAAATTATTTGCATCCTTACATCTCTCAATTTATTCCTTCATGAAAACCAATAAAGAATAAAATAACAGAATACCTGTCCCATATGTAGCATATAATTTGGATTCCTTTAGATTGAAGACAGTGTATGTTAAAGGAAAAGGCTGGGCCTGGTAAGCAGTTGTTAGTCCTGGTAATTTGAAATTAAGAAGCTTTAAGATAACCTGTTTGGGGAATTTATGTTGTTCATCTCCTGCCACATTCCTTGGCACACGGACTTGTTCTAAAAGTGGTGAGGAAACCACTTTCCCAGCAGTAGAAACCGGGGCGCTGCTGGGCTTTGCGAGAACACATGGATGCCAGGGCCACCCCACTGCTTAGTGGCAGGTCACTTCCCTCCCAGCTGTAGAGCTATGGGTTAGTTGTAGTGGCACAGGGAGGTTTGGGGTAGAGGCAGCACACTCTAGACGTTCACTAAGTGAAAACGTGATTATGAGGCCACGGTGATTATTGATTAGTAACCCAATACTGTGATCTCCTTAGATCCTACTTTTCTAGGACACCTTAGCCCTCTACTTCGGAGCATTGCTGATGGGGTGGCACTTTGAAACAACTGGAAGCTCTTCTCAGTAAATGTATCCCTTTTTCCATGTGAATAGATTTTAAACACTAGGTGTCAGTCATTCACCTCACAAAAGCAAACTCTCAAGCTGCAGTGCATTTGTCTTTGGCAACAAAAACTTTTAAAGGGAGAATGTACAATGATGTACACATTAAATAATAACTGCAGTAGCACCAGCACCAGTTGCAGCAATTATTTCACAGGCCTGCTTAGCAGCCACAGAGATCCCAGAGCCAGTGAATGGGGAGAAAACCCTTTTGGAAAAAGAACCTTGCACACAACTGTAGTGAGTATTCACATTGTCTCTGTAAAATCCTTGTTAATTTTTTGTCTAATGGTACTGGTGACTGGTAAACTCCTCTGGTGAGCCACCCGTGCTACTCCAGCTTTCAGAGTATTTGTAATAAAAGCTTAAGTTTCTGAAGAAAGGGCACCCATCAGCTAGGTTGAAAAGCAGGAGTTCAAGCAGCGTTCTTCTTTTCTGCATTTCCTCCTAGCTAAGTTAGGATCTGCATTTCATGAAGTTATGGACTTCTCTTGTTTTTCTGACCTTCAGAAGTTGCTCCCCACAGAGCATCATTGACATACAGAAACTTTTGCCTGCAGCCAAACTGTTGTGACAACTGAGGGCCATTTAAGCAAAACACCTGTGTTGACAATAGAGCTTAATTTGCTCCTTTTGCCAGTGCTCCAGCAAAGAGGCACTGCTGATCTTCAGTTTTGTGGCACTGGTTTTTAGTGATCTGGTACCACGAGAGCTGCAGATATACCCGAGCTGTCTCCGTAGAAAAATGATATACAAGAGGAACTGTTTGTTTAAACGCTGCTGCATAACTGCAGACATACTGCCTCGGGACCTGAACTAATATGTCCTGACTGAGCTCCCAGGATGGATATGTAGGGTGGCATCCTGCTGCCTTTCCACTGTGTGACTTGGGCACCCAGCTTTCCCTTTCGATTGAATCATGGACCTGGCTCAAATGCTCACAGCTCCGCTAGATGTCAGGGCACAAACATCCTCTGGGTCATCTAACCAGTGTCTGAAATTTGGCTGCATAGTTAAAGAGTTTTTTATTATTCTCTACAGCTACTTTTTGATTCAGAAATCTCAATACTTCTCATAGAATCCGTTACCTATTCTTGAAACAAGTTCAGACTATCTTTCTTTCCAGGAACCATATATGGGTATGATTTCAAACACTCAATGCTTTTAAGACAATACCACTGTGTAGCTCAAATGGAAATTACTCCAGAGTGTATGAAGAAATGTATTCTACAATTCTCATTTCTACTCTTTTACACATATATTTAAAATTTCTGCATCTCTGCCATGAGACTCTGAGGAGAAATGTCTTTTATGACATGTTAACCCCACAATATACAATTTTATTCATCCAGCCTCTGAGATCCCAGGACGCTAGGTTTATGCTGCTCTCGGCTCCCTGATCCTGGGGTACTGTACCAAAGGTTGGGTTAGTGCAGCTCTCTCCACACGTCAGTCCACAGGATGAAGGACCGCTGAGGATGTGTTGCCAGAGGAGGCAGGTAACAGCATAAGGCTGAAAGAACAGAGCTGGATTGTTCACTGCTCTGTACTTTGTGAGGCGGGATACAGGCATGTGCAGCACTACCCTGCGAGAGCAGTTGCGTTTCCACTCACTCTCTACTCATCCCGCCTGAGCATAGGTCACTGCAGAAGGTGAGGGGACTGGAGAACCAGTCCCTTTGATGTCTAGATGATCACTGCATTTGGATCTTTATTATTTAGTTTGTTTGATCTCACATCAGGGTTTTAGTACTTTTTTTTCCTGGTGATGGGAAAAACCAGCAGTGAATTAGTTCCTCATCTATGTACCTGTCTTCCTGCTGTGATCACTTGGCTGTCTTCCCTTGTTCCCTTTACTTCAGGGTAG
The DNA here is from genome assembly GCA_025769975.1 of Gallinago jamesoni. Taxonomy (NCBI): domain Eukaryota; kingdom Metazoa; phylum Chordata; class Aves; order Charadriiformes; family Scolopacidae; genus Gallinago; species Gallinago jamesoni. Next base: position 135,099,206 of record JAOQGH010000001.1, read on the forward strand.
TTTTTCACCTGCACATCATCACGATGGCCATGACAGCCCCTAAAATCAATAAAAAACTAGACATATTTGTATAGAAAGCCTTCTATCAAGACAAAGGCTGCCTTGTGAGGAGCAATATGCAAACACCTATACACAGATTCATCCTACTTAAGTGAAGTGCCTCTATTAGAAAATCAGAACCCTTCTGCAGCCAATGGAGGAAGACAGACACCTCCAAAGGATGGTTCATTCCCCTGAGATGTCTGTTTCCTTCTGCTTTCCCCCCTAGATTTGCAAGAGCTCCCTCATACAACTGCAAGAGTTGTAGTTCATCACATAAAGTTAGTTGAAAGGAAATAAGGGGAAAACATTAGCTAAATCAAAAATGTAGAAGCACAAATAGAAAACATAGTTAAAAGGTAGAAAATGAAAAGATGGGGGAAAGCAGTGTAGTGGTGAATTAAGATAATGACTCTCAAGTGCCCTTGCCCTGTGCCCTCAGACCTGTCATCAGAAGGTGCCCTATCTTGACCATATATACATGCTAATTTGAAAGTTCTGTCATTTTCATAATTCTTCGTTTGAGCAGATGCAAGACTGATAATTGTCACCAAAAATGTTCCCCTGATTGCTTGAAATAGCCGTTTATGGCTCCATCTAAAGTCAGTTCGGAAAAGTAGGGTGAATTTTGGGCTCATTTTCTTCTTGAAGGCTAAGATTGACCTGATGTCACAAATACTGTCTTTGCCTCACTTGGAATCACAGCTCAGAAAATGAAGCATGTGATTCTAAGCTGATTTCATCTGTGAGATACAGCCATAAGCAAAAAATTATATCCTTCCAAATTATCATGTGGGCCTTTTGTTCCAAACTGTCTATATGAGGCTGAATTTGGTGTTTTACAGCTGAAGTAAAACAAATGAGCACTGTAATAAAAGAACTCTACGTCCTTTGCCTATGGGGATACTTTCATGGCTATGGAGGTTGAATGAATTGGCCTGACACAGACTCTACCCTCTCCCTTGATGACTACTTCTTTAATGTTTGTGCACACTGAATATTTATCAGTCTTTTACCTTCAATCAAACTCGGGATGAAGCTGGCTAGCAGGATTCAAAGGAAAAAAGAAGAGGTGACTGAGAGACATAGGTCCATATACACACACAGCATGAGCAGTCCAACCTCATTTACCTAATAAATCAGGCTCAAAGTTCTTGAAGACACACTACTACTCTGAAAAGTGAAATTATCAAAATACTAATATAGCATGCATTCGTTTTGTATTCAGCAAATAAAGTGATTGGTATGTTTCATACTTAATATAACATTGAATACTAAATTCTATTTTTGTCATCAGTAAGGAATAAAAGAATTCACATTCTCAAAATGCTGATTTTTTTTTCCCTGTAAAAGAAGATGTTTTCTTAGGTGAAGCTGAGTGAAGGTGCTCTCTGAAAAAAATTAATTGTTTTACAAATATATGTCAAAGAAACCAAGTGGAATAAGCACTGAGCTGTTTGGAAATAACATACTTCTATTAAATATCTGATTTTAAAAGCATACAACTAATTTCTGTGGTTGCACACATCCTAAAGATGTGTTCAGCATTCTCTGTCATGAAAATATAGGTTTTGCACTTCTGGTGAATGCGAATCAAGCTGTCACGTAAATTTTATGAGGGTACACCAATATTGGTCCCAAAGAAATTAATAACAAAGCTCTCACTGAGTGTATGCAATTTCTTTATTCCATTGAAACGCTGGGAAGTGTGTATGGTTCTTGGACAAAGCTTGGCTGTTCAGCACAGCAAGGTAGAGACTGATTTCAGAGTCCAGAGTCATCCATAGAAGGAAGGAGAAGTAGATACCACCTGAGTATCACATCAGGGTGATTATATATTTTCCATGGCTTAAAAAGCCCATATAATTGTGCAAGTTAAGAACTGTTTAATAACAAAGTTGAAGCTCCTGAAACAAATTTTATTTCAATATTACAGAAATCACACAGGAGACAAGATTAAAAGATACTAGTTTTGGTCTCTGGCTGGGGTTTGATTTCTGGGGTTTTGTTTTGTTTCTGTTTTGTTTGTTTTTTTGCCGAAGTTAGATGATACTTGATATAAAGCAGCAATTTGGTCTGTTGGATCATAACACAAACATCCTGTCAAGACAAACTGATGGTCTATCTAGGTTTTTCCTATGCAGTGTGTGGGTGTATTTTCTATCTATTTGTTTCAAAAATGTTTGGAATTACCAAGAAGGTAATAAACAACAAACCAGAAAATATTATAAGGACATTGTGAAAACTCAGGGTGTATCAGTGGCTCAAAAACTGCATGCAGGTCTGGTTGTCCAACCTAAAAAGAATACAATAAATCTATAAAACCAAAGACAACAGCAGTGAAAGATGTGAAATAGCTTGCACCTGAGAAGGGACTAGGTTCTTTTGGTCTGGAAGAGAGGTAGTTAAGAGGAAGGATGGTTATACAGGCTATAAACTAAAAAACTGGCTATAAATTTAAAAAAATCAGATACATCTTTTCCAACAACATGCATCGTTATGCTGTAAAAATCTTTGCCAAGGAGTGCTGAGGATATTGATGGTCAACTTTGGGTCAAATGGTGATTAAAAAAATCTCAAAAAAGCAATCCTTGATTCATCAAGAACTATTAAGCACACCACTGTGCCTCAGGAAGCCCCTGAGCTACAGCCAGCCAGCCAGGAGTGGCTCCACGCTATGCTTGTCCCCTTCTTACATCCTTCCCTTGACCTCTCAAGGCATGCCAGCTGGATGAATGGTTGGGTTGGCATTGCCAGGTCCCCCCCTCACCTGCCCTGTGACCTTGTCCTTGGCATGGAGTCCTCCAGACTACATGGAGAGGATGAGGTCCTGCCTTGTCTGCCTGGGGAGAAGAGGGCTTTTGGGAGATGAAGTCATGCCCTCCCTGGGAGGGAATACGGAGGAGGTCTAGAGATGAGCTCCTGCCTGTTCTTTCTTGTGCACCTCTTGTCAAGAGGAAGAAAATATGTAGCCTTTGAAGTGAAGATAAGCTCATGACCTTTGATAGGGGTATGGGCCGATGTGGCCCATATCTTCTTCCTGGAATCTGTTCACAAAAATGTTATAGAAAGTTCCTAAACACGGTGAACAAAGTTAGAATATAATCTGGCACAGTAAAAATGTCTTAAAGAACAGCCACCCCTAATTTTGTGCAGGGGAACATGACCTTCTGGGGGCCCTTTTTAATGGCCATACTGGCACAGCTATTACCGCTAGGTTGTGGCTGCAGGCACAGCAATGGCTGTGGCAGCTCCCATTCCTACATGAGGATATGTGACATGCAGAAGTGTCTCATCTACAAACAGTGGGTATGTTTCATGTTTTGATTCCCTCCTCCATCTTCTTCCTCCCTCCTTGGAAAGAAAACTGTTTGTCCAAAGAAGCTGCCTGAGCATGTATGTGGAGCAGAGAGAATCCATTTTGCTCAAAACAAAACTTGCTCAGTGTGTTCTGCTATCTCTGCATTGCTGCTTGATAAAGGAGATAATGAAATTGGAGATAAGAGAAAAAGAAAAAAAGACTATGTCGATCTGTTTGTTTTTCCCTGTAAGTACTGTGTGTTAGGTGTCACTAAACTTTGTTTCTCTTGCTTAATGTGACATTGACTTCAGCAGAAATTACTAGTCACTTTTGCCATTTGTGCAGTTTGTCAACGCTACCTATCTGAATTTATTCATCTTCAATTTAAGTTTGCATTTCATCACAGAACTGTAACAGAGTGTGAGCATGACTGACACTTAATTTGCTTCCCACGGTGAGAGACGGGCTGCAGCCTGGTCTGTCTCCGCTGGCACTGCTGCCAGCCTGCAGCTCCCCATACAGATATAAGGTGGGCTACTTCCCCCAGCGAAAGAGTGAGGAAAATCTTGTCTTTCACAGTTTCATGGTTGATAACCGATAGACAGGGTGAAAAACTGAAAACTTGCACTTCACAGGCTTGCACTGAAAGGCAGCAAAGCAAGATAAAACTGAGGCGTTCTGTTATAATATTGTTTTACACTCATGCAGAAGAGTGGTGAATCAATGCATGTGATACAAGGCACTGAGCATTCAAGTTGACCCTTCCCTGAGTGAAGGCGTTCTAGTTTAGTCCTCTTGTCACAGAAGTGAACCAAGAAAGCTTCTGTTCTGAAACCTATTCAGTTAAAACAACATATGTGGGTTTATAAGGGAGAAAGGTAGCCCAAAGCAGGAGCAGTGGAGGTGGGAATGGGTTTATTGCTTCCAAATCACTTAAAGATAGAATTTGTGCCCTTTAGAAGTGCTTTTCATCAGTAATGCAAATTGATAGAGGGGTGGCATACCAGCTGCTGCTGAGTGTATGGTCCCAGGAAGCCATTTTTACTTCATCTCTCCTACACGAGTTTTTATGGCTACTGCATAGCATTGAGGCACCTTCTATTATAAGGATATAATTGAGACTGGGAAAGGTGTTAGTTCAAACATTATTTCACTGCAGTTATCCCTGGATTGCTGAAATTCTCTGTAACTGAATGGAGTTTAGAAAAGAAAAGCATGGAATACGACTATCTAGCTATGAAATGTCAGCGTAGCACAAGAACTACTCTGCTTACTTTCATATGCACTGGGGTTCTGTCATACACAAACACTGAGTCAAAGGAGAAAATTTTCAGGGAAAGCAGATAAAAATTTTAGCATGATTTTCCATAACTACCGTATTTTAAACTGAAATAAAAAAAAAATATAGTCTTGAAAAGTTGTTCTTTAACAAAAGCAGAGTCCTCCTTTCCAGCCCCAAAATAATATGATCTATGAGCCCCCCCAGCTTCTACTTGCCCTTTCCAGATTACCTTCTAAAAAACAGTAAGAAAAAAAAAGAACCTAAATACACATTCTTCCCCTTTAGTTCTAATCTGATAAAAACTGCCACCCTTCATTCCCTGTATGCCTGCTGGCCATGGCCATCATAAGTTAAAACTGTTACCAGAAATGAGCTTAACTTAACTCAAAACATGTGTTTGCCTGTACAACAGCATTTTAGAAAACTTTGCTTATATTTCCCCATCCTCAACTGTTCTATGGTTTGTTTGTTTGAAAACAACATTTGAAATTCAATTACATTTACTGCAATTCTGAGAAGGGCCCCTGCTTCCTTTCTAAAACAACTCACAGAGAAAACAAAATGGGGGTTGTCAAGAGAAAACCAAAGCTGCTGCTGGTGCAAAAGATTGTCTCTGGAGGCTGGTTTTCCCCTTCTTCCTTTAAGCAGATTTACCTATTTAAGAATATTATCTTGTGCATACCTCACTTCCAATTAGTCTTATACTGAAGGGTCCTCTCAGCAGTCAGTAATAGCTGCAGCTGAATCACATGGTAACAAAGCAGGATGATGATCTGACTGAAGAGTCCCTTCCCCCAGCCCCCATATAACATATATTTGTAAAAATATAGACAAAAATCTAACCTCTACCTAGACACAGTTAACCTAAGATATCACACTGCTTTGACCACACAGTCCTCTTTTAGAGTATTTTTATATGATTGCTCTTCTAGACACAGGAAATCTTCAGTGTAACTAGTTGTTAAAAGGCACGATAATTCTTTTTATTTATTAATAGCTTAGATAGCAAAAAATGAACAACACGAGGCACATTCTCTGATGCAAAATCTTCTTTCCTGAGGGCAGAGGATTAATAGATCTCCAGAGTCTAGAACTGTGTCTTTGTCGCCTTTACTGTAGGAACATCACCTACAGAAGGTATAAATAAGTCTTTTAACTCTCACCTCCACACATAAGCAGTTCTCCCCTCAAGACCTGCTTTAAAGCTTCAGTACTACTTGGGGCACAAATAACAGTAACAGAACAACTACCTTCTGAAATTTGAGATTCTGATACAATTTTCCAGAAATACAGGTAAATTGGGGCCTGAGGGAGCATAAACATCTTTAGCCCATTGTATGAAGGGCAGCCGTTTGGTCGGTGCAAGGGAGTTTCATTTGTCTTCCTGCTTTCTTTGCCACTACAAAGTCTTCCATAGTTGCAAAGAGCTTAAGCTTTCCCCAGGCCAATATATCCCATTCTGGTATACTAGACTAAGCTAATGGAAGGCAGGATAAAAGGCTTTCACAAAGTGTCCAGCAATATCTGTTGAGTATTGAGACAACATCACTCTTAGGGACATCCCAAAATTTCAGATAGATAAACATGTTTGGGGACTTCTTGTTAAGGCATTACAGGTAGATGTGAAGAGTTTCCACTATACTAGAAATTCCCTTCTAATCAACATGAGAAAGAAAACCAAGAAATGAAATCTTATTAAATGAAGTATATTTAAAAAAGAGAAATAATTAAAACAATAGGCATAAAAGACATGGCATAAAAACATATTGAATTCTTTAATTTTTTTTTTTAATTGTAGGATTGCAACCACTTTATGTCAATGAAAAGAAAAATGTAAGAAAAAAATTCTGGTGTTGGATTTTCATCACATTTTCTTCTGATAAAGTTGAACTTTGCTGTCATCAATGGAAGTAAACAAATAGTTCAGATTACAGCTGGTTAGGGTTTTTTTGTTCAAAACTCAAACCAAAAGAAAGACTGAATGAGTGAAGTTAACTTTGCTTTGCAATTTCATGTTCATAAACTTTTACATGGGTTCACTTGAGAACAGATGAAAGAAGTTGTAAAACACCACAAGACTGACAGGGATCAACATAATTCTGCATCAACCAGCAGTGTGTAAAAGAGAAGTCTGAGGTTAGTGAAACCTCAAGACACTGAAAAAAGTTTCACTAAGCATTTCTATTTTTAGTACTTTCTCTATAACTTGAAATAGTACTTTTTAATAATTTAAAACAAATTAAAATATATGACAACAAATAAATAGACAACACTAACCAGAGATCTTAATCAAGCAAAAAGCAGATGTTTACATATAATTCTTGCATATTTTTATGAAGGCAGCACTTCTGGGTAAACATAGATGCTGGAACTTCTCTACCCAAAACCCAGTCTGGAAAAACTGCCAAATGACAAAACCAAAAACTGTATATTGACTTACCAGAGTGAGAGTTTACAAGTGTTCAGAAGATTTACCTGAAATCTGATCTTTCACATTTAAAACAATGCTGCCTTTTTTAAAAACACATCAATGGAAAATGTTTTAGATTAGTTTTAGATTTCATTTGTCATTTTTCTAAAAGAAAAATAGCCAAAAAATGGCAGTTACCTATGGAAAAAATATTTCTGCCATACTACCATTTTTAATAGAATCTTTCAACATTAAACATGCATCATTAGATCTATGCAGGAATATGCAGTGACAGAAGGTCTCTCAGGAAAGACATTGTCTTTTATGAAGGCAACTCATGGATCTGGAAAAAAACCAGAAGCTCTTCAGCACACAAACCTTTTACAAGTCTGAAGTGGATGCAGGAATCCTAAGGCTGCACAAAGCTTGCAAGCAATTAATATGGGTTTAATGTATGCATATCAGAAAGATGTATCAGAAAGATGTAGTGAAAAGAGATGTATCACAGAAGGAAGTGTTATAAGGTCTTAAATCCTATCATAAAGAGAGGAAACTGATGTCAAATATGAACTTGAATGAATAAAACAGATTGACCATTAAAGAAACTCAAAGTAGATGACTACTCTTTTCTGAAATCACGGTGAGCCTGGGTGACTCCTTCTTTCCTTGACTTTGCATAGAGATGAAATTAGGATCTGAGTTAATCAGACTCAGTGTGTTTTCCTTTGGGTCTAGAGAACGGGGGAGGAAGGGAAAGAAGGCCAGTGGATGGAGTGTTTTGAGGGTTTTGTTTTGGTTTGGTTTTCTTTCCTTTGTTTTGATTTTAAAGAGAGAACTAGATCATTTCCACATGTTTGGGAACTAGATCATTTCCACATCATTCCAAATATAATTACATAACATGAAACTCAAGTGCTGAAACTCTGGAGCAAATGTTATCAACGCCTGGAGCCGAAAAGAGGACAGCTTAGGTGACATACTTCACTTCTCCTCTGCTGAGTTTTCCATGGGGGCTAAAGGATTGATCTCAAATCCTTCCACTTTGTTATTCAGGGATTTAGTTTTTGATAATATATTCTGTTGGGTTTACAAACATTGAAAGTATAAACTTCTAATAGCCCAAATAATTCAGGACCTTCAGGCAATTTTCTAAATATGTCACTTACCCTTGTAACTTGCACACCCTCATAGTCTTACACACACATGCAGTTCAATTGAAAGGAATGATACATCCTCAGTGGGAAAAAAAATTGTGAGATTGAGTCTGGAAAAGATATTTTACCAGTTCTGTGATCTTCATTTAAGAATTCTTTAAAGAGTACTCAATTATGGATTTTATCACTTGGAATGGTTATAAATGTGTATAAAATATCTAGTTTATCCTTTGAAACAATTACAAAATAACTGTCTTTTAAAGTATGATCTATTCATAGGTTATAAATTTATAAAATATTTTGATCAGAGTCTTCTCTTTATGTTGACATTTCTGTTGAAGAATTATCAATACATAATTCATATTGGGACTACAGCAGACACAGCCACCACCAGGAACAATTAAATACAAGCTTTTCTTTCTTTTTTTTTTTTTTTTTCCAAGTTGAAAAATGCATATTATGGCTTCATTTGCAGCAAATGCAATAACAGAATTGAGGTTTTATATCTGCATGCCATTTTGGGAATTAGTAATCACTGATGAGTCCATACAGACCAGCCACTGGTCAAATCACTCTGAGAGACTATGGATGATCTGGGAACTAGCACCACTGAGTGGGCGGTGTGGTGGCACCAGCTGACAGCACATCATCTCAGACTGGGTGTGAAAATGCAGCCTGGTGGTCTCAGGCCACCAAGCATCCAAAGGTAGAAAGCATCAGGCATTGCTCTGGCTAAAATTTTGGTTTCAGTGTGTTGGCTCTTCACTCCTTTCTCTGTCCTACACCATGTGGGACTGCTTAATCTGCCAGTGGGGCAAAAAAAGTTCAGTAGAAAATTAAGAGCTCACCACAGATAACTCTGCTTCCTCAAGATTTGCACAGAAAACTCAAGGTTTGCCAAAGTAATCAGAATGACCATTTATATGCTTAGCTAGGCACGTGCCTGATTTTACTGAGCTTATTTAATTTTCTAAATCACTTTGGGGCATAAGCTGGTATAAATGCAAAAAATTCATATAATGAAACTAGAATTTTATGCCTAGGAAAAATGCCAAGATTCATAACCATTCCCCCAGCTAAATTCTGCTTTGCCTGATTTTCTGAATTAAGTGGTGGTAATTATGTGCCTAATATGCATTCCTAGTTAACATGCTTGTCTCTATAAATTCAGTAATTGCTTATTCAAACAATGCAACAGGCATGTAACACATAATTGGCATGCACAATTACCTCATTTGCATCAGCAGTCACTGTAATTTCATGTCACACTGATTATGCATGAAATCATGAGTGCATTTTGGAAGACATTTGAAACCCAAACGCAAAACAGAGACACAAAATAAGTTTCTAAATCAATAATCTTTTCGTCTCTTTAAAAATATTTTACTTCCACAGTGCTCTTCATTTTTTGCATTTAATTATTTATTTCTACTTTGCTTAGCTCACTATCCTGTAACCAGGTCTGTAGAAGATTGTGAACAATTAGTTCTATGAAAGGCATAGAGCTCCTGTGTCTGCCTGTGTCACCTAAATGGTGCTTATGTTCTTCCATGTATGTTCAAAGAGGCCCTATGTTTTCATTAGGCAAAGGTGGAAGCATTTCCATCCAGACATGGCTACTGTCTAAAAAGTTTTCTCTAAACATAGTTGATATTATTCATGACTATGTGTTTGGCCTTTCCAATTCTTGACATTATTACTGCTATTTTTTGACTAAAAAAAATTTGAGTATGTTATTGCAATTATTTAACTATTGATTTAATGAAATTGGAACTTTGGAGAAATTACCATTTTAACTTCTGAAAGTTTTACAGTTGGTGATTTAAATACTTTAATAATTTGAAAGATATCAGTTTAAATATTTTTTTTAATGAATTTTGTTTGCTAATTTAATAAATAAATTAATAAAAAAAATACTAAATCCCTTACTGATGGAATGAGTTAAAGGAAACTGTGCTCCATTTTTCATGGTGGAATGTAATATAGGGGGAAAGCAGAGCATTAGAGTAATTTAACAAGGTGAAACACAGGTAACTGTAACCTTGCTGGCATCTCTAGGATGGGAGAGCTGGAGCTGATTCAGGTTTTTCAGTGCCTGCACCTGGCTGTACCACACTTCTCAGCTCTGCGTGAACTTAAAAAATCAGTTTTTAAATTTAGTCAGTTTTCAACTTTTCAGTTACTCAGGCATTCAAGCGATTTTATTTCCCTGTATTCCCTCGAGCATCCCTGCTTAAGATCCATGAAGCTGCTACTCATTAGTCCAACATCTTAAATAGTGACAGCAGAGCATTAACTTAAGTAGATGTTATTTTTTTCAGAAAAAGTCCATTTGGGACTTTATCCCCAAGTAGTTTGTAACCGTTCTCACACTCGAAGATGTGTGGTCAAATGGCTGTGTCCTCCTGCGGAAGATGCTGGTCGCAGCATGAGCTCTTGACACTCCAGAGCTGCTCCCAGCCCCACACCAGATGGGGTCCTGAGGTGCTGCTGGTGCCAGTGGATGGTGATGCCTCCCTGGGACCTCCCTGAGAGGACTCACTGGCACAGTCAGTGAGTCAGAATACTTTCCAGCTAGTGCTAACCATCTGGTTAAACCTGAGAAAAAATGTATTTCGATTTAGTCTCAATCTGTGGTGCTTATGTTATGGAGTCAGTCATCTAAAGGCACCCCTGCATAGACAGAAACTCCACCTGCTCTGAGAGTTCTCTCATTCTCTTTGTGCATATAATTGATATGAGGCAAACCAATCCCACCTTGGGAGTGAGAAAGGAAAGCACACTAACTGCTAGGTTAGTCTCCCAGGACAGTAGAGGGTATTGATTAAGCAATATTTTGAGGGGTGCACTGAAATCACTTTTAAAATCTGTTTTCTTTAGATCCAGAAATACGAACAATGTGTGTGATCCATCCCAATGAGAGCATATATGTTCATATGTATTTATAGCAATAATTTGTTATAGAATATGAATATGCATGTATTTATGTATCTATTTATATAAAACCTATTCATGCAGAAGTGGGCATGCGTGTGCATGGAAGCACAGACACATGCTCAAGAGCATAAAAACACCAGGAGAGAATTAAAGATCCTTGCAGTTAGAGTGACATATAAATGCATGTCCTTTCCTCCTGGCTTGTGACAGAGCTGTAGAGCGTGACTTGGATGCTGCCACCACTTTGGCATGTTTTATTTCCCACGGTGATACATTTTTAGAGAGTGATTTCTTCTGTCAGCAGCTGACTTCCATTCTGCTCTGTGCTGAAGCTGTTCAACAGCAAACAGGTGATTGCCCACAAAAATGGAGCTTTCTATTGCCATACGTAGGGGGTCAGGATGAACTACAATGCTGAAAGTACAAAGTATGGAGTCTTACAGTTTATTATGACAGCAAGTTCTAGTCATAGGTTTTAGGAAGTGGCTAAAATCATTAGTATGAGCTGCCCTATCACCTCAAAAAGAAAAGTCAATTTACAGTGGAATATATATTTACCAACATGGGATTCACATCTTAATTATATGATCTTCAGGGCTATGCATGGCTGGAGGAGTCAGATGCAGATGCATGTTCATACTGAACAGTTGTTGTCCCAGTCTAGAGACACCTTTATGGCTCTAAATTCCTGCATTCCATCCCAATAAATAGTCTTTAATTCTTGATTTTCTCCTGTGTTCATTAAGTTCCAAAGTGAGTACTGGAGCACTGTGGTCTGGGATTGAAACTAAATAGGGAGAAAACAGGAAAATATATCTCCTCTGCAGACAGAAAAGATGGAAAGAGTAATATCAATAGCATTACAGAGTTACTTTACAAATGTGAATAATGTAGAAAGGTAAGATTTAAAAGGAGGAGCAGTGAGAAAACTTTGAAATATAAAGGCATGTTCTTCTTGCTTCTGCTATTATGGAGTATATTTGAATTATTTTTAATGAATTTTATCTGGTTTTACTAACTGCATCCTTTATTCTTCTGAACAAAACTGCCACTTTAGTCTCTGGGAAACACTAGTTTCTACTCTTTGATCTCAGGTGCAAAAAACACAGTTCATTTAATATGCCTTATCTATTTAAAGAACATTTATTGTTTATCTCAGCTGATTCTCACTTGGGCACTCAGGTACTCTGACAGCACAATCTGACTCAGAATATATTATTCTAGTATTAAAAGTGGTACAGTCGGTTTTAGGGCTGCTGATCATGTGCGTGCTCCATCTCCTTAGGCAGGAGTCAAATGAAAGTTATAGGTCTCAATGCTGACCAGAAGAAGCTGCTGATGTGGAAGGTGGCAAAACATGGTGTGGTTTCACTGAAGGAGGAGATGGCCAGCAGTGCTCTCCAGCTGCTGCTGACACTCTGGCAGTTTCTTTTTTGGTGCACCATGTCAAGAACATCAGGTGGAAAAAAACAGAAGAAAGCTTTAATTCTCACACTCTAACCTTATTTTTGTGCATTTAGGACATTTGGCATCCTTCTTTGCTCATGCTTATTACTGCAGAGTGACAAATACATGTGGAAGAGCAAACCTAAAACCTCAAGAAACAGGTTGGGCAGGAACACAGGCTAAAGCCAGATGACACCATTGGCTTGTCCTTCATCTTGTGCTGACCGCAAGACACAAAAAACTTTATTTTGCGTGTTCATAATCAAAAAACTGCCTTGTACCTGACAGAATGTGGAAAGATGTGTGTACAGTCTGGGATGCCTTAGAACATCTCATTTTTAACATACGAGGTCAAAATTTCTTGAGGGAATTTATAAAAAGTGTTCAATTTACATGTTTCTTTTGTGAGAATTAACAAATCTTACTCTTGATATTTCAGTTAGTTTAGATCCAACCTGGCTGGCTTGTAAACCAAATTTTCAGGAGTTCTCTATTTATTAAAACTCCTTTGAGACACGTCAGAATCCAAACCTGCTTCCATTTAGCTTGCCAAATGCTGGAGGCTTGCCTGGCTATTGCTGATCATTGGAAGACATGATTTGATTTCTCTTGATCCCTGCAGTGACAGCTCTGACGCCAGCTTGCTCCTATAGAAGAGCCTCTGCTCCTCCTTGGATAGCCTCAAGCAATGCTTCAGAGCTGGGCACTTGTAGGGTGCCTTGAGTGCTCCTTTTAAGAATCACAGCAGGCTTGCAAGAAAACTACTTGCTGTTAGTCAGATCAAAATTACCCTTCATTAAAGGCAAGTTAAGTTAAAGTGGAATTATGTCTATTCTGGAGGATACATTCAAAGTAGCTGATGCTTATAAAAGAAAGAACTGAAGAATATAAACAATATGATCTTCCTAGAGCAAGCACAACACTTAAAGGTTTCCTTTATGTCTCTTTTCAAGCGACATGCTGTAGGTGCTTTCCTAGCCTGTGAGATCAGGGCTCTCTGTTCCCTGCTTGCTGCTCATTGCAGATAGCAATCTTCAGAGTGAATTCTTTCCTGATAAATACATTAACTTTTATAGCTAATCTATACCTTTGCTCAGAGTCCTCCAAAATTTAAGTATGATTCAATTGCTCTTCCCAAAGCTCATAGTCTAGCAAAAGTCAGTAGCGTTCAAAGTCCTGGAAAACTGAGGGCTGTTGCTATCTGTAGCAAATGCGACTAGTACAGCGCAGGTGCTATTTGCATGAAAGGAACTGTTCGTATTTCCTTGAGTCAGTGTGGGGTACAAATTCACCACTGTGACTGAGGTGTATTTTCTTCTGGGTAGCAACATCAATATAAGGAGATTCTGTTCCCTGCAGATTCTGTTTCCCCTTCATGGTCCCCTGCTCTGGTGTTCCAATTCCTGCACTGCCCTGAAACTGACTTTAATTCTCCTTGATTTTAATCTCAATTTAAATTAACTCAGGACCTGACTTCAAGGCCAAGGGAAAACTGTCCAAAATATCTTTGATGCTATCAGATTTTGTGCAAGAGTTAAACTTGAGAGCACTAAAATACATTCAAACAATAATTTCATTCTGGAATACTCTTTAAACAGTGTCAACAACGATGGTGGAATGTGGGAGTTTTGAGGAGTAGAGAGTTCAGTTGGTTCATGAGAGACTTAATCTGTTACGAAAACTAGAATGAACTGCTCAGTGCGTCATAAGTCCGCATGGCTCAATTCCAAGTACCAGCTTCGCAGCTCTGTCTGTGATTGAATTTAGGCATGTTAAGATGAAAAATGCTGATTCTTAGTCAAACTCTATGTGGAAAAAAAAATGTAGTGATTTGAGAAAGCAAATAAAAATTCTCCAAAAGAAAGTACCAACAGAGATCAGCTCCACTTGTGAACATAAAATCCAATGTTCCTAGAAGTCCTTGCTCAGTATTTTCAGAAGAATGATATAGTATGTTGTAATTTTTGGACACTTTATTCTTTTGAAGAGTTAATCTTATCTAAAAAAGGAAAAGACCCAATACAATAAACTGCCTGATGAATGAAATGAGTGTGGTACCTGCATCTTTCAAAAGCAATACCTGAGACAAGGATTAAAATGCTTTTCAAAGATAAGAATCTGCAGTCATCTCAGTACATCCTGAGATTACTGACTACTTAGTCTATCATTATTTCCCACTCATCAGTTGATTTAATTTTTTTTTTTAAATAAGTTTGGTTCTAGATACCACAAAAGTTTGCTATTAACAGTTGAGCACAGACAGTAAGCATGGAAAGCATTCAGCCTGTTTCAACACACCCTCCACGGAAAACTCCTGAAACACCAACAGCATTTTATATCAGCAATGGGTGAAATCAGGTGGGGTTTGTTTTTTTCAAGGAAAGTCAGTGCATGTTGTAACCAGAGCCCAATTTCTTGAAATGAACTGCTTGCTGGAAGGTTATAAGCACTCCTTTTGCTGTTGCTGCAGCTTGCACCATTGCAGCCATAGAAGATGCACCAGGAAATATCTATCACTTGACTTTTTCTAATGAAAAGCACAAGCAACTGTATACAACAAATCAGATCTATTTCATGAGCCTAATTTGACTCAGAGCATCAAATTTCGTACTTGGCAACTGAAAAATGCACAGCTGCATTTTGTCATAACGCCTGAAAACTACTGCATTCATAAGAAGTTAAAAGTAGTATGGAAAAAAAATCATTCTTAATGTTGTTATCTTAGTTTCAGTATCTCCTATACAACTGCATATGCAGATGCTTCTCCGGAAGAGGTCTTAAACTTTGTCCTTATCTCCTCCCCATCAACGTCTGCAACAGTGGAGGGAAGAGGGGGAGGGAAGCCAGCTGGAAATTCCAGGGTGCTTGTCATGGAGTTTCCCACCCATTTAGGTCTCACTAGTACACACAGGGGCCTGCAGCACCTTATGAAAACACCAATATGAAATCAGCACCTACCCTATGCTCATCTGGCGCCTATCTTCTCCATGCCCTAGTGACCATCTGCATATTGCAGGCAAAATCCACTTGCCCACTTTCCTAGCAGGCTCATCCCTCACACACCACCCCTATCACCATTGGGGATGATTATCTATTCTCTACGAACGCATAATCAAGTCAACACAAAATCTTATTCTTTTCCTCCCTTATCCTTGCTAACATCTTACCTTCCATTAAAGTTATTTTTCACACAAGTTGGCTAAATGAGAACCAAATGCCATTACGGGCTCCAGAAGCTGAAACTGGGACAGAGATATTTATGAACCTATACAATAAATAAGTCAATGCACAGTTTCCTCATGTGTGGGACATAAAAGTTTATTTTCAGAAAAAATGCTATTTTTCTCATGATTTGAAAGGCAGGGCAGGATCTTGGTAGTGTATCCGTTGTCAGTAACCCACAGAACAGGCTATGAACCAGTCTTGAAATTGTTGTTTGACCCCCCCCCCCCTCCCAGGTCTTCTTTGTTCATCCTATTCTTTCTAAGAGGTGTTTCACTGCTTTGCCTTACAAGTGGTGTTGAATGTATTCCAAAATAGTTCAAACTCTGAAAGATTAAATAATGCCCTGATGTATTCCTGGCGCAGTTTCCTGACTACCGCATGCAGCAAGTGAGGACTCGGGGAGAAATGAGATAGATGGCATGAAATAGCTGTTTGGTGGGAGAAGGAAAGATTGCTGATTTTGCATTAGCTCCATTACTTGCTCCTTTTTAGCAGAGGAAAAACTTGTGGCTAGTTTGGCCTCCTTTGTTTTGGAGGGGTTTTTTTTGGTGTTTTGTTTTGTTTTTAAATGCAGGGAAGGTGCAGAGAGAGAATAATATACTTTAGTAAAACATTTTTTCTTCCAGACTGCAACATATTATTTAGGTTTCCTCTCCCATCTGCCATAACTTTCTACCTATTATTGGTTATGCATATTTTAATAAATTGGACCTTTGTGCCATATATATGTGTTGACCATCAGCTCAGGTTGCATTACTCTCAGGTCCTTTACCCTGTTAAGAAACAGAAATAAAGTCTCTTGACTGCAATGCAAGATTGTTCCAGGGTGACAGGAGCTCTGCCTTTTACCAGGAAAGAACAAGGGAAGCTGTGCTGGGTATTTTGGAAAAGAATGTGTCAGTGGATTGGAATTTTCAAAATAGTTCAAAATATTCAATTATGGGAGATGGAAGAAGCAGTCTTCAAAGAAGAGGAGCTGAAAGTCTCAGAAATTATTTTTCACCTGAAATCTTTCCTAGCATTACAGGACTGTAATGCTGTTATTGCATAATTGCATTATCTTATCAATTATTAATAATGTATATTAATAAAATATCAATTTTACATAATCTTAAGGATTATGCAGTCAAACGTTCTTCACAAATGCACTTCTACATAATTATTGTGCCATCTTCTATAGATTGTTTTAAAGATCGTATGGTAAAATTTGCTTTGCCATCAGTTCAGTTTAGATGTGGGACTAAGGCAATATTTTGACTTGAAGGGTACCACACACAATGTTAACGTAAGTAGATGGGAAAAGAGGACAAGAATAGAATTGTAACTGACTGTCAGGTGTCCATTTGATGCAAAATACTCCAAAAATTGAGGATGTCCCAAAAAGAGAAATGGTTTCCATTGCATTCCTGAATTTATAATTGTATTATTCTCTTCCAGGTGTTTAGCTTCAGGCAAAATATTTTTTTTTCTTTTATTTGTTTTTCTTTGGAGGTTCACACATGACATTGTGAAACATTTCTTTGCAGAAAAGGTGGTCAAACACTGAAACAGGCTTCCTAGAGAGGTGATTGATGCACCAAATCTGTCAGTGTTTAAAAGGGATTTGGACAATAACCTTAACAATATGCTTTACCTTCTGGTCAGCCCTGAAGTGGTCAGGCAGCTGGACTAGATGATCACTGTAGGTCCCTTCCAACTGAAATCTTCCCTTCCCTTCCCTTCCCTTCCCTTCCCTTCCCTTCCCTTCCCTTCCCTTCCCTTCCTTACCTTTTATAATGACTAAGTTTTTTAATTGCTGTCATTGAAATATTTCATCTGGTACATTTCTTTTTTTTTTTTTTCAATGGCTAAGCATGCTTATTCTTTTAGGCAAGGGCTTGAAACTTATATGGGAACTGTTAACAGACCTTATCAAAGTTAAGAACTTCTAACGTGTAGACAAATGTCCTGCACAGCACGTGACTATTCTTATCAGGATACCCTCTTTATTTTTGTAGCACCCAGATTCATTCAGCATATACCTTCCACATTCTTTAGCACATCAAGCAGGGTCTGACATATAAAAGACTCCTTCATCATCCAGGTGTGATCCATTCAAAACGCAGCTTCTTTCTGCTGTCTGGACTCATCTCTCTGTGGTTATGTTGCATGAAATGTACAGACAGAAGGAGTTGAATAAAAAGTTTAGCTTATGCATCACTCTTTATTCTGATTTTGGGATACTTCACCTTGCAGCTCTAATAATGACCTTCTGAAATAATTTTGTGTGAGACAGCTTTATCTACTGGTGCAGTACATATGGAGTCTGGTTGAACGTTACCTTTCCCTTGGCACAGGTATTGTCAGTGGTGGCAGCTAAATACCGGGCAGGTATGTGACAGTGCTGGACGAGAATGGCACTGCTACAAATGACTGCAGATTAGGCTATTACACAGTGCTCTCTGCAGTATTTTTGGTGAGCTCAGTTTTGAATGCTTGCTTATTGTGACTACTACTAGCTAACAGGTAATGCCTGAGAATGAATGAGAGCGCAGTTTCCAGTAAGTTCAGAAAATAAGTATTGATGGGCAGATTGTAATGATAAGATGCAAACAAGTGAAAAACAGCAGGAAACTTTCAGTCCTCTTTAGTGATAAAAGTCTGTAGTGCAATCATCTAGAACAACCCCTGCTTTCCCACTTCAGAGCAAGTTCCTGCAACAAAGAAATCAGCCTGCCAATTTAAAAGAGTCAGATTTTAATTTGACTCTCTATACACATTGCTTGGATGTAACTGTTGCAGATCCATCCAAAGAAAGAAATATGTGAATGTTTGTTGAACTTCAGACACTGAATATTCCCACATTGCTGGTCCAGGATTTATGGGATAAAACTGACTGGGTTTTTTGTGCACTAAGAAGTCAGATCTTTTAATAAAAATCTGATACTAAAATGTATTAATTAGTCCAACTTTGTGCAATTTGTTCCTCTTTCTTACCCGTAGTGATTAAAATCTCAGGTTTCGGAGCAAGCCTCTTCTGTTCATGTTTGATTCCATTTCTTGTGAACAAACAAGTGATATTTCTCTCTCTTTTCTCTTTCACCCACTGTTTATTGTCTCTTATTTCATGCTTACTGGTGTTGGCTGTGTCAGCATTCCTAGACCTAGCAAAAATTTAGTATCAGCTGCCAAGCTGTGACTTGGTCACTATGGAGCACATTCCACTATTTGAGAATATATTATCAGAAATATTGTTATTTGATGTTTGCTCTAAACTTGACGCCTCCTCATAACCTCATTTATTAAGTCAGGAATTCCCGTGTTATGAAATAATGCAGACAGTCACTCCTTAGTTTCCATCTCATTATTCATGAACTTCTATACCTTTATCAATTCTCCACTCTTCTTTTCTCCAAGTTGCGAAGCACCATTCTCTCCATTTTTCTGTCCTACAAATATTGCTCCCTGTTTCTGGTTGACTTTGCAGCTCTCCTCTCTCTTTTCTAACTTTACCATATTCTTGGAAAATGGGACATAAGATGATACCAGAACTCCAATACTTCAGATGTGTAAATGCAAAGTGGTGTGACATTTCCTGTGTTTCCACAACACCACAGAACAGTTGAGGTTGGAAGGTACCTGTAAAAACCATTTAGTCCAATCCTGCTGTTCAAGCAGGGTCAAACAGAGCCAGTTGCCCAGCACAGCGTGTGCTTGGGTCTTGAATATCTCCCTGGATGGAGACTCTGCAACCTCCCTGGGCAACCTGGGCCAGTGCTCAGACACCCTCACAGTAAAAAGTGTTTTCCTGTGTTCAGGTTGAATTCAATTTTTTTTGATTTCTGCTCTTTGCCTCTTGTCTTGTCAGAGGGCATCACTGTGGAAAGTCTAGCTCCATCGTCTCTACTCCTTTCAACTATTTATACACATGGGTAAGATCCTCCGGAGCCCTGCCCAGCCCCCAGCCTGTAAGCCTCTCCTCTATAAAAGGTGCTCTGCTCTCCTAATTATCTTTATGGCCCTTCATTGGACTGACTTCCAAGACGTCTTTCTTGTACTGGGGAGCCCAGCACTGGACCCAGCACTCCAGACGGATCACCCCAGGTCTGAGTAGAGAGGAAGACTCACATCCCTCAACTTGCCGGCAGTTCTTGCCTAATGCAGCCCAGGAGGCTGTTGACCTTCTCTGCTGCTACAGTGAGTTGTAGACTCATGTTCATCTTGTTATACATTGGGACACCAATGTCCTTTTCTGCAGAGCTGCCTTCCAGCTGGTCAGCCCTCAGCAAGTACTGGAGCCCAGCATTATACCTCCCATGTTTCAGGACTTTGCATTTCCTCTTCATAAGTTTCATGAGGTCCCTCTCTGCCCAACCCTCCAGCCTGTTGAGATCCCTAGGAACAACTGCACAACTATCTGGTGTATCAGCCACTCCTCATGTTTTTTTATCATCTGCAAATTGGCTGAGAGTGCACTTTGTCCCTGTCCCAGCATCCAGGTTATTAATGAAGATATTAATCTGCATTGACCACAGTATCAACCCCTGGGATACACCACCAGTTGCTGACCTCCAACAGGACTTTGTGCCATGAATCACAACACTCTAGGCCTCATAGTTCAGCCAGTTTTCAATTCAACTCAATTCTTATCTAACTTGTACTTTGTAAATTTGTCTATGAGGACATTGTGGGAGACAAAGGCCTCACTAAAGTCAAAGAAAACACTATCCACCGCTTTCCCCCCATCCATCAAGACAGTCACCTTGTTTTAGAATGCTATCAAGTTGGCTGAGTGTGATTTTGTGTATTTGGAAATGTTTTCAAGGGATTTAGATGAGGCTGGTCAGCCTTTAGTTTCCCAATCCTCTTTCTTTCCCTTTTTGAAGATAGGAGTGATGCTTGTTTTCTTCCACTTCTCAAGAATCTCTCCCATCTGCCAACTCTGTCAGCACTCATGGATGTATCCTGTGAAGCCAAATGGATTTTCGTAGTGCTCACTAACCTGGTTCTTTTCTGCTAAGGGTGAGTTCTTTGCTCCAGACTTTCCTTCTGGTCTCAGGAGCCTGGGATTTCTGAAGGCTGGTCTTCCTAGTAAAGACCGAAGCAAAGAAGGCATTGAATACCTCACTGTTTTCTGTGTCATTTGTCACCCAGTCCCCGCTTCATTCTGCATGTTTTCCATAGTCGAACTATGTTTTCCTATGTTTTCCTTAGTCTTACTTTTATTTACTTAAGTACTTACTTAAGTACTTACTTATTTACTTTTACTGTTTATGTAATTGTAGATCCCTTCTTATTGCCCTTCACATTCTTTAATGAACTCAACTCCAGGGTGGCCTAGACTTTTCTAACCCTGGTTAGAAAAGAGCAGCTGGTTAGACCAAAGAGCAGTTTTATGCTGCTAGGCCATCTGTTCCTGTTTCCACCTCTTCACCTCTTGTACACATCCTTTTCATGTCTGAGTTCAGATAGGAGCTTCTTGCTTGTCCATTGTGACCTTCTTCCATCTTTGCTTGTTTTTTTCCCTCCATTGCTTTTCTTCCTTTCATAAAGAAAGCTGGGGCAGGTCAAGCCACGTGATACGAGGAAACACCAACAAGTGACATAGCATGATTGCATGAATTTTGGCAAGATTGCATGAATTTTGTGAATGCCAGAGACCCTTGAGAATTAATCCTCTAAGCTTTGTCCATGGGTAGAAGTCCAAAAAGTTTAGTAGAAGTCTTTACACGTGCACTTTGCAGCATATTACGAAAGAGAATCAGGTTCTCCTGTCAGAACAATGGGCTGTACTGACTCAAGTTGACTAAGATGAATTGTCATGGAGTGATGGGACTCACTATTTTCTATAAATGGGTCATTGTTCCCTTTATCCCACTCACTCAAAGCACACTGAAATCACTTCTCGTTAATGCTAAAAATTACAAGGGGTCATCACTGAAAAAAAAGAGATAATTTTGGGGGCTTTTTGTGGAGTCTGTCACCAAGGCCATGAGTGAGTGAGTAACATTAAATGGAAGTTACATGCAGGCTGTTATTTGCTTAGGTTCTAGATGAAGAAAGAAATAAACTGAGACAAATTGCTTTGCTGAATTGTGTGGTGATCAAAGACTCATTTTACAACACTGATGAAATAGGAAGGGGAATAAAAAGAGAGGAAGGAAGCTGATGAAAGTCAGTAAGGCTACTGAAGGTTGCAGCTGGTAAGTGACGCCACCTCTGAGGGCTACTGTCATGGGTGGAGGAGGTGGCAGAGGGCCAAGGGTTGTTTGTGTGGTTTGATCCAAAGTGCAAAACGAAGTCAAAAGGGCTTCTTTTGATTTACTTACTTCACTTACAGCATCCTCATTCTCTGGGTATCCTGTTAACAGTTGTCTCTACTGGCAGTCAAAACCACAAGCCCTGGCTGCTAGTTTTCAGCTCACCCTCACTCTTTGCTTTTGCTGTTTCTGCATGCATTTGCAATACTAGGATGGATCTTGTTTTCTCAGGCCCAACATGCCAACACTGCACTACGTGTGAGCCCGGAAGGGGTGGCACACTGTGACAATGCTCTGTCCTTGTCCTCATGGGATGAATGACCCAGAGGATGTGGGCAAGCTAATCAATTACACTCCTGCAGGCAGACAGGCAAAGACCTGGGGGAGAACAGACCCCGTGACTCACAAGTTGCTTTTCAGTTCATGGACTGGATCTTGCATATTTGAGAAAATCAAATCAGGTAATCAATCAGAGTTGGCTTCTAGCAGGCAGAACCTAAGCCAGGTGGTTGGGCTAGTGTGTGCTTGTACAGGGGAAGGTGGGAGGTTCCTAGGCCCTATGTCCCTCAAATGTCAAATCTGATACATATTTCAGCAGCAGCAAAAATAGCTAGACAGTGCATTAGGCTTGTGCCAGCATTTTGTTTGGCCCAGTCATTGCTTTACATTCTCCAGGGCCTCAGCCCTAGGTTTGGTTTCAGAAGTAGTAAAAGGAGTCATTTTATTTGGCTTTAAGAGGCCCTCAGTATTTTAAAAGGTTGTAGAGGCTGGTGGGAGGAACAATTACTTGAGGTACCAAAATATTTGGTAGAAGGAAATAGTGGGTGAAAATGCACTGTAGTCACTTGAGAATTAGATCTTGCTTTTGTTGTAGTGTCTCAAAATCAGAATAACTATAAGCCAGAAGGTATTTTAGGTACCTTTTCTTTGCATGTTTTCTCCCCACACCTCTTTCCCCTAAAGAATGAACTGTCTTAGAAGGTCTGCAGTCTCCAATGTGTTTTACCTGTACAGAAAGCAGACAGGGACGAATTCGTCTCCATCATACTCTAGTGGGAAGACAAGACATATGTTCTGGAAGGGAAATGTGTTTTTAACTCAAACGGGGACATGTGGCAGTTACCTTGTCCTGCACAACAAGAGAATTTTGGCTGTCTGCCTTCATTTGTTTGTCACACTGGCTTCTGCAATGCTGACTGTGGAAACCGTGAGCGATTTCAGCTTTCCATTAGCTGTCACTTACGACCTAGTTTAGTATTACAGTTCTGTGCTGCTTGTTATTTTAATTTCAGGAATTAATGCCTCCCTGGAAGAGCTTGATCAAAGAAGGGCTAGACAGTTAACGGAGTACTGTATGTGTTTCAAGCTATCTTGCGGGGGTTTCCAAGAGTGACTAGGATAAGTCTTCCTGGGACATGCAATGGATAAGCCAGTGTAAACAGCCAGCCCAAGAAACAAAGATCAAAACTGGTACCACATGACCTGGCTGGAGACTTTGATGATGTGATAAAGCTGACAAGGGTCTCATTTGACCAACAGTACTGTTGGGTTAAAAAGGCCAGTGAACACATTAGGGAAAGCTCTGAGAGGAATGAAAACAAGCTTAAACAGAAAACACAGCAGAGCTTCTGGATGTATTCCTAGCCACAATCCAGCTCCATATCTAGTACCACATGCAACAGACAAGCTTCTGCTCTCCCTACTTGAGAAACTTGAAGCAACAAGGCATCTAGGGGACAGGGTCTTCAGAAGGCCTTATGGTATGTGTACAAGGCCACTTTGCATGCAGCCTGACTGAGTTGCTCATCTGCCCAAGTATGCCCCTGCATGAGAAGAAGGTTCCTATGTTTTTTCTGATGCAAGCAGAGAAAAATCTTGAAACTGTCTAGGAAACACAGATAGGAATTGAGGTCTACTGTTTATATTTTTACCTGTTGATTTCATGGAGTAGCTTATCTTGTGTGATGCTTAATAAGGGGAGAGAGTGGATTTGAAGGAAGTTGGTGTACTTGCCTGTTTCACATGTCCCTAGAAAAGTAAACAGTAAACCTTTACTAGGACATGAAGGGAGCAGCCAGCAAGCAAGGGAAGAGAGCACTTTGTCAGTCTGGGCTGTCTTCCTGAGCTCTTGTTGGAGAAGGGTGGCAGGCTGGGGCCACAATGACTTTTCAGTTCAGATGAGGACCATGCTTGTGAAATGAATCTCGTAATCATCACGTTTTTGTTCACACAGTGGAGCACTGGGCTCCTCTTGGGTGATCCTAACCCAGAAGCTGGGCACCAGGAGGGCATTTAGCAGACTCTGACTGCTAGCAGCCCATGGGGCTGAACTGTTGCTATTGTAGGGAAGACTTCCTCCTGTCCCCATGCACACTGTGTGGCTGTTAGGTCCTCAGCACCAACTGCTTCATCCCACTGCTTCACTGCTCAGGTTTGTTGCACTACTACACAGACACAGCCAAAGCCCGGTTTATTGCAGGTCTGTCGATAATAAGTTTCTTTAGACTTGATAATTGTGATCATTACAAGATTTTAACCTCTACTATTTCTAAAATATGTCTAATGTCAGGCAAAACACTTTCTATATCTAATTTTAGGTATATTGATATATAAGGTATCGGCATAATACTGATATATATGTAATGTTAGGTATTTGGATAAATTTGGAACCTATAGCAGTATAGATGTGTCCAGGTAACACAGGAGGAAATTCATCCTCATGTTACCTTTTGTGTGATAGCCTCACTACCCCTGGCAGATCAGCTTTCTCTGTCACAAAAGGGTCCACAACTTCTGCTTCTGATTTGGGGACAGAAGTAGTTCAAGCCAGCTGAGGTGCAGCAGGCATGTGGATTGGCAGTATAAACATCTCCTATCAACAGCAGCTCCTGGTTTGTGAGTGGGAAGGCAGACCTCTCCTACCCTCAGGTCATTGGGCATTTTAGGATTGGTGTCTTCATCCATGATATGATGCAGTCACAGCTATGCACAGTTACCTGGCCCTTGTTTGGATCAGTGCTGTGGGCACCTCTGATACAGATTTGAAAAGATAAAGAAAAGTGCAAACCAGCACTTTCTCCTATTTTGAGAAATTAATTATTTTTTTTTTTAAGATACTATAACGAATGTGTGCATTCTGGAATCCTGCTCTTCTGATTTGTTTATAGCTATAGATATGTCAATTTTTTATTTCCTGTAGTCATTTCCTTCAGTCCCTCCAGCCTCTGGTATAAAGTGATCAAACAGTAAAGTCCAGAGATTATGATTACTCATCTCTTCACAGCCTGTTGTATCATTCCAACCATGAGACTCATCTTTCAAGCATGTTCAATGATCTTCACACTGGGCAATCTGGTGGCTTCTCAGTCACAATCTCCTGGTAAGTTCAAATCCAGAGATATTTATTTAAGAAATTGGCACATTAATTATTAATATTTCTGTGCATACTTTAACTCATGTGTTACAATATTCAGCACTTTTTTTTTTTGTTGAAAAGAATCAAACAAACAGAAAGTGATATCCAGCAGAGATGAAAGTGGTTTTTTATAAAAAAAGTTATGATGGAGATAAGAACAGATTTCTAGCCAGGTTTCTAATTAAAAATCAAGGTAGAACTTGGGAAGCCTGTGTCTACTGTCAAAAAGAGAAATACTCAGTTTTTTAAGCAGGACTTACTAAGGCATAGGTTCTACCAGAGTATGCTGCATTTGAAAAAGACTAGCCTTCACATTGAACAAAGAAGAATAAAACAGATTCCAGGTAATACTTCAGCACTTAGTACTAACAAGGTGAAAATACCCAGCAATATCTTGTGCCTGAGAAAGCATCGAGGTAAAAATACTATTAAAGAGCAAAACTAATAAAGACATTAAGACTGGTTATTTGGCTGCCTAAATATAAGAACATCTCTATTTCATATGTTTGTCTGCAGTGCCATTACTTATAGCTTGCCAAAGATAAATGGATTCTTACAGAAATCAAACACAAAGACCACTGCATAGACCACTAATGTAATTTTCACTCTTGCTAATTTATCACAAGTTCCTTGTCATTAATTTTATAAGGGGAAAGAAATGCTTTGAAGTTACACCTTCATCTTATCAGCCTATAAATCATCTCTCTGTTCTGTTCTGTGTATGGCAAGTACCTTTTCCAGGCAATGCAGCACCAGCTGATTCTCCAGTGCTAATTGTTTCTGTGAGTCACTGGCCCTCCTGTTACAGAACATGACTCTTATCTCTCCCGAAATGGCAACCATCTATATATCTATGCTGTACTGATGGGATGACTTGGTGGAACAAAAGTGGAAAATTACAGTTGTGGTGTTTCTTTGATGCACAGTGTGGTGATGCCTAGCAATGGTTGTGGCAATGTGCCTAGCAGTGGTGCCCAGTGACAGAGGCACAAACTTGAGTATAAGAAGTTCCACCTAAACATGAGGAGGAACTTCTTTACCGTGAGAGTGGTAGAACACTGGAACAGGTTGCCCAGAGAGGTGGTGGACTCTCCTCTGGAGACATTCAAAACCTTCCTGGACAAGTTCCTGTGCAATGTGCTCCAGGTAGACCTGCTCCAGTGGGGGGGTTGGACTAGTTGATCTCCAGAGGTCCCTTCCAACCCCATATGATTCTATGATTCTATGAATGGTTGGTGATCTGAAAAAAAACACAGCTTGATGGGTTATAAGAATTATGTTGTAAGGATTGTGTTTTGCCTTAAAATATTTATTAAAAATATCTCTCTTGTGGTCCCATTCCTTTTCATGAAAAGAAATTTTCTATTCAGTCTCTGTTCTGCGCATTTAATTCAGTAGTTTTGTGCTCAAGGAGCTGCACTTTCGCCTACATGTGTTCCTATTAATGAAATGAAACTGTTCTCATAGATAAGTATT
Source organism: Gallinago jamesoni (assembly GCA_025769975.1). Classification (NCBI taxonomy): domain Eukaryota; kingdom Metazoa; phylum Chordata; class Aves; order Charadriiformes; family Scolopacidae; genus Gallinago; species Gallinago jamesoni. The sequence goes on from JAOQGH010000001.1 coordinate 135,126,130, forward strand.
ACTAAGTATATCTAAAAAGTGTAGGCTCAGATCTGGGTCTTGCTCTCCAGTGGTTTCTATACAGTGTGCTGCAACATGTGGAAGTTCAACATGTGGTTACTTATCAGGTTTCACCAGTGTAAGGAAATCAAAAGTGGTTTTTCTTCTTTGTTATGCTTCAATGAGGTTGCAACAGTTCCAGTACATGCATGTTCCATTCTGTTATCTTTGTAGATTGACATTCTGCCTCTCCTTTTTTTTTTTTTTTTAATCTGTTCCATGACCTTCAACCTTTTTACAATGTTCCCCTTCAATAGTATTTTTTCTCAGTAATAAACTTTGAAAAGTAGCTTGGAGGTGGAATGTACTTGCTCATATTCTTGCTCGTGGTTGTGTCTGCATAATTTATTGCTCAAGGAAATTTCTTTTTTTTCCCCATGTAAAAGTAATTTCTCCACACAGCTTAGTGGTACTTTCCACTCTTCTCTGACCTGAGAAGATCTAGGTGTCTGTCAGGTTAACGTCTTGTGTGGAGCCCTGCCAGTCCCCCTCTGGTTTTACTGAAGATGTAGACTTGGATAATTCTCTCTGGAGCTCATGCTCCAGAGCACCGGTATGCTTCCTACCGCACTGCAACATACTGCATACCTAGCCAGACCAGCGGACCATCCTCAGGGAGGAAGTTGCTGCCCCTCTTAGCCCAGGGACTACCTCTTCATAATATTTTTGATCTTTCATTGTCATAATATAAAGAATACGAAATGCATTACTTTGCTCAGCTGCACGCCTCTAGGATCATGAAGAGAAGAATGCTTTAAATAATTACAATTACTATGGAAAAGTTGGCTGAGAAAGATCCATGGTGTTACAGGAGGATTCATAAAAGTTCCATGATAAATAAAGGGAGATAAATGGTCCCCTTAGTCTCTTTCTCTCTTTCTCTCAATCTCTTTCTATTAACAAAAGGTAGGAATGATGCTGCCTCCAGAAGTATAGGTTCTTAAAAAAAAGGAAATGAAACATCTTTTCATTTAAAGGCAAATGAAAGATCATCAGAAGGAAGTACCATATTTCAGATAACCTGTACAGATCCTCAGAGGATCCAAATTTATAAAACTTTACTTAGGCTATGCATCTTTTCATGTTGAAATGTGAATTTAACAATACATATATGCTATAATTTGAAAAGATGCATGCAAATGTTTACTGAACATGTACATAAAATGCAACACATACTACATTCAAAAAGGCCTCAAGACTCATGAAATTAGAAAGCACGATAGAAAAATTCCCTGACCAGAGCTTTAGAAATACAGTTGTTAATAATAAAAGATTGGTAAAGCCTTTTCTGTCCTACATAGCTAGTTAATTATGTTAGGACTGATTTCTTATGAAGTTCCTAAAAACTAGAGCACAGGAAAGAATATGTATGTATCACCAGATAGTTTATTACAATTTCTGTTCCATCTCTATTAAATGGTCCTATTTATTTTTTAAGTATTTAATAATGTATTACCTTTCATTTTAGTACATAAATAACTGCAGTTGCTGGAGTTTATATTTAAATGTGAAAATCCCAGAGTTCCAATTCATAATATGTAGTTTTTCTGCAGAAAAAGGATCTGATCCTAGAAAGATTTATATATGTTAAGTTAATTCTCTCTGAGTAATCCTGTTGAAGTCAAGTGAACTACTCAGAGTGTGCAAAGTTAAGTCTATCCATAAATTACTGCAGGATTCAAGCTAAACTGATATTCTTCTCTGTCATCTAAAAAAAAATGCATTGCCCAACCCAAGAGGTAGCGCACAACTCTGAATTGCAGCCTCTAATTAGTAGCTATCACAGTATAGCTGAAAAATAGAGAATAATGAGTGTCGTCCAAGGATCAGAATGAATTGGTGGGTTTTGTTGCCTTCCAAACAGGTCAGTCAGATCATACTCTCTCGTTTTACTTAGTGTTCACTCCTTAGTGTGTGTTAATCACATGTGGTCTGTCTGATTTCTTTATTACCCATCTGTAGAGCCAATCACATCTTGAACTAAATCATTGCAAGCTTGAAGAGATGAAACACCCCATTAAAGGAACTTTATGGGATTTAGGATTTTGATGCTGGTGTCCTTCTTGCACATTAGAATTGAGGGAAAATATGGCGCAGACTGACAAAGGATTTCAAGAATTGTTCTCTACAGAGAAGGAAGGATGGGCTCTTACTTTACCAAAATATTTACTATCTTGTTCTTTTGTTTCTCTGCTGGAAATGTCAGGGTTGTGAGATACCGAGTCACAGGTTCAAGGAGCTTCGCAAGCACATATCGTCTATGTGAAAGACAAATTCAATCAACATATAGGCATGACAATTTTTCTCCATTGCATACAAGAAATTTGTATGGGCAAATCCTGGGGCAACTGATGCAACGTCACAGCTGGAGAGCAATGGGATAAATGCTGGGTTGAGTCCACCCTCCAAATAATGGAAAAATAACTTCAATGGGGCTGCCCAGGTGCCCAAGTTCTATTGAGGGTTTTGAGCTGGCATTCTTCCTCTTCCTCTGGTAAAGGTCTTGGCACAGCCTGGATTAGTTGTCTACGCCCAAGATAGGACTTTCAGGTACCCACACTTGTTATGTCCTAGTGTCAAGGCTGTTTGCTATTCTGCTTAGCACATAGCCTCTTTGAAATCTTTTCATCAAGAGCAGGAAGATTCATGTGCACAGCTCTCTGCAGAGATGCTAAGCCACCTTCTGAGAATAAACTGAAGAATTACCTTCATGTTTGACTTAAAAAATGATTCAAAAACATGTCCTATGAATGGCATTTTGCCAACTGTCATTGTGCCAAACTATTGTCCACATAGAAACAGCATTGTAACTTAATTTTGAAATGTATTATCCTTGAAAATATGTGATTAAGAAAGTAAATACTCTTCCTGGTTTTATTTTCATAATTGAAGCATGGACATTAGCAGTTCTTTCTCAAGGCAGAAATATCTGGTATCAGTCTAATTATCAAAAAGTGGAAAATACATATTTTGTTGCTTCTAAAGGGAATTGAAAGAATTTTATTTAAAGATGTAGAACATGTAAACACTCAAATATGCATTAAATATACTGTAATTATCTTTACAAAAAAAATCGAAGTCCAAATAGTCAAATGGATTTCAGTTACACTAAGCATAACATACTGCACAGCAAAACCCTGCAATAATTTAGTCCATAAAAATTAAAACATTTTAGTGCAATTGGATCCACTGTTAGGCACTTTGCCATCATGTTTCTTAGCGGCTTTAGTTAAAGACAAGATCACCTCCTAGACCTGCTGAGGGGTCTTACAAAGTGCTTCAGGAGTTAGGAAACAAGAGTTAGGTAGTCTCTCATAACAGAGGTAGAACTGCCTGGATAAATTCCTTTTTATGATAGCTTTTGAGGTTTTGAAGTTATGATTTTACTTCACTGTGTAATAGTACTGACTTCTCTATTCTTCAGAAAAACACATAACTTTCAGTTTTAGAAAAGAATACAGAACAAGCCTGTAGGCATCAGTTAGGAGATGGAGGAGTTAGTTTCAAGTCCCTCTCTGGAGTAAGAGCAGAATCCTTTTTACCAGAGCCACATGAATCACATAACAGGGACCTGCAGCTACATCTACCCAGTGTCTCTTGAATGATTTGGACAAAACAACATGCTACAACAACATCTATGCAAACGTGTTTTGACTATCTCTAATTACAGAAGTAATGAAACACTTACAAGCAGAGATATAGCCACAAAAATGGGCAAACCAGCTACTTTAACCCACACACCTTTCTCACATTCTTAGCGTTGATTATGGAGAAGTAGATAGCAGCCATGAGAATAGTTAGGTTTGATTCCCATGAACATTCAGGATGTCTGTATGTGACAAAAAGCTCATAAGAAATGTTTTAAAATTTTTCCATTCTAAACCCCTTCAGAAGTTCTGAGTTCCATAAAATATAGAAGGCAATCAAAGCTAAAATCCTCTACTGTCGGGCTAGACAGGAATATTCCAGTAGAAGTTTTTAGTGGTAGATACTTTATGTCCAGAAACAACAATCTGCAAATTTCACCCTCAAGTGGTTTCTTGCTGATATTCAAGATACATTTTCTCCCTCTTTGTTCATTCAAGTAAATAAAATTTCACATCTTATAGAATGAAAAATAAATAATTTGTCCTTCTCCTTGATATAGAATGGATTTCTGATCCTTCTGCTTTCTTAATTTTTGCATCTTTCAATGTCAGCTTTATCTTCAATGTCTGGTTGTGGAATCATGATGGACAAAGAATTAAAATACCTTTGCCCCTAGCAAGAGTTATAACAAGGAGGAGGTCAGGAGGGGAAATAAAATCTGCATGCAGTCAGAGGACATCAGAGTATATTTCCTGTCTGTAAGGTAGAAGTGAGCAGAACTGCATAGATAAATATGCAGTACCCCTAATTGTGCTGATCTGCTCTGGGTTCCTATGGGTCTTGATCTGTTCTTAACCTGTGGTGTCAGTCCCTTGTTTCTTACAGTAAACATCTGACAGTTTACACACAGGGTCCCCATGGCATTACTTCCCAAATAGTTTTCCTAAGCAGGAAAACCTTAGCAGGTATTATAGTGGGATAGCTAGCTTCAAGGTATAGGTCCTATGCACTGCATACACAACCAGTCTACGGCTCTTGGTCCAGAGACAGTGGGATGCTCTCTGGTGTTGCTGTGCATGATTTCATTTTGCTATTTGGAAATTCTAATCTCAGCCTCTAAGTTATTTTACTCTGTTTCCTTGCATTTTAGATATTCTATGTCTTCTTATTTTATGATGAGTCTATTGCATACATATCTTTGAAATACTGATTGCCTACCAATGTCAAGGGATGTTTTTCATACTTACTGCTGAAATCATATTCTCTGTCAATGTCCTGGGTAGGTGGGAGAGATGCCATCAACACCACAATAATCAATTTCAATAATGAAAAGATGCAGATCACATGGGCAGCAGCAGAACTATTTCCCGGCAAGAATGTGTCATTTTCTTATACGTAAGTATTGACAATGCCTATTCTTCTCTTCTTAAAGGATTTACTTTGGGAGGTTGAAATATCTATGTCTATTTGAGTCTTCTGTGAACTGTACCTGAAAATGCTTTTAACAGTTGTTAATCATCCAGCATGAAACCTGTTTATATTCACAAGCTGCTACAGAAGTGCACAAATCAGAAAAACTGCTGAGCAGTCAGTCACAACAAACATTATATGAAAGATTTGTCCCTTTTCTGTTGTTGTGCCAAAGCCTAATGCTAATTACACCATTGAAAGAGCTTTTTTCACATACAAGGGTATATTTTCCTTATTAATTGCCAACATTAATGACAAACAGAAATTTAATGTTTTGTTTAAGGACAGTCATAGCACTTGATCTTCCCTTTTCTCTCTGACTGGTATACATAAAAGAACTTTTAGCGTTGGAAAGAGGTTCATGAAAATATGTCTTTAAGTAAGTCGTTCTCTTATTAGAAAACAACAACAACAGCATGAAAGAAACTTGATAATTCCAGACTGTGTCAAAACCCAGGGCTGGAAAGTAAATGAGGTTTGGGTAATAAATTGCCTCACACCAGTATGAAATTTGCCACTTCAAGAAATTCCATACATGGTCTTCCCTTGGTGAAATAATTTGGAAAAAAAAAAAGAAAAAAGAAAAAAGAAAGAACAATGACAAAAAGAAAAAAAAAAAAGAAAAGGAACGAATTTGTGTTAACAGTTAAGAGTGTTCTATTCACCACTATTATTTCATTTATAGATTTGATGAAGGCAAGAACAAAGTTTGGAAGCCATGTCCTACCTATTTAGTGGATCAAGATTATAATTCTGGGTGTCTCTTTAAGACAGAAGGACCTACCCTTGCCATCTCTATCAGGAACAGCAATGGAAGTGAAGAGCTTTTTTCTAAAACACTGAAATCTGATTTTTATAGTAAGTACATAAAATCACAGCTACTTTGATAGTCCTAGAGACTTCACTGATTCTTTAGTTTGAGAAGAAATCAGTTCTATTGGTGTATAAAATGTTATATGTGTGCCAAAACCAAACTATGGTTATTTCATGTTAATTTTCATCCCTTGCTCTCATCAGTTGTTACCTTGGCCTGTGTGCAGCTGCAGCTAAGTGAGACTAGATGGGGCAGCCAGATTTGTCCCAAAACACAGTTTCAAAATCAGAATGAAAGTGCTAAAATATGTGGATGTGCTCAGTATCCATACTAGGAAAATGAATAAATGTTGGTAATTTCTCATCTTAGTGATGGCTGTGTGACCTTTCTTATATTTTTAATCTTTTATTTCTTGCTATCTTCCATGGGATGTGAGGCAGCAAACTACTTATCCAAGAGTCTGTCATAAAACAATCATTGGACACCAATAGAAATTAGTTGCGTGGCTCTGGTACAGTCTGATAGCGTAAAAGAGACATTTTCCTACTAGTAAAGAGAGAATATTCCTGTTTTATTAAATTCCTCCTGACCCCAAATAATTATTTCACTTCTAGTGTGAGATTAGTTTATTAAAATCTTCTAGAATTGCACATAGTTACAGCATTTAAAGTGGAAAGAATTTTTTCTAAATAAAAATCACACAGAAAACATACAAGGCAGAATTTTTGGAATATATATATATATTCCAAATACATTATTAGCATTTATTAATAATGTTTTAGCAAAGGGGTTTAAACAAAAACCTGTCAAGGTATCAAACTTTGAGAATATATTTGTATCTCATAGTTTTACCAATATCTGGTATATTATGGAAATCTGCAGCCTGATCCTTGAATTTTGGCTATTAAACACTCACAGATAATAAAATGAATTTCAGAACAGTTAGGCAACAAAGCATAAGGATCAAGGATCAGATTTAAGTCTTTAAGTTAAGAAGGCAGAATTTTCATAATACAAGCCATACATTTCATAATAAGACAACTAGAAAGATTGAGAAAGCAGGGAACACTCTTCTCAGCCCTTTATTTCCCACTGATGACTAACCAGCTACATAGATCAAACCATGGTGTGCTCTTCAGACTATCTGAAAGCAATGAGGGGTAGAGTCAATTGTGTGTGGGTAGGCACCCAGTGCCTTTTTCAGATGCCTCACCATATCCCACATAGCCTCCAGCAGCCGCACAACTATGTCTCGTAGGTTTTATGGAACTGAATTTATCAGTCCCTTTCCAATGAAGAAGCCTCTTTCTCTTTTGATTGTGGGGAGTGTGGGGAGAGTAGAGCCCTTCCTTAATTACTTGTAATAGGTTTCTGACATGAAATAGTATCTACCTTTGAATGCAGCACTTCGAATGGTGAGGAGCGTCATGGTGTCAAGCTCAATTTTGATGTTTAACAGGGAGGTCAGCTACAAAAGTGCGTTCTCCAAGAAGAAAGCCCAATTTCTGCACTTTTTACTGAGAAACATTGAGATAAAGAAGAAATAACAATAATTTTAACTGCAAAGTGCTTCAAGACACTATAGCATAATTTGTTGCTTTCCTTTTTAGTAAAGCCCAATCAACCAGAAAATGTGACCTTCTTCTGGAAAGCGGACACTGTTACTGTAAGCTGTAATAAACCAGAGGGAGCTGTGAAGTGCTTGATTCTTGAGATTCAATACAAAAGCAAGTTTGACAAAGACTGGCAAGTGAGTTAATGTGTCATTTTTTATCAACATTGGAAGGAGCTGGAAGTAACTTTTACATATAATGTATAATGGGGATGTTTTCAAATTATTCTCCCTTCCTATAACTTCAAATTTATCTGGTAGTAGAAAGCAGATTTTTAAGATCATGGATCCGTGTAATGCCAGAAACCATTTACTTTTTGAATTATATCTAGTTGCTATGCAAAGAGCTGAGGAAAATTTAATGTAAAGGTCATATATTCAAAATAGAGGAGTTTTGGAAGACAAAAGCAGAAAGAGAGAGAAAAAAAGAAGAAAAAAACCCATGAAATAAAAGAGATGACACGGGATTTTAATTTATTCTAAAGTTCATTTAATTTATTCTAAAGTTAGCTATTAAGTATTTCTGAATATTATTTCACTGATTTAAACTTTTCCAGTCTCAAATATAACTTGTAATTATTTTGTAGCTCAAGGTGTCTTTTCATATTGTAAATATACAACTGTAGCATAGTGTATTTTGTAATGATTGTTGTGACCTTCACTCAATATCAATGAGGAATGGCTATGAACAGTGAAGAGCTTGTCAAGAAACAGAATTGAAACATTTTGGAACTCAGAGAAGTTAAAATTCGGTTCTGAGTTTTTAGGTTGACCTATCCCTTATCCTACTTGTGACCATGACTGTGTGTGGAATTCTGAAGCACTGTCTTGAACACCAGAATTAACAATGATATGCCTTCTTTCTCAGTCCAGAACTTCTAAATGTTGCAGTGTTGGAGACCAAGGCTTTGATCCAAGGAAATGCTATTCTTTTCGGGTCAGACTGAAGAGGCTACCCCACTGCAACGTAGTCAATTACAGCAGTGACTGGCAAAGAGAAACGTTTTGGAGAAATGGCAGATTATTAGGTAATACCAACATTCATGTATTGTCTAAGTACAAATGGGGAAGGGGTGACTGCAAAGGAGGCTGAGAACACGCAGCAAATTAATGTTGCTGTGTTGTGTTCTACCTTCCGTTATCAAAGAAAGTTCATGTGGATGTATAATTGTCCACGTTTAACTCCTATTCACTTTGTTCCTGACGATCCATAACACTATCAGTTTATCCCATAATCAGCAAAGTTAAGAGTGTCATTATTATTTGTGTTACAATATCTCTACAATCCACCAATGACAGCTATGTGATGAATGGGGGGTGGTGGTGTGCTGGCGGGGGTGAGGGTAGAGGGGTAGGAGGGTGACATATATGATAGGTGGACAGCCCTAAGAAAATCCTTGATACCCCATTTTTGAAGGTAGTTTATTTTGAAAATACATTCAGTTGAACTACGGGACCAGAGGTTACAGCAGTCTGATGCTTTTATGTGCTGGATTGATCCAAACAGTGAGGATGGAGGAAAAGAGATGAAATGGAAGCAAAGTCACTATCAGCACTCTTTTCCCACCAGGCAGACACATTTAACTGAGTGTGATTGACCCTGACTAGATCTTTGATGGAAGTATTATTTCTATTGGATATCAAAATTAAAAACAAACAAACAAACAAAACCCCAAAAAACCCAACCCCAAATCCCAGATTTGCTGTAGTAAAGAAAAGGCAGTACATCATCCCAAGACATTTGTTTCATTTCAGCTAAGCACACAATACTACTCACTAGGTTTTATCAGAACTATGAGACACCCAGGTGTCCAATGTGTCCAGATATGAGTTCTCTAAAATGCAATGGACTATTAGCTCACCTGAAAAAAAAATCTATATACAAAAAGCTGGGATGAAATCCTGGAGCATAGCTACATGCAGCCTGTGCACTAGTAGCAGCCACAGTGCTGACCTCCAGGGCAGCCTCATCCACCATGCAATTTGTGAACCTGCAAGCATGTCCTCAGGTGTGACTGACAAATGCCCTAAGGAAAACACAGAGGACAATGTCTCCTTGAGCACCACTGAGGTGAGCAGATAACAGCCCTATCTGGACCATTTGACCAGAGGCTTCCAGCAGGAAACTGCAAGGAAGGAAAGCAAAGAGAAGACAGGTTCAGTTGCCCTGGATGCCCCTGGACCAGAAGTGACATTGGTACAGCCCCTTCCCTGTGGCAAGCACTTCACTTCAGGACTTCAATGACCCCAAATCTAACATCAGAGGAAGCCACGAACAAAGCTGTGCTCAAGAAATTTCATAAATCACAACTTTTCTTGTGGCTTTCTGGCAAGCTGAACAAAGCAGGCAGGTGGAACAGGCTGAATGTTTGCTCCTGTATGAATAATCATTTATTTTTTAAAGTATTTATGTGGAGACTAGAAGCCCAATAGTAGCAGGAAGAGTTTTCAGGTGCCATTACAAAAGCTTCAGGAAGAATGCTGAGAATGTGGAAAAGTGCACAAATGCATTCGTTTTATATACCTGCGTGCTAGATGATATCCTGCCACTAGTTACTTTCTGGGTGTCAGCACTTGTGGTTTGCTGGCTTTTTGTTTATTGAGATGGGGGAGATGTTTGTTTGTTTGCTCCATCTTGGGACTTAAGATATTTAGGCTACTTGTAAAGTTGCACGTGCAGCTTTGGTGATTGTAAATAGGTATATGCAATATAGATCTTAGCACAAAGTCGCTGTATCACTGTCAATGCAATGTCAATGAAGATGAGAAGAAACGTTTGATTCATTCATGATGCCTCTACTCCTTGCTTGTAAGCCCGCTCCTTTGTCCTGTACCAGGTCAATTTAGATAAATAAAAGTTTTTAAAAGTTTTGGTTGTTGTTTGTTGTTTTTTTTTTTAAAGAAAATTCAGTGTTCTAATGTGACTAGGAATATTTCTGTTAAAGCAAAAATATTTTTTTCACATACTTTTTTTGTGGTTATTCCTAGATTCATGCGATGATGACACAAAATCTCACTCAAACACAGTAATAGTTTTAAGTTGTTTGCTGGCAGTACTTCTGATTATGCTTGCCCTCTTGATTCTTCTGTGTAAATGGAAGAGGTAAATATAGTTTTATTGGTTATTACTAAATAATCATGTCATGAAAATAGAGCCACCATTCAGGAAGAAGTCTCTTAGGACTCATAATTCTTATCTCATGGGTGAAGTCATCATGAAGGTGTAGAAGTCAGTAGCTTAATTACTGTTTGAGCAATAACGCATCCTGGCTTTACAAATACCAAAGCCTTTCATTTTCAAAACCAGAACAATTCTGGCAAAAGACAGAGTTTCAAGGTAAAATCATGTCTCTTCCACTTAATTTCTTCTTATTCTTTTCAGAAAACTAGTTAAATTCTGAGAAACCAATTATTTTGGATATTTCTTCTGAACTGACCATCTTTTGTGCAGCTTTCATTAGACTCAATTTCTGGTTGCAGTAGGCTGAAGTAAGCTTGAGTGCATTCACCTTTAATAAGACTATATCAATATTTGGATTTGCAGTTGAATGACTCTGTTCATGTTTAGAATCCACAATTTAAAAATAAAAGACACAAAATAAACCACCAAATACCAAATGAAACCTGCAAAGGCCCCAAATCTGGGGCTTTTGGTGGACAAAAAAAAAAAGGCAAAAAAATGCAGTATTTTTAGAGCTGAAAGTACATGGGACTCTGATAATATTTTTAGAGCACAAGATGGAATTTTTATCCTATACTTCTAAGTTTTAAGTTTACATTTGTGTTCACTAAGTCAGCCAATACAGCTGGCTGCTGTACCATCTTGCCTGTCTAGGGGAATGTGACCAGGGAATGTAAAACTCTGGCAACTGTATGGAGCAGAATGGCATTTGCTGACTAACTGGAAGTTTGCATAGATTTTGCTAAGATAGGATTGGCTGAAAATCTAGCAGAAAAATCATTTTTATCCTGGTAGTGTTATCATATTGTTGTAGCTGCTTGTTGCCTTTAGAACACATTTAAAAGCAATCAAGCCTAGAGAACTGACATGTAAAATATATTTATGGCTATAGAACTGTGCTGAAGTAGATTTTTGTATGAATGAATACACTATAATGAAACATCCATTTGTATTTTTCTTTCCTCTCTGCAGGCTTCAGAAGTCAGTCATGCCCGCTATACCAGATCCAAAATACATATTTGCTGATCTCTTCAATGATCATAATGGAAACTTTCAGGTAAACGTTCCCTTCCTACCAACACTGTGAATTCTAATAACTTAAGAGTAGCTACTGATACTTGCTCTACACAGACATTACCACAAGCACTCTCTGACCCAAGAGAAAAGCTCTGCCCTTCGTGCAACATCATCACGAGGATCCAGAGAGCAAATACCAGAGCTCTAGTGCTGCTTTGGCACTGTGAAAAGACACTTGCTATAGAAAGAGAAAATGCTGGAGAAGAATTTAAGGGTGTCCAGCTGCACAATATCCAGTGAGGTGCCATTGTGTTGTTTGCATCCATTCCTGTACATGGTAGCTCAGGGAGCTTGATTCAACCTGACCTTACCCTTGATGTTTGTGAAGTGCTGTGGGACTTAGTGCTAAGCCAGTGATAGCACTCATGCCTTTGAAGGCATCAGTCACAGCAGGAAGCACCTTGTCTTAGCCACAGAGGCATGTGGACACTAAACTTTTAGACATGAAATGACTGTGAAATGGACAGACCACAGGTTTTGCTTTTGTTTTCTTACTGCTTCTTGAATCCATGACATCACACATGAGGTGTATTTTTCTGTATTAGTTAATCTGTCTTTAAATTACTACTAAGTTTCCTCTGAGTGGAGACAGGTCATATATTTAATTTTCAAATCCAATGAAAATATCAAAGAGTAGTAATAATGTTTCAGTGACAAACTCAAAGCTTTCTATATTCAAAATAGCTTTAAACCGAAGAAGAAAGATATAAATGCATATGAATACTGGAGCTTTAATACAGAAATGCTACATTTTATAAATCTTCATGTAAAATCAGTCTCAATTTAGATTAAGTCAGGGTTTCGGTTAAAGAATGCATGAATCTGTCAAAGAGGGGACACCAACTATTTACTACATCCAAGGTTTTCTAAAGGCCCTGATTTAATACAAAGATGTATATAATGTGGTCTCAATAACCAGTAGGAGTTTGTATGCATTTGTGGAATCCTGTCTGCTTTCCTGCCAACCTGCCTTTCTTCCATCCTGCTATCTTATGCCCTGCTTGTCTATATTGTTTCCATTTCATCTTTGCTATGGCTTATCCTGGAAAGATGCTATTACTAAAGGAAAATCAGTGTCTCTACAGCCAGGTTTGTTTTGATTGATAACTCAGTCCCTGCCAACATCAACATTTTCATTTCCCTAGGAATGGATAGACAAAAGTGATCATGCAGTGGTACAACCCAAGCTAGAATATGAAGAGCCAGAGTGTATCATTGAGGCAGAAAGCCAGCAAGAAGATGAGAAGAATAGTGACAAACAGGGGCCTCAAGAAAAGATCTTCAGTTTTTCAAAAGCAGCTGAAAATAATGACCCCAAAGCAGCTCAGATTGCCTGCTTGATGCCAGCATCCAACACTATAGCTTCTTTTGCTGGCTTCCAGATTTTAATGAATGATGACATGTATGTGATGCTATAGAATCTGCATAATTGCATAAAAGATCCTCATGAGTTTAGGAGAGTGGCTGAATAGAAAAGTTTGTCATGAATAGACTCACGTCAAGAAACACGCTAGGCTGTGTTACCTAATTTCAGATCTGTTCTCTCCCAGCACATATGACCACTTGGGCAGACTCAATGTTTGAAATAACCACCTGATAATTAATAGAGTTAGGGTTTGTTGCTCTGATTGGGGTTTATCTCTAAGACTAAGCTGAGCCTCCTTTTCCTGCTACGAACAGGAGAGAAGAAGAGCTCCTCCATGAAATACATGTTCACAGAGCTGAGACTCAGTCCTTGAAGAGAGAAAATAAAGGGATTTTTCTGCTTATGGTCTTTGTCTCACAAAGACCAGGCCATATACTCTTCATTTTCACAGAGATAGGCTACTGCTTTGCAATCCCTTTTTAAGAGTAAAAGATCATAGAATCTAGAATCATATGGGGTTGGAAGGATTTGCTTTTGTAAGCTGCTTCTCCTAATGTGAAACTTTGTACTGAATGGTAGATATCAAAGGTTTTATAAAGAGAAAGAATAAGCCCCATGTATAAGAACAGAAGAGTGAGGATGTACAGTATTGAGTCACTTTTTATCCTGCGGGTAATGCTGTGTAGGCAGCTTCCTCCAGAAGAGCAGGGACCATGGGCGTCCTCTGAGGTCAGGTCCTCAGTATCTTATAGGTTTTTTATGACTAAGCAATTTATTCTAGAACGCTGAGGTCCATTTTGAACAATATTTATGTTTAACTCAGTTGCATTTATTTGAAACTGGTTTTAGTGCAATCAGCAGCTGACCCAAATTAGGACTTCTTATTCATATTGCATAGACCAGCCTCTTGTTCTCAAACAATGTTCTAATGTTTTATAAACATGTCATCTTCTAAAATATGTTTTATTTTAAATTTAAAATGCAATATACTATACAATTAGATCTCAGAAATAAAATCTTGAATATTCTCTGAGTTTCCCTGTATCACTTAGGTTATTTGCTATTTGAAAGCAAATTTTGTAAAAAAGTTTAAGTGCTAAAAACATCTATGATATAGGTAAAGTCTTGTAGATATACCGTGATTATATGTTAAACTAGCCTCAGTTATTAACCTGGATATCGGTCAATCATTAAATGACTTAATCAGTTGACTAAGCTTTGTCATTCTGTACTTTCATTGGCTGATTTATAGTGTAACTTGGTAATGGCACATATCAAATAATTGCAGTGATTAGTAAAATATCTTTAATTCAGTGTTCAAAAAATTCAACTCCAGATCTCATTGGGAACAGTAAACAGTAATACGAATCCTTAGGTCTCAAAATCTGTTCCTAAGTGACCCAGTTAGCTGTACAAGGAAAACTCCAGAAATTTTCTGGTCCATAAATGGGAAGCTTAACTGGAAGTTCAGCCACATTTTCCAAGTTTTTCTTGACCTTATCAGATTTGATTGTTCTTTAACAAGATTAACATGCCAAGAAAAAAATTCCCATAATCTGCCTTTTTCTATCTAAATAGAAGTGTGCAAGTTTTTAGGGGCCTTTTGTACACCCCATATTTCTGGAATTTTTTTATAAAGGTAACCATGAAAGTTTCAATAGCACCGTAATGGAGTGGATCTTAAACTAATGCAAGCTGTGTGTAATTTCATGAGCAGAATCTAGCTTAGGTCTTCTCAGCTGATATAAATTGCCGTTATTTCATGAGAACCAAAGAAGTTAGAGTGGCTTATAACACTTAAGAAGCCGCTCCAGTAATGATTCAAACAATACAGTGGAACTAAATCTAAGAATGTATTGCTTAGCTACTTCATGTTTGAACCACTCATGTATATAGCTGTCTACAGAGCTAGACAGATACCTCAATTAAACCACCTTCTGTTGAGCAAATACTTTTCTGTCCGAATTCAAAATCTTTTTGTATATTTTCATGAAATGCTACTGGGGGCGGCAGGGGGGAAAGAAGAAAGTCATGTTGAAATATACTATTTAAGCAGTATTCCTGAACTAAAATGTTATAGTCATTTAAGGTCTTAGTGCAAAGTACAATATCTTGTATTATATTTTATAGACATGAAGGGTTTTTTTTTTTTTGTATGAATACAACTGTATTCACATTGTTTATAACAATCTAGAAATAAAACAAGTAAAACACACAAATATCTCAAAAATTTTTTTTTAAAAACATCCCCCTGTGAAGAAAACAAAACATAGGGAATTATTGACATACACACCAAAGCATACTTCAAAAAAAAAAAAATCCCCTTCAATTCCTGGAGAACTCTAGAAAAATGTCTACAGATGATGAAGAACAGGATTTAAGCAACAGGGAAGGTCCTCCCCCAAATATCAAACACGGCACAACAAGACACATACCAAATTAGCAACACTGATTGCTTGTGGGTGTTGAGGGTGCTGGGGGAACCCAAGTATGTCCCTGAGCTCCTCTCTCCTGGCACCTGCCATAGCCTCTGATGAGATGCAGAGACTCATAGCCCTCTGCCCCAGCTCCTGGCATGAATTGTTGGGAGCCAGTGCTCCTGGGCACACATGGCTTCAGGCTGAACCGCTGCTTAGTGAAAGCTCAATGAGAAGAGAAGCTGGACCCTAAATGTGTCTGAAGGGTGGAACAAAATGTCTTTATGAAAATATGATTGTATGCTTTCTACACCAAATCTAAGAGGGTTTGGATGGATCTGGCACTTTAGAGAATAGTATGAGCAAGCCAGATAAGCCTGAGAACAGTTTCCTTTCAGTTATGTTGTATACCTGTCACCCCATCTTCGTATCAGGATTGGTTTCTCCCTTATGACATATTGACTGAGATAATACCTTTAGCTTATGTAGGTTATAGGCTTGCAAGGCATCACTTTGGTCCCAAGCCATTCAGGAGAGACAGCTGACTCCAACAAAACTCTTGACCTTCTAAGACTGTAGCAAAATAACGCATATTACCTTGATGTTCAAAAGAAGGGACTTTACATTATTAAAATGAAGCTTTCTCACCTGTCTTTTCTTGTTGGTTCTCCAGGAGAGTGCTGGGCAGCTTTGTAACAAAATTCAAGAGCCATTTCTCCACATGGTTTACTGAAAAGAATAACAAACTGGCTTGCTGCTTTCAATTACTGTCACAGTGTCAAGTTGGAAAGAGAGTAATGTGAGGCTTTACTAATCACTCATCTGCCATTTTCCATCATTTGTTATCTCTTTTTCTTCTGTTTCCTCTCCTCTCCTCTCCTCTCCTCTCCTCTCCTCTTCTTTCCCAGATGGTTACACAGCTGTGCAACCCATCTCTCAGAGCAGGCTTGCAGTGATTCATGCAAGCCTAGCTACAAATGAGCAAATTAAATGGCCAGACAGGAAAAGGCCTGTTCAACTCCCCACAGCGAGAAGAAGGATACACGGCAACTTTCACATCTTCCGTCTTATTTATTCAAAAGTTGTCATGTTCTTCAAAGGCATAAGTCCCTCAGATGCTACATCTTGTTCCTAATTATATCCCACAGAAAGGGAGAAACTGTATATCATATGGTAGTCCAGACTAATTGAACTGTATTTTCTCAACAGCAGAACAAACAGACTGTATATTTATTTTTCATGCAATTTATGTGCTAGCTATACCAGCTGAGCCAATTTACATTGATAGATTGAACATCTATGCTGTTTGCTTTGCTTTTGATGTCTGATTTTCAGTGAGAGGAAAAATAGGAGGAAATCACATGTTTTTTTTAAACAAGTAACAGGAGTCATTGAAGCCAGCCTTGCAACTTCTGCTTTCTTTTTTTTTTGTTGTTGTTGCTTGGTTTTGTTTTTTATTACATTAGTGTTTTCCAATTTATTTGGAAATATGTTTTGCACAATTGTCAAATGCATAATTTTGGGCAGAAAATGGTGCTTCTTTTGCAATGAACCTAGAATTTTCTTACAGTGTATCCACAGAAACTTTCAAAATTACCCTTGGTTTTTTCTGTGTGGCTTAGATTTTTGCAGTCACTGAACTCAGCCACGCAAACATAGTTTGTTTTGTTTCGCCCTTTCCTGAAAACAATGTGATGAAAATGGAGGGTCACACCCACTGAATGCTTGAAAGACTGGACTACATATAATCATATTTTTTTTTTAAAAGCCGTGCAGGTCTACAGTTGTCAAACCAAGGGCAAATTATCAGCATTTTCTGTGGGAAAAGAAAACATGGCCCTAATTGAGCTTTTGTCACTGAGCATCTAAGTAGTCATCTATCACCAACTAATCTGGCGGCCGAAAGAGCGGTATGCAGTAAGAGAAGAAATGCAATAATAACTCATCCCTTCCTGGAGATTTCTCATAACCCTTAGGATTTGTGATCTGGAATAGTGTCACCCGCAGGGTTTGCTCCTGCTCAGTTTCTCGCAATTGCCAGCACAAAGTTTTGTAGAAGGAAAATAGCAGCTGCACGCTTATGTTGAGCAGTATCTGGTCCCTGCCTACATCCACGCTTGCCATGTGGCGAGCTTGGAGAGGAGCCCACAACTAGCAACACGAGAAGCTGCAGCTGTTTGGGGTTCCTCTCTCCTCCTCACCTGAATGTGGAGCAGGCAGAGACAGAGCCCAGCTTTCCTCCATGCCCCACAGGAGATGCTTTATCACAGGCTGGAGAGCCTAAGGTGCTTCTTTCCTACTGAAATAACACGATTTCTTTCTCAAATCAAAATGCTTGGGATTAGTGATAGGATTCATATCTAGTCGCTCTGTAGCTGGAGCTTCTGGTCTCCAAGCTTTACAGGTAAGTATGAGAAAGACAATATGCACCATATTTAAAAAAATGTCCCTGTATATATGTAGGCAGACTTAAAATGTTACCAGAAGAGGGACCAAAGGAATATGTTTATCTTTCTGAATTATATAATATTATAATTATACAGAACAGAAGAGGAACAAATATTCTCTCATGGCTTTATTTTGCTTTCTTCCTTTCTGCACTCCTTGTATCAATATATCCAAGGATCATTATTTTTTTATAAATGTTTTCCTGTTCTATATTGCTCTGCAAAAGACTTCTGTTAAAAAGTAGCTTCTAACCCTGTGTTCTTGGAAGGTTATTAAAGGGAAGAATGTAATTGGTTTCAGCTTTTTAATAATAAACCAAGAGAGGTTGATAAATTGTAGGCAATATGTCTTGTAAGGTCAAGATACAGAGTGAGCTATATCCTAACATTAGCTCTTTGCACTGCTCGGAAATCATATAAGTAAGATGAAAAAATTCAGCACAGTCCCCTTAAAGAATGCAGAAGCTCAGATATCCATAGAAGGCATACAGCCCTCTTAGAAAGTCTCCTTAGTATACCTCTTAGCTGGGGAAGAGTTGAAAGTCACCCAGAGTAAGATGGAGAGGGACATGTTACCTACGCTGCTGTATCTCAGCACAAACAGCTCTGCTTTGTCCGGTGACTCTTTAGCTCGATGAGGCCCATGGAAAAACGATCAGCCCCTGCCTTTTGGTGGACCTCTGCATCTCTGGGCTGCATAGCCATATATCTCTTACCCCTCTGAACCAGCCAGGCTGGAAGGGTGAAAGACCTGAGCTTCAAAAGAAGGGTGAGAACAATATACACAAATGCACCGTGGTTTTTAATGAGTATAGGGAGGTCCTTACTAAAAACAAGAGCAATAAGAGCTTGACTTCATAGAATCACAGAATGTTTAGAGTTGGAAGGGACCTTAAAGATCATCTAGTTCTAACCCCACTGCCAGGGGCAGGGACACCTTCTACTAGATCAGGTTGCTCAAAGCCCCGTCCAACTTCTACTTGTCCTGTGAATCCTCTAATTGCTGAACTATAAGGTTAGTCAGAGAGAGGATGAGGGGAGGGCCTCTTACCTCACTGGTAAGATGAAGGGAAATTTTCAATCTTGCGTGCACAAGGAGGCCTAAAAATCAAAGCTATGTTTGGTCAATGATAATAGTATAAATGTTTTTTACCTGGAATTCTTAAAGGACGGGTTTTCAAATATTAATTGTATCACCACTTAAATGCATACATAGAGGCAGTGGGACACCACTGCCACTTACCAGGTCAGACAAGTGTTGCCCAGCATCTCATGGATATCCAAGCAAGCAGACAGCAGAAGCAGGCATGCTAGTCTGCAAGACAAAAAACCACATTTCCAGTGCATTAAATTACCGTAGTCCAGGTGAAATTAATAGATACAGACAAAAGTCTGCATCTACGTTACAGTAAATCTTGCTATGAACAATGGTGTTACCACTAGAAAAGGGATGTTTTTGGGGAAATCTCTCTTATTAGGCAGTCAAGACTTTAATCTTCATTTCCATCCAAAAGATTCTTCATCCAGAAGCCGTGAAGCTGAAGCAGGCTTACTGTGGACCTCTTAATACCTGCTCCACCTCCGAGTATCTTACCTTTGTGTACTGGGCCTGCCCAGGGCTTTTTATGTAATAAAAAATGAGAGAACGCCCCGAACAGCCTGGCTTCAGTTTTACATATGAGTCACTAGAAAGGCACAATACAGCAAAGCCACTGGAAACAGATGTTTTTGTTTCCTATCATTCTCTGCAGATGTTGTCCATAAAAAAACTAAAGCTGATTTGGGGGGCTTCTTGTGCAATTTTCCCCCCCATTCATTCCAAAAATATTTGAACTTCAGTACAAAGAACAGCAGTAAACAAAGGGTCCAGCAGATGGTGGAGAGCGGAGTTATCGCTCATGGTATCTCAATGCGTGCAAATGTCTCATGTCTCTTGCATGCTATTTTGCAGAAGGTGTTAGATCACAATCAACAACAAAAAGGATTTGAACACCCAGGTACTGGAGAAGATCTCCACATCAGAAAAGTCTCAGTGGGTTATCATCACCCAGACAGGTAGCACAGCTAACATGGTGTAGATTAAAAACAAGAGGTAAAAGCGGCAATCAGAAGACAGTCTGTACTTCCTCTTAATTTTGATTAAACTCTCAACTGTCAAGCTATTCCACATCTTGGGTTGAAATCAGTCAAATCAGAATTATTTTCAAAGTCTACATCCTGGCTGAGGTGCTGCTTCTGCTGTCATGGGAATCAATGAGAGGACTGTCCTCAGCAGTGAACTCAAGGGAACGGGGAGAAAGTGGGAGCATCTAGGTGTCATAGCTTTAAAAGACAAAGCTCAGGCAACTGAATGATGTCTTTCAGCAGTATTATTTTATCCCAAATGTTGTATATCAGATGTTTTATAGCACCATTTGGTTTGATGTGAAAGTGTCTTTAAAGAAACCAAGCAAAAAAATTTTGCAACATACCCATAAAGCTACCTCAGTATTAACTGGCTCTGTTGTATGTCAAGGAGGAATTTGGCAGCGTTTGCCCATATTCTTCTGGGCAGTTGGCAGAATGTGATATCTGTTGAAGGCTGAAAGAAAATCCAGTTGATGTTTCTATTCTGTTGCACGATATTTTGATGTGGCTCTTTGAAGCTGAGAAACCAAAGAAGTTGAAAGACAGAGAACTTACACAACCTTTTGTTCCAGTGCTGCTTATACAGCAACACGGAAATTCATAGAAAAGTTAAATGACTCTTTTTGAAAAAGAAGAGCAATCTGTCTGGAAGGGCACTTTGGAAAATGATGACAAGAAGTCTTGTTTATATAAGCCCCTATGGGATTTTGTACTGCAAATATATTAACTGTACCACAGCCAGAAATTTTGTTACCAGTGCAATATAGACATATTCCATTAGTTGTTAAAATTTAAGTTTTATTCCAGATTTCCAGATATTGTTAAGGAAAGACATTTAGACAATCATTCCTAGAGAATAGTAAAACCTGGGGGAAAAAAAAGGATGAAAATCAGAGGATATGTTCCTCTTCTTTCTTTCTCCTTCTTCAAAAAGGCAAAGAAACTTTTGTTTTCAACCTAATGGCCTTGCTTAGCTAGAAGAGAAATCACGGATCCACACAGAGTCACAGCAGGTCTGAGGCTGGAAACCCTTTCCAGAGGTCACGTAGTCCAATCACCTGCTCAGAGCAGGGTCAGCCACAGCAGGTTGCCCAGGACCCTGTCCAGTTGGATTTTGAGTATTTCCAAGGGTGGAAACTCCACAACCTCCCTGGGCAACCTCTTCCCATCTTTGACCATTTTCACAATAAAAAGTGCTTTCTTATGTTTAGGTTGCATTTAATCTCTTCTGTTTGTGCTCATTGCCTCTTGTCCTATAACTGGGTACCACTGAGCAGACCCTGGCTCCATCTTCTTTCCTGATCCCGTTGGGTATTTATACATATGGAAAAGATTCTTCCTGAGCCTTCTTCTCCAGGCTGAACAGTTCTAGCTCTCTCAGCTTTTCCTTGCATGAAAGGTGATCCATTTCCTTAGTTGTCTTTGTGGCCTTGCTCTAGACTTGCTTCGGCCATGTGTCTCTTGTACTGGGGACCACAGAACAGGACCCAGCACTCAAGATGTGCCTCACCAGTGGTGAGCAGAGGGGAAGAATCACCTACCTCTACGTGCTGGCAAAGGTCTGCCTAATGCAGCCCAGGATGTCACTGGCCTTCTTTGCTGCAATGGTGCACTGCTGGGTCACAGTCAACTTCTTGTTCACTAGCTTTGCCTTCCCTGCCAAGCTACTTTCCAGCTGGTCAGCCCCAAGTCTATGCTGGTGCCTGGGGTTGTTACAGGTGAAGGACTTTGCACTTCTCTTTGCTGAACTTCATGAAGTTCCTGCCACCCTGTTTCTTCACCCTTTCAAGATCACTCTCTAAAGATAAGCAAATTATTTATTTTGCACAGGTAACACTTCTGCATAAATGCAAAATGTGTAGTTGTCCCATTGTTTTCACCAGCATCATTGCAGAATCTGTGTAAAAGAGTATGTAGTGGAGAGCGGCAGACAATAACACCCATTTCTATAACACCCATTTCTATAACAATAGTGTAATGCATTATTGTTTATCACGTTTAATAAAGTAGTAAGTCACTATTCTAAAGTAAGACACAAATGGTATACAGAATTATAGGCAGCATCTACAGAAAACAAAAAGCCGAACTGAAAAAGAAGCAGAGAAGTAGGTGGACAAGGAAGGGATAAACCCCATGCTGTAATAAACTTAGCTCTCAAACAGTGGAAAACAAACCTTTTTGATGTCTTGATGTGATTTTACTCTCAGGGCTCTAAAAGAAGCAAGAGTTGAAGATGGAATACAAATGCTCTGACGCCATTCACACATTCTGTCAGCATTTATACAGACGTTTGCAGCTCAGTCTTTGAAGAGAAGGAAGAAACTTTGCAAACAAAGACAGCCTGAAGGGCAAAATGATTTAGCAGATCTAATAAAAATATGTCCTCTAAGATACAGATAAGCTATTGGACCACACACCGACGTAGAAATCATCTTAGTAGTATCAGATGTATTTCTGTCCTTGTAGTACCCTGACAGTACAGTCAGCTGCCTCCAGCTATTTTGGAAAAATATCATTGTCACAATGTCTTATGTTATTTTGCATAGTTCAGTTTATTGCTTCAGTACATTAACTTTTAAGAGCAAGAAGCCTTAAGGTGTCTTACAGACCAGATAACATGAGAATGCACACCATGCAAAGGAGGGCTATAAAAAGTGCTAGATAGCTGAAGACAAAGAATAGCCTTGCTGGACAGAAGAACTGACACTGCAAATTACAAAGTCTGATGAAGATAAAAAGAGGCAGTTTGATTTCTGTAGGTTTCCAGCAAACACTACAAATTGCTTAAAACACCAGCTCAGGAACCAACATGGACATCATATATTCTCAAAATAGAATATATCTTTCTCTCTGGTTACATGATGAGAATAGCTTAAAGCAGACTGCATTTCTTCCACCAAAACCAACCTGAAAAATCACTCAGGACACTTTCCCTCAGAACATCCTTCAAACATGTGGTTGTCCCTGGTACAACAATCCCATCAAGTGCCATGAAATCTTCAAGGATAGAATCATAGAATCATAGAATTGTCTAGGTTGGAAGGGACTTTTAAGGTCATCTAGTCCAACCATCAAACTAACTCTGATAAAAAACCACATCACTAAGCCTTGTCACAAAGCACTATGTCAACCCGTGTTTTGAATACCTCCAGGGATGGTGCCTCAACCACCTCCCTGGGATAAAACTTTTCATGCTGCTTATGTTTACAGTCCAGTAGGACATGCACAGAAGAGCACTATCTTTCAATCTCTGCTTGGCTTAATAGTATTTATAAGCTATATAATCATGTGAAAGAAGGTTTCAAGTACAAAAAACATCACGCTTTCCCTACACAAATACTGTAAAAACAAGGCCAAAATAATCTTTCATGTGCTTACAAAAAAAAAAAAAAAAGAGAGAAAATGAGTTCTCTGTTCATCTAGTGTTACTTCTACCTTTCTCAAAAAGTGAGCCTATACTTGCTATTATTCATCTATATTGTATTCCAGAAGAATACTTTTTTGCTTTTGGATCCCTAGTAGTTATCCATTTTCAAAGTCTCTAGTAAAGATGCTTCACTGTTATTATCATAGTATCTGTAAATAGAATGGTTAGTTTAAGAAATTGAAAAAGTGTCTAAAACTAAATTCACACTGCCTCTTCTAAATTTACATAAAAGTATGAGTTTTAACAGAGTACCCTTTCAGCCTACTTGGAAGATTTTTCACCTATCTATCTGTGAAAAGTATACACTAGTAACAACAGGTTAGGCTAGCAACACTTTTTTATTTGATTCATTATGATAATTCCTATATTCTTTTTTTTTTCTTTTTTCAGATTGGAGCCTGAAGGCAGTTTTCCATACACTGTGGTGAGGCATATGATTCAAATACCCCAATGGACATCTATCAGTCTCACAGGACTCCAAACAAGCAACCAGCTTTCCTGCTCATTAGAAACTGCCATCATCTGAGCACAAATATGAAAAATCTGTCTGAGAAAAACTACATAAAGATTCCCTGGGATTCTCTTACTTATGCTGGTGAGCCCATACGCAACTAAGGGAATGAAAAAGTAGTGACAAAAGGTAGCAATTGCTGCTTGAATTAGACTCTACTGTTTCCTCCCTGAAGTGGTTAAGGACCGGGCAAATACAGCAAACTCAACTTTTCTGCTGAGCTGATACTGTAACCTTTAGCTGCAGAGAGAAGGCAGCTGTCATAGCCTCCCTCCACCAATTTCAGGATTAGGGATGTCTCTGTAAATCAGGCTTTGTCTCAGATACCCTTTGCAGGGTGCTGCTGGGAAGGTGGTGGTCAGAGCAGGTGTGCTTCATACACCAGTGTGGTCAGGTCTACTGCAGATGTCACCCTCCACCCCCTTCATAGTCGGTATAGAAAACCCAGCACTTTTAGGGAATAATTCATTTAATCCTAATCAAAACATCAAAAAGTATGTCAGGTGAATTATACCCCAGAGTTCTCCCTCTCTCTGTTGATGTTAATGTAGGTTCAGGGAAATTAACTCAGTGTGCATGAGGTAACCATTCAAACAGAGTTAGGAAGATTGTTACCTGAGGACCATTTGTATATAGTATCGTTTCTTCGTGTCTGCTGTGTGTTTCAGAGGATACTTACACCTCCAGAATAAGGTGATATAATAAATGACAGATAAAGTAAGTTTTTTCTTAATGCCAGGTGAGCAGTTCAGGTCAGATTGAGCACCAAGATGCAGGTGTCTAAAGGCTGGATTTAATTGTAGACACATAGGTATCTGGCATCACCTGAGATGCTTATATGTTGTACCTGGTCTCCAGCTGTCACACCAGACTTCACAATTCTTCAGGAGGAAGGAAATAATCTGCCTAACGTCTAATGATAAATGTCAGTAACAGCCCATGAGCTGCAGTACGATGGCTCTTTGAGTAGTACTTTGCCCCTTCATGTCTAGGAGCAATGTCCTAAGCAAAGACTATGACATCTTAGTAGTCTCTCCAAATGCAAATTGGTATGAAAACATGGCATTTAGCTTGCTGAGCTGACAAAGTGTTAGCTGTCTCACATTGACTCAAGGAAATGATCCAGTGTCTCTCTATGGAAAGCAACAGGTATCTCTAGAGAGCAGTTCACCCGGTCTGAGATATCTAAGTCAGTTTGGATAACTTCTGGGGGTTCCTGTTCCTCTCCATTGACTAGAGAGCAGCTAAGACATCCAGCTCAAACTAGTCCACTAACTTTTTTATGGGTGAGTTTGAAAGAGATAAATCCTACCTGAATGTCCAAGAATGCAGTTGTCACTTTGTTTGCTTTTTATATAGGAGGGACTGGAACCCTAAACAATCTTGTTAAATAAATACTGAAAATGGTCCCATGTAAACTAAGAGTTTATCAAGAGATTTTAAGAAATATGTACAATGAATCATAAATCATAGAATGGTTTGAGTTGGAAGGGACTTTAAAGATCATCGAGTTCAAATCCCCCTGTCATGGTCAGGGACAAGTCAATAGCTATTGTACAAATCTTTCAAAAAAAGTTTCCTGTATACAACAGCTACTCATTAAAGAGCCCTTCAAAATATGCCTACTCTTATAGGCAAAACAGTAAAGAAAGCACATGGAAATGTCAAATTTCCCCAGGTCTGTCATCAGGTTTATGCATTAGAACCAAAACTTCTTCCCAGCAGTCACATGAAGGAAGTTCCTAAGTAATCATTCACACATAGTGTCTGTTTTGCCTCCATCCCATCTTCAAAGCATCCCCTGGTGGTCCATTATAGGTATGAGATAGTCTTTTTCTCCTCCTCCCACATGAAAGTCAGTCCTGAATGTCAACCAATAGCTTCCATGTGAACATGGGATCTGTCCAGGGGGGTACTAGCAGAAATCTAAAACAAGCTTTGATGTTCCAATAAGATAACGTGAGACCACACGGACAATTGCCCCTATGAAATATTAAATGCAGATTCTTTTGATCTTGAGAAATAAGATACTATTATAATCTAATACAATTCTCTGAAAGATGAAAATAAATAATAGTAAATGAAAACATACGAAATATTAATATTTTTAATGTGGGTAGAGGCATTCCACATTATTTTTACTTGTATTCTTTTCAGGCAGGACTTTTCTGTTCTGGGTTATTTAAAATATTTTTACCTGAATAATTTATTTTTTCAAAGCTTTTATAACCATTCAGAAATTTTTAAAAGCTGAAGATCTACTTTTATGAGTCTCTCTCCATATTTGACCATCTAAAACTAGGTCCATGACATCAGAGATGGAATACGTTTCAAGCTTATTAAAAAGGTTGCTGGCCAGAAATAAAATCAATAAGTCTATAAAATGTTCAATGTAACTTTTGTGACAGATCTCACTCTTACAGAAGTATATCCTGGTTATAAATGACATATTCATAGGCTGATTGTATGACTTCACTTGCTTTATTATGTTGCTGTGACAGAAGAACCAACACAGTTTATTATGATAAGGACATGGAGCATTTTGCCAAACCCAGTTTTAAACATAGGAATCAAGAACATGCCATCAATGGACAGGTCTTCACTAAGTACTTATTTAAGCAAACATCTGCCACTGATGTTATTTCATGGTTTGGGGTAACTGTACAAAAGATGATTGAAATTTTTTTTTAGTTTCTAATGGAGCTCTGGTAAAGTTTAGAGTGGGTTTATAGTGCAGGAGGTATGCAACAGATATGATGCTAGTTAAAATTCACATCACTACCCAGTTCAAAACTCATTAGCTATTTATAGCTTGGCACACTGCAACTATAGAGCTGAAAACCCCCATGCCATAAGACTGCTAAAGAAAGGTTTTGTTTCTGTTATGCTTTTTGTTTTTAAGGTTTTTGAGTAACAGAGGTTACTTTGCTGTTCAGCTGGTGCAGCTTTTTCTGGGGATGATAGTACATAAAACATTGTTTAGAGCACATTACAAATGAAAGAGAAAAATAGAAAATTGTGCTTCTGAAATGTTCTGGCTCCTCCAAAATTTGGTATAAAGATCATATTCATGTCAGGACTGTGCCTATATTGTGTAAATTTGCCCAAATCTGGGCAAGTTATAAACTTGTGACAAGTCACACACCTCCTACCTCTCTGAAACCCCACACACAGTTTGTAAAATCTTGACAGTCACTCCACTAAATGGGATACTCCTTGACCATGTGGCTGCTGCTCTTTGGGCAGCTCCATCCCAAGCACAGCAAAGCATGGTCTGCCAGTGTTGGTGAGGAATCCACATGCACCCCCTCTGAGCCCACACTACATTTTTCGATCCCTGAATCGATGTGGTGAAAAAGAAGGTGTCAGGAGCTGAACAGAACTGAGAGATAGAAAATCCATCTCTGAGAGATGGAAAATCATTAAGGAGAAGCATTAACAGCAGGTAATGAGAGTGAGCAAGAAGAGGTGAGGCAACACACTGGAGGCAAAAAAATGAGTAAAGGAAGACCTGGAACTAGGAAGGAGCAAGAACATAGAATATATTGTATCCTTTAGGACATATTTCCCTTAGGACCTGTGCAAAGGAAAGCTGGGTACAGCTATATCCAATGAAGGAATGATGAAACCACTATATAGCTTTCCTGTGATCAAGAATATATAGTACATGTATATAGGAAAAAGGGAAAATAAGAGTCCCTCAGCTTTCCTACTGCTCTTCCAATACATTCACACCCCTTAACAATTACACCTGTGTAACCCACTAGCTTTTGAATCTCAACATTTTTGCTTTGTAACGCGTCTCCAAAGTTACTGGTCAAATGTGTTCCTCCACCCCCCTCTAGTGGGATGTCCACACAGCGTTTCCTCCCTTTTCAAATTTCCACCATACTTTGAAGAATAAAGGGCTGCTCTGCACTCCTGACAACCCCAGGTCTGCTTCAGGGAGTTTGCGTGTGTGGAGACACGTGTATATATGGGCGCTGTTCAATTTTTTCCCCACATCCTCTGTGTTCAAATTAATTAGTTCTAAGCCACAAGGCTACATTGAAAGAATCATGAAACTACAAAATTGCCTGGTAGTCCAACATTAGAAAATGTCCAAATAAAGTTAAGTTTAATTCATCACTGTATGAAAATGTGTTATGCCTGAGGACTGAAATGAAAGATCATAAGACTCCCACTTCATTAAAAGTATAGGATAAACAGTGCTTAGGAGTGAATCAGTTTTGTGTCATGAGTGAAGATCACTTGATGCTTTGGAGATGGGCACTGCGTGAGGCAGATGAACAAAAAAAGATTGTGACAAAAGTCACTGAATGTTCCTAGAAAACCAAATTCCATCTTGTCTTTGTCAGGGATTTCCTAGGAAAATCATATAAATTCTCTGTTCTCACATTTGGACATGGAATTTGTGATCCTGCAGTCTTTTTTGAAGAATTGCTGAGCTTTTGCAGCAGTGACTAAGATAAATAGGAGCACTACTCTGAGCATACATACTGCTATGTACTCTGAGAAATCAGACCTCAGGCGTCTCAAATTACCACCCCAAATTAGCTGGTACTTTTGACAATTCCCTATCTGTAAAATGGGGAGAATGATACCACAGGGACATTATGAAGATAAATTCATTAATTTCTGTTAATAAGTAGGATACTATGAAAAAAAAAAACACCAGGGAAAAGCCCATTAGGAAATGAATAATTACGTATTCAGTGCAAGGTTTGGATGGTGTGCAGTGAATTAGGCATGGGGACATATATTAAATGATGAGAAGAAAAAGAAATACTGCATGGCTGCTCATTTTGTGAGCAGAGTCTGCCTTTGCACTGAATGAGGCAGGGGTCCTGTGGGTGGACATGACAGTGTAATTAAAGACTGCATCATAATGCATGTGCACAGGCCACTGTAATTCTCTTATTTCTCTCTTTGCGCCATGACTTTGTAACTGTAACATTTCTTTACTAAGTATATTGTGGGGAGATAAACATATATTTAGAATATGAAGTCAATTGCTTAATGTTACGGGTGGGAAATTGTTAGATGCCAGCTTAAGAAATGCTGGGGTTTCCCTAATTTCTTACCAGTATACCCAGGTAAGTTTGTGGGAGAACTAGACGGACTACCACTTTGGACACCACTCAAAATGCTAGGGCCTTTCACAAACATTAATTCTTATCTTGCATCAATATAATATCAAGTGCAGGATGGCCTGTACGTAACTGTGGACTCCAAGAAATCTTGGTATTCCTCAGAAGCTAAGCAAGCTAAGGAGAGCTGCCACACAGAAAGTGCTGCTGTGGGCATTGAGCATACTTTAAAAAAAATCAAGGTAAAGAGTTCTTTGAGGCTGGAGTTCATATAGGCCTTACTTTCCTAAGCAGGTGCACATGGTTACTCAAAGATTAGAGGAGCCAACTTCTTAAGAAGTTCTGAAGAGGTGATTTCCAGAGTATTAGAGCCTAAGCACGTATGAATTAATTTTCTTCATTTCCCAGGTAAAATAATAATTATTTCATTATATTTTCTTCAGGATTTCAAGCCATTTCACAGGTTAGAATAGGGAAAGTTAGTTCCATTTTCTTTTCAAACCTTCAAAAAAACTTTTCACAGTAATTCTCATGCTGAACTGTCTCTGTCAAACTTCCTGAAATCTCTGACTGAAGGGGTGTGAATGTCTGGGCAGCAGTCAGCGAGAATAAGTTTAGCAAAATTCAAAGTGGCTGAAAGAACAAATTTCCAGGGAAAGGTAGTAGACATCTGTAATTGTGCTACCGCCAGTACCACCTGCAATATGACAGCTGTGAAACATCACAGAATCTTTGAGATATGTTGTATAAGGAACTTTGGGTGAATCTGAGGTCTTCCCAGTAAATGTGGCTGTTCTGCCAGCATCTCAGCAGTTGATTGCTTTGCCAAGCTACCTTATGAATACATCTTTCTGCTAGGTTAACTGTTTTTCAAAACCTGCCTTAAAGTTGTCAGAAAAGTTGGGTCAAAGCTCACTATAATCAGTAAAAAGAAGTTAAAATGGATTCACTGCAGATAGTATCAGTTGGCATGGATCTGCTGAACAAGGGCCGAAGGAACTCATTCGTTCAACATCAAGCTGGCAATGCCTGGGTGATGTCTGGCTATTTACTTTCACTACTGTTAGAAGAGAAATGACTAAGGTCAGAAGGTCATTTTACATTCTTCTGAATAAGGGATAGATTAAGTTGCCAGACAAATCATAATATTCCTCAGCTGAATAAAAATTTCAGATAGGAGTGTACAAGAGAGTCGTTGTGCAAGTGGGTTCACAGTAGATTTTCGGCCCTAAATGCTGTGGACAAATGGTTTGATTCTTTTTCTTTTTTTTTTTTTTTTTGGTCATTTGTTCAGTGTCAATCTGCATAATGCATAATGCAGTGGGGACAAATTTGCTAATAGGACTAAGTATCTAAGCATGAAGTAGTCACCTTCTGGGTGTAACAAAAAACCTTTAGAGAGTGAAGCTGATTAAATCTTCTGAAAGTCCTCCTTGAGGTCTACTCACACCTTTAGGTGCCTGAAGCAATTGGGAAATCCAAATCCAGTTGTAATAATATTCCTCATATGTATATTCTTCTGGAATTGTTTATACCTGAATTTCTCACTGAAAGTGCTGAAAGTGCAAATGATTTCTCTGTTAACCTAATATTAATGATTTCTCTGTTAACCTAATATAGTCCTTTCCAGAAAAATTATTTAGCACGAGCTCTGTTTTTTTCTTAGGAGGAAATGAATATACTTTTCTCTACAAATGAACATGTGTATGAATGGATGTTTGAATATGTGTGTGTGTATACACACTATATATAAAAAGCCTAATTTCATCTAGTAACTTATTGGTTAGTCATCAAGAACATAAAGAACATACAGTCCATGCTGAAGAACAGCTTTGGGTATTAGTAGCCAAGTTAAGTACCTTTGGCAGTTTGGATGGCATTAGACTTCATCAAAATAAATTCAAGACTATATAAGCCTGACAAAGGCCAGTGTTGGCTGAAATATGGAAAGGTTGCAACGTGGAGTGACAGACATGCTGATTTTCCAACATAAATTTATTTTTTTATTGAACTTCCTGATTAAACAAGTTAGCACCAACACAAATTGTCAAGTAATATGCAGGGGAGCACTTTCTTTTGGTTTTAAGTTTATTTTTTTTATTGCTTTGTATTTGGTAAATTAGGGACTTCTGCTTTATATGAGGTTTCACCCTGTTAAACAAGCCAATTTAAGAATTCTCAGCTGAGTGGCATGTTTCCCTTGAATGATCTCCATTTCTAATGTGACATGGTGTAAGTGATTGTTTTCCTCTTTGTCAGGAGACTGTACAGTGACACTCATGGGCACTTAGTCATAACATGCTAATTCAACAAACAGCAAATAAGACAAAACTTTTGCTGTGTGTACAAGGCCACATAATTAACCAAACTGCTGCATTAAATGTAACCAAATCACAGGAACAGGCTAAACCTGATGTTTGTGATGGATGATGTGACAAAAGAATCTAACTAAATAAGGGGTCTGCTCAGGAAAAATTAGGCTCCAGTGCTACTAATGTTTATTAGGCTCGGATTTGTGTCTCCGATCTCAGTGAAAAACACTTGTGGAGGATGGAAGGAGGATGAAATTGGGTTCCATTACTTTATGGTGAAGGAAATTGAGTTAGCAATCCTAATGGATATAGTTGTCAGCATGGGAACCTGAATTTGATGTCAGAAGAGTGAGAAGATGCATGAGACCCTGCCGTATGCACAAACATGGTGAGTTATGTTGCCTCTGAGAGAGAAAGACCAGTGGAAGTTTTCCATTGCTGCCCATGAAGAACCTCTCAGAGATGCTCTAAAATATCTCCTAAGGCCCCCTGGGCACATGTGGCACATGGGGATGGTGGGGTATGAGAAAATGATGAGTGACCAAACAGGATCAATCATCTGTGCATGAAGCAAATGTTGCCCTGTAGCCTCCCCTGCCCTTGCTCACGTAGCACTTGGTGTGTTAGATCAGCATTCAGAGGACCACTGGAGGTGAGATGTGCCATCTAGAAGAGATACAGTGGTACCTGCTGCAGAGGAGAAATGGGCCATTTAAGTCCTGGTAGTCAATCAGGGGCTTAACATTTCCACATCAGTCCCTCTAACTGTTCAAACTGGCCCTTCTGAATCTCTGTTTCAGTTTATCATTTTTTATCAAATTTGACACCACCTGAAGCTTGGTCACTTACTATCTTTGTTCTAGAGTGGGTTACTCAGTGCTCTGGATGTTGTGTTCATGCTTTAGGATAACTTTTTTTTTATTTCCTACAAGCACTGTTACAACTTTGAACACCTATAGTCATCAAGCAATGCATTTATGCTTAAATAAATGCAGCAGAGATGGAGATGGTTTTAATGCCTTCTGTATATTTCTGAAGAGGGAAGAAAGAGGTAAATAATTTCCTGATAGTGCATTAATGAAGTTAAAATTTTAGCGGTTGTATTCTAATATTGAAATGTTAATACTGAACGTATTTTTCTCAAAAGTATACAATTAACAAAAAAAGAAAGCTGTATTACAGAAGAAATCATTGATGACAAATTTTCTGACATTCAAATCATCTCTGTTCTCTAGGGAAACTTTATGTCATCCAATATTACTATTAGCATTCAAAGTATCTGAGTTGGGATTTGGGTTTACCAAATCTGTAGTGTGTCATTCTACAACAAACATTCTATATTTCTAAAAATCTGTGCCTCTTTCACCCCCTGTTTTCAATTTGCCTTGATGGAATCATTCCTTTAATACCAGGATACCCCATATCACATTTTTGTGACTAACAGGAGAGAGAATGATGAAATTTAACACATTTAAGCAGCGTCTTTACAAGAAGCTATTCAAACGAATGATAGGTGAATTTTTTGTTTGTTCATTTTCTTTTCTATTCTGCACAAAGTGAACTTCCTTACATGAGAGCTTAGGAGATCTGTAAGCATAGTGCTATCCACTACAATGGTAATTTCTATCCAGCATACTTGTACTTCTGAGCGTAACCACCAGAGACAGAAAAAAGAACTCCTTTCCCTACACCTGTTTCAGAAAATTGCATAGTTCATAAGAAACGCATTGATTCTAACTGGAGACAGCTTTAATTGGTGTATTATTTCATACTATTTTCTCTGTGTAAAACAAATCTTAGTACAAAGAAATTGAATATATTGCCTGTAACAGTGACTACTCCTTCCCCTTGAAAGATCTCTCTTCCTTCCCATTACTTAAAACTTTTTTTTTTTTTAAACCTGCACCTGGTATTGGGAGGACTAGTTTGTCAAATAGTAACACTTCCAATGTTACCATTGTATCATAGTCTTTATTTGTCACTGAACACAAAATGGTTGTGGTCCTCATGAAAGATTTTATTTTTCATAATATGGCAAATAAGAGTTAGCCAGTGTCTCTTCAGAAGGCTGCAACAGGTAGATGAGAAATTTTACATGCTGCCATGCATTCCTGTAAGGTTTATATTTAAGCATCTTACTCTATTTTGAACTCAATTGAATTTGTAGGTTTTTTTACATTGTTTTGTCTATGATAGACAAATTTCCTTAAAAAATGCAGCCATCTAAATTTTCTAGATTGTCGTTTATTTTATATTGAGCAGCACAGGTAAATGTATGTTTTTACAGTACTATTGATTTTAAAGACATTGACCTTGTACAGAGAATCACATAACCTGTGTATATTGAATTACCTTCACATTCCCTCCCAGATCCATGTTCTATTGCTTTCATATGAAAATTACTAAAACTGAGGATTCTGTGGGTGAAGTGCATTACTCTTATTAAATCTGAAAAGGTTTCTGTTCCCTACCACATAAACACCCAGACTTCTATAAAAAGTATAAAAATGTAAGCCTTCATTTTATCTCCAAAATCTTTAAAAAAAAATTATTCTTTTACTTAAAATTATTTTTCTTCACAGAATATCCCTGAAAGACACACTTTCAGTTTTTCCAAACTTGTTCATTTATTTGTGGCTTTGAACTCAGACAGATACACTTCTTGCTTGGAAGGAAATAATTTGTTCCTTAAACCATCAACTTCCTCATAAGTTTGTAAAATTTTGTTCTCATGTTTCTCTTCAGGTTCCTAACACGAATGTCTTGTGTAATACAGTTCTCCAGAGAGTCTCTATTTTCTATTTGTAAGTGAAGCAGGCATAAAACATGAAGACAACCTCTTCCCCTGGCCTTCAGCTTTGAAAATTTGACATCCATAGAATTGCTCAAATAATATGCTGTCTCTTTTTAACTAGATACTAGTGTCTTGCTATCTCTAATTAAAATGATTGCCAAATCAGGCACTTTCTCTGAAGCCTTCTAGTTACAGATCTGTCTGTCCTTTTCTTTGTCATGTTCTTTGTTTTAACTGTATCTTAAGGTTTTTTCCATTTTATTAATTTGCAGGAGGTCCAATTTCTTCTCACTTCCAGCAAATTCTTATCATTATTGGACTCTCTAAACTTAGTCTAATTCCAGGATTCTGACAGATGCTGTCTCTTCTTAGTTCTTGTTTTCTTTTTTAAAGATAGGGAACTTCAGTAATAAAGATTTCTCTCATTACTGCTTTCCAGAAGGCCACAACATTTTTT
>JAOQGH010000001.1:135160958-135267944 GCA_025769975.1 Gallinago jamesoni
TTCATCTTTAGCATTTTCTCTTTGAAATTTCTGAGAGGTGCCTGTATAGTTCTTCTACTTTTATGAGGTCACAGGATATAATTCTGCTCAGTCTCCACCTGTATGGCTTGCTTTTTGTTTACTAGTGTACCAACACCAAGTGTAAGTGATGATGGCATCTGATCAATGAGAAGAATTTGTGAGGGAGGATATCCATTTATTCTGTATTTTGGCAGTGAACAGTATATGTGAGTTATAATTTCAAAGTTCCTCATTTTCCAAATAATGTTCAGATCTCATATTTCTAACACTTTAGTAGCTCTTTGTGTCACTTCCTTTGTCCAGTTCTCAATTCCCTTGACCTACAAGGGGCAGTTTATGGCATTTCAGCAGTGTCCCGCTCCCTGAATTTATTAAGATACCTTAAAAACAATAAAAAGAAAAAAGTGATTCTGTCTATGGTCATAGGAAAACTATTAGTTTTCATTCCTCTTTAGATGACCTTTAATTTGCCTCTTCATTCTTCAGACTATATCCTAAAACAAAAGTGACTTTTAGCTAATAAAGTGGCTTTCATTTTCTAATTTAGCTCTTGTAGAGAACAATGTGCTGTGTGTGTATCTTGTTCTTATTTATTTTTTATCCCCAGCTTGCAAATATTTTTTTTTACAGTATATTACCTGGTATATCTACCTGTATCATTTGTAAAACCTTCTTTTTCCTGACAGGGTCATTTGGACCTTTAACTTCTATAGATACAGTTTTCATTGACCCACAAATCCACAGTTTATCAGCCCATATTTTCTTAATCTTTTTGTTTCTACAATGTAATTCCAACCCTGTCAGGCTAAGACCTGCCACTACAATGTACAATGCGAACAGCTGAAAACTGACTTTCATTTTTCACAATGAAGAGATGATAAATATCCCAGTTATTTCTCAGTCTCCTAATACATGTGTTACTGTTTTTCCCTATTCTTTCATCATTTTATACAACCTACCTCTAAAATGAACTTTCTTAACCGTAGTCCCAAACAGCTAAATGTATCTTCACATTATTCCTCAACCTTTGCTGCTTCCTCAGTTCAAATGCTGATCCATGTGCACTCCCAAGTAGTCCTTTCTACAACCCTATTTTCCTTTACCCCTAAACTTGGAAACTCACTCTGTGAGGTGAGGAACACCCATCACTTCTTCACCTGCAAGATGAAGTCCCACCTGGAGGGTTCCATTCTTCCACCAGTGTGAAGACGCAGCATATTAGTGTTTAATGAGTGTTTGGGAAGAACTGGGAGGGGGCTTACTCCATGTTTCAGGTCCTCGTCCTCATTTCCTGTGTTAATCTATACCCACCTCACTTTTCTTTCTTCTTGGGTTTAGAATTATGCTTTTTGATACCCACTTTCTCCATATTTCGGTTACCAACAGTACTATTTTTACTGTTTTACGTATTACTGTTCAGTTATACCTACATTCCCTCAAACAATCACAGCTTCATGATTCTTATTTACCACTTTTCCTTCCCTTACTCTGTGACGCCTTCTCTGTTTTATATTTTAAAAATTTCACTTCTCTAAAACGGTGAAGCTTTTGACTTTCTGACAAATTTCGCTCATCATTTTCCAGATCATTTCCACTAACTTCAGTTTCTGCAGGACTGCATTCCTTTCTTTTCTCTTCTCTTTGATGTGCTTCTGGTCTTGATATGTAAAATCCATTGCAATGTAAATTGCATTGAAATGAAAGTGTCCTCTGTCTTTC
Organism: Gallinago jamesoni; assembly: GCA_025769975.1. Classification (NCBI taxonomy): domain Eukaryota; kingdom Metazoa; phylum Chordata; class Aves; order Charadriiformes; family Scolopacidae; genus Gallinago; species Gallinago jamesoni. The sequence continues at coordinate 135,162,699 of JAOQGH010000001.1, forward strand.
ACTTAAGATTTTAAGATGTCTTATTCAGTTCCTTTACTTTCCGCATAGTAGGCTATGGTCATGAAGCGTTTGTGAGTCATGGCCTTCCAGACTGACTTTCCAGGACTTTTCAGAATATGCTATTTTGAGCAAAATTACTGTTGTGGTCTTCAGTTTGTTTGGAAAGGACTGTGGAAGGTGGGCAGTTTGGAGACACCTGTGAGCATCAGCCTTTATTTTCAGATGCAGAAGAGAGTAGATCATTATTTAAAACAGTTAACAGAATCTCCCTCTCCTCTGTGCCTTGTGAGAAACAGCTAATTTTTTAGATTATGTCTTCCTTTATGTTCTAAATCCACTTGATTTTATTTTCTAGATCCATTTTTGGATCCAGTTTGGCAGATTTTAGTCAGCATGCCTGATCCTATTCCCAGTTCCTGCTAATTGATTTTAAATCTATCAAATCCTGATTGCATTGGCATTTAGGTATCAGATTACTGAAGTTAAGCCAGAGAGGAAGTCTGTATTTTCTAATGTATTTTCTCTGGAATATCCATTTTAAGAGGTTGCAGGTAGTGCATTTTTCTTCAGCTTTCAGTCACAATGTATTTGCTTAAGTTGTAAGAAGTCAAAGAAGCTAATTTTTGTAAAATTCTGACAGTTTTTTTTATTTTGTGTAAATCAGTAAATAAAGTTTTTAGAAACAGCCTGTCTTATTCATTACATTCCCCATGATTTTGTTTACTACTCAGCAACAAATCACAGAAAAAAGGGATGGAAGGGGAGCACAAAAAAGAGAACACAGTTTGTTTTATAAAGTCCAAGACACATAAATAAATATCTTGGTAACAGAATGCAGTTCTAGTTTAATTAACTGCATTCAATATGGTTGAACAGAAAAAACATTTTATCTGAATGTCCTATAAATGGACATGGCGATTAATTGCTCTACAATTACTTGGTGGCATAAGAGAAATACTTACAACTGATTCATCCATATTCCATATGTTCTGTTTAAATTTCAGCCAGTACAGTATTTTCTGCCTCTTCTATTCTTTCTGCACAAATGGAAGATATTTCTGTTTCCCTCATCCCCCAGCTCAAGGTATTATTCTGACTGAGTGGTGAGCTCTGTATCTTTGCCTGTCCTACTAAACTCCTTGTAAAGCTGATGGAGAGAAACAGGAATTTCTAGGACACAATTCCTCACCTCCTAATGGAGATACCTATAGTGAGGCAGGTGAATGATGAATGAAGAAGCCCATTTCTCTCTATTAATTGTAAGGAAAGAATAGGATGTCCAGACTAGATGTAAGCTGCAAGAAGGATTTCCCAGCTCCAGAATGTCTCAGCTATACTTATATCCACAATAAATAAAACACATTAATTGCTGATAGATGCGCATGTTCTTGAAACTAAAATGGATTATTACAGTCACATAGTCTGATTTCCTTTATAACCCTGTTATTTTAGACAATAATTCTTTGACTGAGCCAAATAACTTGTAACCCAATGAAAAAAGTCCTTGCAAGTTTTCCTTGCCTGCCTTCCTCTCCCTCTAACTGGTCCAAACTCTTGGACCATCTAAAATTTAAAGTCAACGAACAATGTTAAAAATCTGTTTCCTAAACTGCAAGGCATTTTCAAAACACAATTAATAGGTTTGCTTTGTGTCCACAGTATGCCCCCTACCCAAAAATGTGTACTGCTTACTTACTTTATGGTCGTCTCTGTAAAACAACACAGCCCAGTACTTAATGCCCTGAAAATCACTTCATATTTCCAAACTTAGGGGGAAAGTAAGATTGGGGTTTAGAGTTACTCTATTTTTGGTATTTTATATGTATTTCACTATACTGTGTAACTGCTTTTGCTTTGTCTTTTTATTGTAGTGCTAAATTTGGCATTAGGTTTTAATAACTGTGCAGTCCTTTGAGACCATGCTGAAAGGTATTTTATCAATTTAAGTTACTATTCTATTATTGCTTTGCCCCAAGGCTCACCTCATTTTCAGCAAAGCCCACTCATTTTTTTGTGGAGTCATCACTTTTTCCCCTCTATTCACTCACCCTCCCCTTTCCCCAAACTTTTATTTCTCATTGAGAAGGCCCAAATGAACAGCTCTTTCTAAAGCATGGCCCCATCTGGTAGGATTATTCTGCATTGTAACTTGCCTGGTGCCACCCTCTTCAGATGCCAAATGTATCAGGTATCGCATCTGCATGTGTCCTGACTCTAGGAAATAGGAGTGTACGAGACACATGAAGGTCCATGGGGTCCAAGATTATATTGGGTTCAGAAGTACCCCAAATATACATCCAAGACTTTGAAGTATTCAACCTTTGCTTTCATGACTCTTTCAACCGGCAAAGCTAGACTTGGAGAAGGTGGGAGAGTGTTTACCCTAGCAGTGAGGGATGGATTTCTTACATGTCATTTGTTTTAAGGTAAGGAAAGTCTTACTGAACCACAAATCTCATAAGCATTTTCATGGGAGAAGAAACCTTTTCAGGTCCTTGCCTTGAAGCTTTTAACTAAAGTCTCCTGAAGTTCACCACTGGGCCTATAAATTGTGAGATCTGCTGTGGTCACTAAGGACACAGCTTTTTAGAGTGAAGATGAAACTTTCAGAAACTTGGAAACTCTGTTTTGGCCCTGACAGCATGAGGCAAATATCTCCCCATGGTATCATTCTAGATGAAACTGAAAAGTCAGCCTTATACTATCAGTCTGTCTTCAAATTACATATACTGAAGAGCAACTTCAAGATAATGACAAAGATCAGAGGTGAGGATACAGAGGGTAAGAAATCCTCCCAACAAAGGATATGAGCTTTTAAAGATCCTTTTTAAAGAGGGGCCACAGAAATGGCTGTTGGGAAACACAAAGTTCAAGTCCATTACAAAAAGCAAATAGCGTGCTTGGGCCCATCAGTCACCATCCTCTTTGTAAATACAAAATCGCTTTTAAACTTACATCAGTAACATTGGGCTAATTTAAGTAGGAAGAGAATCCATCAGATAAGAAAAAGCCACAAATTTCTAAACTCAAATTTTCTGACATCACCAAAGAGTCACAGAATGGTTGTTGTTGGAAGGACCTCTGGAAGACAGCTGGTCCAACCCCCATACTCAAGCAGAGCCATCTAGAGCCACTTGTCCAGGACTGTGTCCAGATGACTTCTGAATACCTCCAAGGGTAGAGACTCCACAACCTCTCCAGAGATCCTGTGCCAGTGCTTGGCCACCCTCAATGTGAAAAAGTCTTTCCTTATGTTCAGATAGAGCCTTCTGTGTTTCAGTTTGTACCTATTGTCTCTGGTCCTGCCACTGGGCAGCACTGAAAAGAGCCTGGCTTTATCTTCTTTACGCTTTCCCTTCAGCTATTCTCACACATACATTGAAAAGATCCCCCTGTCAGCCTTTTCTTCTCCAGGCTGAACAGTTCCATCTCTCACAGCCATGAGAGATGCTCCAGTCCCTCGACCATCTTTGCAGCCTTTTGCTGAGCTCTCTCTAGAATGCCCATGTCTCTCTTGTACAGCGATGCCCAGAACTGGACCCAGCACTCCAGATGTGGCCTCACCAGTGCTGAGTAAAGGGGAAGGATCACCTCCCCTAACCTGCTGGCAACACTTCTCCTAATGCTGTTCACTGTCCAAACAGTGATGGGGTTTGAAAACATGTTATAAAACAGACTTTATTGAGGCAGCAAGAAAGACAGGCAATGAAGAACCCACATTATGACTCACCTGATCACCGACAGCAAATGCAGGATCATAAGCAATGTCATAATTGTCATAATGCTCCAGCAGATTATGAGAGACACTTAATGTCCAGGTCATCTGGCAGCAACAGACAATTGTGCAAATGCGTTTCGAATGTGGGTAAGTCACGCCACTCTTTGGCTCCTCCAATGATACTGTGATTTGAGAGAATCCCACCTCAGATGGCAGTAGCATGCTCTGCATGTTATTTTGGATGAAGTGTGTAGTACCTTGCCTACATGCCAATGCTGGTCAAGGTGCAGGGTACCAAGGGGCAGCATGTCATACCATTAGCCCACTAGCTTTCTTTTCAGTAAGGGCACATCACTGGCTTATGTTCAACTTGGTGTCCACCAGGTCCCCCAGGTGCTTTTCCAGCTGGGCAGCCCCCAGCATACATTGGTTCATGGGGGTGTTCCTCTCCAGGTGCAGGGCTTTGCACTTCTCCTTGTTGAATTTCAGGATAATCCCATCAGACCATTTCTCCAGCCTGATGTAGTCCCTCTGGATGGCATCATGACCCTCTGACATCTCAGCCACTCCTCCTGGTTTTGTGTCATCACCAAACTTGCTGAGGGTGTGCTGCCCCATCATCCAGATCATTAATGAAAATGTTCAACAGGACTAAACCCAGTATTGATCCCTGGGGTACAATAACTGCTAGTTATTGGCCTCCAATTAGACTTTATTCTGCTGATCATCATCCTCTGGGCTCAGCCATTCAGATAGTTTTCAATCCACATCACTGCTCATCCAGCCTACACTTCAGTTTCTCTGTGAGGATGCTATGGCAGACAGTGTCGAAAGCCTTCCTGAAGTCAAGGTAAACAATATCCATGGCTCTCTCTAACAAGGGGAGAGAAAGGACTTTCAGGAAGTTTTTCTCTAAGTCTCTGATGGAAACCAGTCCATCAAATAATCTGTTTTATGGTGTGGAATTAAAAAAAAAAAAAGGCATTCATAAATTGTCTGTTATTACTGCAAAGAGAACAGTCCTGCTAGCACTTCTTTGCCAAGAGAGGGAGAAAGGTAGACTCTTCCAAGGTGTTCTATTAATAGATTGCAAGTGGGTCACTTAGAATAGATTACTTACCTTCTACAACCACTTTTCTCTCTACAACAACTACAAAGACAGCCTGGAGTACAGCTATATTTCTGGACCTCAGCTAATTTCCTAAAGCTAGATTGGCTGAAACCAGGCTAAAATTAAAAGTGTGTTTTTCACCACTGCATACCTTAACATTTCGCTGCCTCAGTGTGTTTGAGTAGAACTGTTTAACATAATTGCTAGTCATTTGGGTATGATGCTGAGTACTGAGATGGTAATATTTGCAGATGATGCAATTACCTAAATGACCAGGACTGAATTATCTGTCACTAGGCTTTCTTGAAAGAAAATATGAACTATGTGGATCACTGATCTGACTTGGAATTTCCTGTACAACATTGTCCCTGCCTGATGCCTATATTGAGTTTTTATCACTATTGACTAAAATTGATAAAAGACACCAGCAACAGCAGAAAAAAATTCTCCAGTGGATTTCATGCATTGAAATCACTCTTATGGAATCAAAGTCCTGCTGAAGAGAAAACAGAAGCCTGGCATAATTGGGGGAATTTAGGGTTTGAGAAAGGAAGAATATAGTTGTATTATGAACCTGATTTCTGGTCAAGAGGGGTTTTATTTCCAAGAGGAAACTTTTGAAAAGTTTCCTGATCTTTGTTGGAACACTGTTCTATAGAAAAATCTCTTAGCTGCATTTTCTCATTGAAGAAAGCACTACTCTCAGTTTTCACACATTTTGCTCTGGATTCCCAGCTCAGACAGAGAATGGAAAAGAGGCTCAACCACTAAATTTAGTCCAGGGAAGAAAGATGGCAAAATTCTTCCTTCAGTGTCTCAACACATATGCACCCAATGCTGGCCAGAAAACAGAAGTAAAAAGGCACACAGACAGTTATCAGTCTTGAAAATTGTTTTTTCCTTTTCAATTTTTTTTTTATTTTTTCCCTACAACTTTAACAACTCCTAAGCTTATGAAAGAGCTTTTATTTTGTCCACATCAGTTTTTAACTCTCAAAACAAAAGTAGCCAGCAAGTCAAGAATTATGCAAACACTGGACATTTTTTTGTTTGCTGCAAGTCTAAAACGCAGTGGGATGAGAACTAAAAGAATACTTTTACTTATTCTCTGCAGCTTAAAGACAGGTCTATCTTTGGCATGGAACAAGCATGGAGTAACTTTAATAACAACACAAGACCTAATGCTGTAACCCAGGTTCATAAGTTTCTTTTTCGTTGCCTTCAACAAAACCACCACTTAAATCAAACTCTCCTTAAGAAATGCTGATCTGCAGAATATTACCAGATGGGTCTCCTGCCTTCTGAAGAAAGGGGGAAATGAGAGAGCCTCATGTTTAACGGCATATGAAAGAAGAAATACAATGTGTAAACTTTCCACTGACGGATATAATAGTGTTCTCACTTTTAAAGAAAAACAGTACTTCCTAGCAGGAGGCCTGCAAGAAATTTAACAATTACTCAAGATTTAGTTGTACAGCATGGTATTTTCGAACATGTGCAGAGTCTGTTATTTTTTGTAATTAAATTAATTTAAATAATAAATAATGTAATTACAATACATTTGGACTGTGCAATCCCTAGGGCTGAAACTGTGTGTGGAGAAGTGATGCATATTCAATGTGAAGTTTAATGAGTAAGAAAATGCAGAATCCTGGAAATCTGGTAATGTGCAATATAGTTTTGGCACCCTCCCCCTTCTCCCCCATTCCTTTTCAGAGTAAAAGAGGGCCCAAATTACCAAATCAGGCTTTAAATCATTCACAAGTCTCTTTTCCTAAAAAGGAAACGTTGCCAGTGTTTAGGGGTTTTTTTAGCACAACATGTGGTTACCCAAATGTTTCCCTACAATAGTCCTAGTGAAAAGTGATAGGAAATTGACTCTGTAACCCTGTAATAACAATGTTTACTTTACCTTCATCAGAATTTTACAGACTATAGGAAATCATTACTTGTCTCTTTGTTACAAGGCTGACCCTGATTAAAAAGTCCTGCTGAGATTTTCAGAAGAGATTAATGCTGTCAGAGCTTTACTTTTAGGGATCATCATTGTTCTTGATTTTCTGAGGGTGGATGCTGAGAGTTTTCTGAGTTCCAGCCTCCGTTAAGCTCTGCAACAAAACCCGAGGGTCCCTAGTCCCTCTCCCTAAATTGCTAAAGACTTTCCGTTTTGACGTTGCCTGTCAGATAAAAACAGTTTTATCTCTATGATCCCGGCTTCAGACATGGTTTTTCCCCATAACTGGATCAGGCACAGAGCAAGACCCAGCCAGCTCTGCTTTTGGGCAAGGGGCAAAGCCTATCTTGGAGGCTCAGTGGTAGCTGAGGGCAGGGGATGTGAGGATCTACAGTGCCCAAACTGGGATGCCACAAGGTGTCTTCCTCCCAGGGTTTGTTCCTTTGCCAGGGCATGATAGGAGCCTTACATGTGATGTTTTGCCAGGTTGGGATGGCAAAGCTCACGTCAGCCTGAGCAGTCAGTCTGAGCAGGGGCAGCCATCAGCTCTGTAACAGGATAGTACCCACAGTTAATGGCAGATTAAGGGGGGTCTAATACTCTGCACACTTTGGTGGGCTGCAAAAAAGCTTATGCTCATGCTGCTGACTTCATAGCTATCCAGTATTTAACATTTTCATTGGGTTTTTTTGTGTGTGTGGTTTCCCCCCACTCCTTAAAACCCCAGTTCCTGCAGCCAGGTAATCATAAGACAAGCTGAGTTCCCCCTAAAAATCGTCTGCCAGAGTGATTGACGAAAATTTAAAACACAGAATTGTAAAGATTCAAAAACCAGATGAAAAATAATAATAAAAAACTCTTACATCTTTATTGTTGTCTTAAGCACTGATGATTGTAAGGCTTGTCTAATGGTTTCAGGAGGCCTGAGTCAGGGATTTGAAATCATTAGCAGTATTGATGCCTTGAGAAGTGACTGCTTAATGCTGTCTTTCTTGTGGCTGGCCAAAATTACTGTTCAGCCTGCCACTTTGCCTATAGACAAAAGAGCCTTTATTTCAAGTGGTAAAGGTCAGGAGTTTGGTGCTGAAGACCCAGAAAAATATCCTGGCAGATGAATATCATGCACACATGTGTATGCGGACACTTTCTGTTATATTTATCTATTATGAGAATTTACATACCACAGTAATTCAAGGTTTAAAAAAAGTGATTACAGAGCAACCAAGGGATAGCCCCTGAGTTTTTTTAGAACTTCATTAATAGGCGGTTCGCACATGTCCTTTTCCATCCCTGCCATGCCAAGTATTACAAACTATAAACTTCAGAGGTTCTTAACAAATGAAAGTAGTGATGGGTTTAAAGTTTCTGTGATTGTTCAGAATAAGTTGGATTCTAGGGCTGTTTCCAGTTTGGGGCATGACACATAAAATTATTTTGACTTTTGACTGACCTCACTGGAAACTTTGGGTACTTACACTGGGGCTGGGCTTGTAATGCTTTTCTATACTGTCGACACAAGAATGGGACCCCTTTCCTAAGTATTTCACTCGATATTGTATTCATTCCAAGGTTATCAGTGTATTCTTGATGAAAACTAATATCAGGTACAGCTGTAGATGAAAGAAGGACATTTTCACCATGTAGTGAAATGTAGCCACACTTCTATTACACAGCACCGTTTCCGTGTTGGGGACATGGAAGGATTTCCACGTGATCAGAAGGTGGCAGCAGATTCCCGTTTCAGTTCTCCTGAGGTGATTTCAACCTCTGCAGGAACTCAGAGAAAGGAGGGAGGGAGGGAAGGAAGGAAGGAAGGAAGGAAGGAAGGAAGGAAGGAAGGAAGGAAGGAAGGAAGGAAGGAAGGAAGGAAGGAAATAGGTTTAAAATTAACTTAATTAGAAAAAAAGGTATCTCAATTTTAATGGCACAGGTAGCTATGGGAGCACTGCCTCTCACCTCTGCTGGTCACACTGCACTAATTCAAGAGCAGGTCCCTCACCAAATGCCTTGAAGATTCAGCAGAGAAAGGAAAGGATTCCCACCAGGCTAGGAGCGCAGTGTGAATGGCAGTCTGGGAGGAGACCAGGCAGTGAATGCAAAGAGCAAAAGTGGCCTCAGCTCTCACACCGAACACGTCTTCATTGTAGTCTGTACTCACGCTGAACAAATGCAAGTATACAGGCCTGATGCAGCTGTAGTTGAGCCAGTGCGTTGGGTAACGCGGCTCTCATCCCTTCCATCCCTCCCTGCAGCTCCCCCCATGCCTGCCCATCCCCAGGGAGCAAGGCCTGGGTTGATGTAAAGGGAGGGCTTCTTTTATTCAAAGGGAGAAGTTCCTCCCTCTTTCTGTGAACTGTTTTGGGGAAGTCTCCAGAGCGATCGCAATGGATCTTCCTCAGATAAGGACCCCTCCCTCCGCTCAGGGCTGCCCAGGCAGTGCCCAGGCCACAGCTGAGTCTGTGCCAGAGGCAGTCCTGCTGGGAGCCCTGCCCACGGCAGCCCACCATGCTTGCTTTGGGTGCCCGCCCGCTGGAGAGATGCCTGCAGCCTTCTCATCTCCCCTAAAACGGCAGAGACTCATATGACTTAAGCTTCCATAGTTCTGTGAATCCCGACAGCTATGCCTGCAGAGGTACCCTGAAACAATCCTGGCTAATAACAGGGACAAAGAAAGAGGAGCCATTGCTTTCCCTGACCATGTACTGCCTCCTCCTGTCTTTGCTGCATTGCCCCTTTCCAATAAACTTTTTTCCCCTATCTGTGGATGCTACTTACAGGTTACAACTGCTCCAGTCTATGAGCCGCTGACACAGAAGGGTCACTGTTAGAAAAGGAAAATAATTTAAAGGGGAAGGGGGGGGACTGCTTAATAACAGCACTAAAAAGGTCATAATTAATGATTTGGCTGTAAAGGTGAGAGGCTGAAGCCCAACATTTACTAAATAGTTTATTGTTAAAAAGGGAAACTTCATCTGTGGTAATATTTTTAAGCAGGTGAGGTGGAGCTTACCAATGAAAGGGAAGCTTTCTATTTCTAGGTTAAGCTTAGGTGTCAAAACACATTTTAAATGAATTTACTTCCACTGGTGCAAGGCAGCCAGTTTTGTTTGTTCGGGGACTGTCCCTGATTGTTTTACTTAGCTTCTTTGGAAATAAACCAAAGCACCGGGTTTGATTCACAGATCCTCAAATCCAAAAGGGAGTGGTGTAAGCATGTCATCTGACCTGGGACACAAGCCACACTCTTTCACTGCATCGGGTAGGTGGTTAAGTTGGAACACATCTGTTAGGAAAATAACCAGGTTTGATTTAAGGACTGCATGTGAGGTAGTAAAGTAGATCTGATAACTAGTTACCATCACAGTTAAAAGTTGTACCTTATTTCCAGTTTGGCTGTTCCTAGCTGGTTCAGGAAAAGCAGCAGCTACAGAGGCACAAGGACAGGTAATAAACAGGCAGTGACTTGATCAAAAGAGCAGGGATATCCAGAGTAGGAAAGAGAAAATCTTGCCCATCCATAGAATCATAGAATCATAGAATGGTTTGGGTTGGAAGGGACCTTAAAGATCATCCAGTTCCAACCCCCTTGCCATAGGCAGGGACACCTCCCACTAGAGCAGGTTGCTCAAAGCCCCATCCATCCTGGCCTTGAACACCTCCAGGGATGGGGTATCCACAACTTTTCTGGGCAACCTGTTCCAGTGCCTCACCACCCTCACTGTAAAGAGGTTCTTTCTAGTATCTAATCTAAATCTCCCCCCTTCCAATTTAAAACTTGCCCCTTGTCCTTTCACTACACTTCCTGATAAAGAGTACCTCCTCAGCTCTCCTGTAGGCTCCCTTCAGATATTGATAGGCTGTTATAAGGTCTCCCTGGAGCCTTCTCCAGGCTGAACAACTCCAGCTCTCTCAGCCTGTCTTCATAGGAGAGGTGCTCCATCCCTCTGATCATCTTTGTGGCCCTCTGCTGGACCCATTCCAACAGGTCCATGTCCTTCCTGTGTTGAGAACTCCAAAGCTGGATGCAGTACTCCAGGTGGGGTCTCGCAAGTGCAGAGTAGAGGGGCAGAATCACCTCCTGTGACCTGCTGGCCACACTTCTCTTGATGCAACACAGGATGCGGTTGGCTTTCTGGGCTGCCAGTGCACATTGCAGAGCTCATGTCAAGCTTCTCATCCACCAATACCCTCAAGTCCTATTCAGGGCTGCTTTCTAGCCATTCTCCGCCCAACCTGTATTTGTGCCTGGGATTGCCACATCCCAGGTGCAAGACCCTACCCTTGGCTTGGTTAAACTACATGCGATTTGCATGAGCTCACCTCTCAAGCCTGTCCAGGTCCCTCTGGATGGCATCTCTTCCCTTCAGCGCGTCGATCACACCACTGAGTTTAGTGTCATCGGCAAACTCACTGAGGGTGCACTCTACCTCGCTGTCCATGTTTCCAACAAAGATGTTGAACAGCACTGGTCCCAGTATGGGCCCCTGAGGAACACCATTCATCACTGGCCGCCAATTAGACGTTGAGCCATTGACCACAGCCCTTTGAGTGTGGCCAGCCAGCCAGCTCCTGATCCACCAAGTGGCCCATCCATCAAATCCACGACTTTCCAATTTTGAGACCAGGATGTCGTGTGGGACAGTGTCGAGCGCTTCGCACAAGTCCAGGTAGACGAAATCTATTGCTCTGCCCTTGTCCATCAAGTATGTGGCAGTATCATAAAAGGCCACCAAATTTGTCAGGCACAATTTGCCCTTGGTGAAGCCATGTTGGCTGTCTCCAGTCACCTCCTTATTTTCCATGTGCCTTAGCAGATATTCCAGGAGGATCTGCTCCATGATCTTGCCAGGCACAGAGGTGTATCCATCTATCAGGATGTTGCCCACTACAGTGCACCGTGCACTACACATTCTTCTTCTGTGTCTGCTGTGTGCCTCCTACAGAAATGCATCCACCACCAGGACATCCTTGAGTCCTCAGTTTGTCAACATTCAGAACTTTGTTACAGATATGAATATTTTTCATTGGACAATGTTAAAGAACTAAATCATAATGGACTAGGGCAAAGCAAGTTGACAGATGTCTTTTCCTTGACTGGCTTCTCATGGTAAGGACCTCCTACCTCCCCTCATCTCCTCTGATTTCCAGAGTTCATTGAGTTCATCATTGGTGGTGTCACTAAAGTTATGCCACACAGCTCTTCGTTCACATAACTAGAAGCAGACACTAGCCTTTAGCTTTAAAGCCTTTATAAAGTCTTTTTGTTCCATTTAATTACAATGTTAATTTTTATGATGGTTATTTTAATTTACTGTGAGTAAAATAGAATATACCTTGTAGCAATTATTATAAAAATAGTTCTGCTTCCTTCCTAGGAAAGGGAGAAAGTTCAGAAAGACTTTTTTTCTAGCAAATCCCTTTAAAACATACTCTCAGTTGAAATGAAGGAAAACACATGAAAAGCCGGATGACTGCTATGAAAAAAAAGAAGAAAATAATGAGACAAGCAATTCTTAGCAAAGCTTTCAAAGGGTAATACTGTTTGGTGGGGCTACCCCAGATTAGTATTACAGAACCTTTCAGAATAACTCACAGGAAGAAGCTCATTTTTTAGGAAGGGGTTGTCACTAGCAGACACAGTGCCAGTATTGTAAAAAAGGTGGTTTTGGAAAGGAGTTTGGAATCTAATCAGTCAGATCCTTGAGGTAGGAAGAATAAAGGGAAGAGATTTGGAATAGCCTTCTGCCAAACTAGTCAGCAGATGGCTCAGGGCCAGGACTCAGCCTGTAAGGACATTTTTCTGGCTTGGGGAACACTGGCCAGGCAGCAATTGGCCTGTTCCTATATCATCTTGTGAGAGGGAGAAGACACAGATCTGGGTTTGGTCTGGTCAATTGGAGCAGCACTGTAGCAATATCTCTATATCTGTTTGGCCCTGTAGCACCTGGCCGGGAATTAAAATAGCATTTAGGATATGGAAGCTGGCCATCCCTGCTTTAGAGGATGAAAGAAACCCCAAGCAGGTGTGAGGGGCAGACTCTGTGGGACACTGAATGCACCTATATCAACTCAAACTGAAAACGATGTGAACTGAAGACACTTTGCCCCCCTGGGGATTAAACCTGAGGTAAGAATAAGGGCCACTTCTTTTCTAGTGTCTTTTTTCTAAGCTATTTTATAAGACTCAAGATCTTGATTTCCCTTGCTTTATAATTATGACTTGAAAGCAATTCCATTTACAAAACCTTTATTTCTGAGCTGATAACAACCTGAGCTGGTTGCTACTATTATTTATGGACTCAGTCATACTTAAATATTTGCTTCCTAAGTTTCACTAAAGTCTGCTTGACTGCTTTTGTAATTTCAGGTTGTACCCAAAAAACTCCCACTGTGCTTTTTACAAGTGGAAAGAGATTTATTATTACCCACACAGCACCGTAGAGTAACTAATACAAACACAAGGCACAAAGTACAGAACAAAGTTCAAATTAGGGATGACAAAAAAGTATTATACATAACATCAGTGGAAACAACTTGTGGGTCAGTTTCCTGTCTGTTTATGTCCTGTTGTCTTTACACACACATGGTTGCATTGAATCCAGTCACATTTTTCCTGATTTAGACTTGTATTAGAGAATAACCAGTCAACGCTATCGAACTCTCTGGTCACTGCCTCCAGTCTGTTTGGAAGGTAAGAAGTAGTACAGAAATTCCAAAATGCATGGAATAATGTCTGCACTACAAATCTGAAGTATTGTAGACTAAAGATAATACCGCTAAACCCAGACACTGAAGAATACAAATTCTGAGCCTTTAAATATTAGGGAAGTATTCATGTCAAATATCCTCTCTGAAGAGGATTAGTTAAGGTAATCCTTTCTTAAAGTAATGATGACCCATCCAAAGTTCAACTCAGTTGGGCTTGTTAAGGTAGGCTGCACAGCGGTGCAGCGAAGGCTGGACAGACGAGGAAAACCACAAGAACCTAAGAACGTCATAGTACATTAGATCAAAGGTCCGTTCAGTCTAATACCTTCTAAAAGAGCATAAAGAGGACAAAATGAATAACAATACTTTTGTGAAACACATTCCCAGCCTCTGTTGGTTTATGGCTCAAGAGGTCGTTTGCACGCAATGGCATTTTTGCATTTAAATGAAAAGAAAGCTGTACAGCCTGCAGTGGAGGGACGGGGCAGATATTTAGGAAAAAGGATGGCTGAGGACACAGTAGAGAGGTTGAGAGCGGGAGGAGACAGCAGGTGCATTTCAGTAAAATGGGGGCACCACTCTCAAGCACAGGGAAGATGCTCTTGTGAGCTATGAGAACTGGTATTTGTTTTCTTACTCATAGCGTTCAGTAGCTCTCCTCATAAACTCTTGTTAAATCCATGGGGCCACCTACAGAATACAGTATTAACTTCTTATTGTAGCAGACTCAGAAGCTGTCCTAAACTACCAGAACTTCTCCTGAGTCCTACAGATGATATATCTTGGACTTTTTCTGATGTCCACTTAAGATGATGTGAGCTACAGTGAAAAACTTTTAAATATGCTGTTTTATATATCTACCATTCACTAGTAGGAGGGATATTTAGAGCAGGGGAGGACTGGTGGTGCCAAGAATGTTTTACTTCACAGTGAAAAGGAAATATTTTAAGAGTATTTATATGGTAGTAAAGCAGGGACTATTTAAACATGACATCCATATTCATAATGAGTGAACTTTGATCTGTAAACAGTCCTTAAAATTATGTAGGGATATTGCTTTTAATAGTGCTTTGCTAGTCCTGACCTACAGGTGTGCATGAAGAGAGCATGTTTCCTACTGCAGTCAATTGACTTCCCCTGATTTACAGCATTTTCAGTGTCTGTTCCATGTGCTCCAGAGGTTTGAATTCCATTTTCTATTTGGACCTGACTTAGATTTATTTTATTTTATCCCCCAACTAGTCCAGGCAGCAAGATAAGAATTACTTTCACACATGACTCTTTGTTTGCGTAACACTTGCTTCCACTTAGTAAGAAATACATGGTTATTTCAAGTTACATTTCCTTTGAAAAACAATGGTTTAAATTGAGGCATGAAATGTCTGTTGCACTCCTTTTTTTTCCAATCTTTTTTAATAGGGAGCTTCAAGCAAAATCTAAAGGAATGATTCACGTTTTATACCTACTTCTGTTTGTGTATTTGTTGTTTCTCATGAAGTTTGTACTAAAAGGTCATTTTTAGAGACAAATTACATTCAAAGTTTAGTAGCTTTAAGAGGGGACCATGCATCACTGCGGTGTGCTGTGAGGCCTTTACAGATGTAAGTCGCGGTGCTTTGGATGGGTAGGAGGAAGGATGAGAAGGTGGGAAACATGGGCCATCCCTCTTAGCCCACACAAGCTCACTGATGAGGAAGCTGTGATAAATTTGTTGTGACATCCACCCTACTTTGGGAAACCCTTCTGAGAGAGGACTCTGGGACAACTAGGGACTGAGGAGCTACTGATAATGCTGTTTGTCTATGTAATCAGAGAGAACAAAAGATAACGTAAAAGTAAAGGGAATCCACCTCTGCAGCTGTATCCAGCAATGCCTTGTAGGCATAATAGGCAACCTTCTCCAACTCCTCACTTCTATTAAGTGCCATTAACTTTACCTTTTTCTCTCCTGCAAGAAGAATTTACAGCGAACTCCACAAGAGAAGCCTGGTAAAATGGTTCATTATAGCACACATTTTTCCCAAAGGAACTGTATTCTTGCTAAAGAAAATCAGTGTACAGGAATTATCCTGCTGCTCCACAGCCATCAACCTCTTACCAACAAAGCCACTGGCAGCTCACTGCCTGCAGAAGGTCCCTTCTCTAAATCTGAAATCCTAATACAAGAATACCCGAATCCAAAGCAGTGACTTTTATATCAAAGCTAACTTTAACCAAGCTATTACATTATCAGTAGCTGTCCAATTGTCATGGAAAGGAGCTGAGCACAGATGCTACAAGGCTCTCCAGAGTGTGTTAAAACCTTCAGCTAGTAAAACACATGTGAACACAGGCATGGTACTGTTGGTTAGGGCAGTAGTAAGTTGTTCAAGGGTACCCAACACACTTTGTAAATACAAGGTCTCAACAGGACCAACTGTTCATAGCTGAATATAAAACCACCTGCAGCCCAAGGTTCTTCATTCCTTTGGTTGAAAGAGAAGATGGGCCTGATATCAGTGAAAATCTCACTATCTCAGCTGAGCAGCTGGAACTGGCCCCATTTTTACTGCAAATAGACTTATTTTTAAGTGACACAGAAGTTGTTTGCTTGGTTTGCCATGACTGACATAAGTTGGTGGCAGAGGATTAAGTGAATATGGCATAAGCTCATAAGAAAGTACAAAGTTTTAAAGCACTTTCAATGGAAGAGCAATAGAATCAAGAAAACTATAAATAACTCTGTCTTTATAAAGTAGAATAAAACAAAAATGGTAGACATCTCAGCTTTACTCTTCATAAGAAGTCTTTCTGGAAGTTAAAACAGAATCAAAACTATAGGAAATACCATCTGATATTTTCCATGAGTAATAAGAATTATTTATAACGTTACTCTTTTTAATTAAGAAGTGACAACCGGCAATTATTTTTAATTATTTGGAAATTACTTTTTGTGGAACTTATCCTTGTTGTATATTTATTAAAGCCCACAGAATTTTTCCTGGCATGAACACGTCACACTTTATACAGGGTCTGGTCTGCATTCACATGAAAACAGATATGGCAATGGGTGTGGGGTTTCCTTCTGAGATAGCAAAACTGGGTCAAGTCTTAGTGGACTGTTACTCTAGGATGAAGACACTTTCTCTTGATTTTATTACAGCAGTAGGTAAGGCCTAGATATATGTAGTAAAAATGAGATGATGACTTTAACAGCTCTTAATCAGCCTAGTAAGGACAGGCTGATTTTGCCCCTGATTATGTAATTTTATCTTGCTGAAGGAAAATATCTCTCTCCTGCTAAAGCTAAGGTCAATCTTCATAAAAGAAAGACCAAATACCTGTAAGCTACAGACTGTACTTTGAGGGAGGTCCTTAAGCCAGGGAAATGAAAGAAGAAGAATAATGAGGAAAAAACAGGAATGGATATTTATTTTTTATCACTTAATATAAACATCAGAAGAGAAAAAAGTTTTAAAAAAGCCCTGAAACCTAAAGCAGTAGCTGTAGGCATGCTCTTACTAATTCAGATTCTTTGCTATTCATTTCTATTTTAATGACTCACCAAGCTGTGTGATTACAGCTGGCTATTATCTTTTAAATAATGACATTTCCAAGACAATAACTGAGTTTCATGCTCTCAAAATGTAAACACAAGATTTGTTCGTTATTTTTTGCACAGTTTTATCTAGGTAAGGCTAGTTTTATCTAGGTAAGGCTACATATTTGCATTCCATATGCAAGGCAGGTAAGCCTGCCTTACCACTTTTTCTTACGGGCATGCTATTTGCTTCCCTGTAGGAACAGAGGCATTTAAAACAATGACCTAGGAACCCAATCACTGAGTTTTGCAAGTTTATTCAGTTCCCAGAATGAAATCTTGGTGACAAACTGGATAAAAAGTACTTAATCCAATGCATGCAGAATTGGATGTCCTACAGTGTGAATCCAAACACTCAGTGTCCCAGAGCTAACTGGTAAACGAGATGGAGTTGGGTGAAGGGAAATGGGAGTGGGGAGAAAGAGAGAGAATCAATAGGAAAACTAGGACTCCAGTCTGAACATCAAAAGCTGTTCCTTTGTATTTTGTTCAATGATTGCTTGATATCAAGGAGTATTTATGTGTTTTGTCTGAAACTGTCATTGGATAAAATGCATGAACAGGGCACTCCTAGGAGAAATGGAGATGTGGACTTTTGAATTCTGTCGGACAGGCAAAAATTGAATTTGAGCCTTCTGTCAAATGCTCTTTAGCTATCACCTTTTCGTACAATGAATGTGCTTAAACCATCTCCTGCTATGGCTACTCTGTGATCTGCGAAGAGTTTTTTCTCCTCTCGAGAGCTTTTGGCGTTCTGTTAGAACACAGGCTTGCTTGGTGGCTTCAGGGGCTTTTGGCAGAGAAACGCTGCCCTCTGAATCCTCCTCAGACTTTGTCGTGAGATAGCACCCAGCTGAACTGTGTTTCTTAGCATGCAAGAACTTTGGTTTCCTGGGAGCCTTCAGTGAGAAAAAGTTGTGATATCTTCACAGCTGGGAGCAGCTCAATTGGCATTTTCGATCAGTTTTCAATTGACTTCAAGTGACTAATGCTTCATAATGGAACCTGGTCTTGACTGTTGTGCACCCTTACTTTTGATCAAAGAGGGAAGCCATGGTGAGAGTTGCAAGTTTGAAAAGTAAACAGAGAAGAAAAATAATAGTATGTTTGGTAGTAAATAGAGATGTAGTTAGACAACATTAAGATGCATTTAATCTCATAAGGTGTGATTTAACCAACAAGTCTAAATATTCCTTTGCACACATCATGTTTAAAGCAAAAAACTCGTAAGTTCAACAGACTACTAAACTGCATCTGTTACTACCATTCCCAACTGCAACTAGAAAGGAACAAGTAAAATCATAAGATGTCGGGTTTTTTCAATACAATCCATGCACAGCTGTTAGTTATTCCCCTTGCAGCTTTGACAGAACATCAACTACAGCCATTCTGTAGTTTTAGGATGATAAATCAGGGGGGTCTATGGAAAGAATGGACATCAGTAAGATGCAGAAAATAACAAATGAGTTCCCCTTTTAACTTTCATGTTGAAATCTCACTGTCCTGTTTCCCAAAGCTACATGATAAGGACACCAAGCACACCTCTGCCAGAGCTTTCAGTTTGCAAGGTGTGCCTCTGCATGTTCCAAGCCAGTGATGTGGCTACAAGTACTATAGAACACACGGTTGACTAACAAAGAAAACTTAATGAAATGTAGAAAATCTTGTCTCCTAGCAGAGTATAGAACCACATAAACCAGACACTGCAGGTGTTTGTGATCTCAGGTAACAACGTGCACATCTAATTCTTGTTTCTTCCACCATTCTGAGACAGTGCTTTTTATTTTGTAATCCATTAAATGAATCAATCAATATCTTTTCAATAAAAAAAGACTTCGATATAGGAACAAGATATCATAGGGCAATGCACAAAAGTAGTATGGAAAACAGCCCAATGACATAATACTTTCTGAATACAGACACTCCAAGAAGAAAAGGTTGTATGGAACTTTTTACTATTCACTGTCATTCCTAAGTCTCTCTGCATTATTTGCTTCTTCCTCCTATGGAACATCTGCCTTTTGCATGACAATATTTTTCCCCACTTGTATCAGTTTTCTTACATTGATCCTCAGTTTATTTTGTCCTGTCCGGATGGATGCTTATCTCCCTCATTATTGTTTCTCTATTGTTTGCAACTTCTTTCCAATTTAGCATTAACTGTGAATTTAATTAAACTGTGGTCATTAACATTCATTTTATATGCCTCACTAACAGAATCCCTCTTCTAGTTCTTAATGACACTTAAATAAATAAAACCTAATAGAGATCCCTGTGGTGCCTCACTAGACACCTTAACCTAGTTTGATACTTGCTACTTAACTGTTTACCAAGCTCCTTTGAACACTCTTCAAACCACAGAAGAGCATGTATATTCAAACCAAAGTGAATTAATTTTTTAGTCCAATTTTCATGAGACTCCATATTGAATGCTTTAGCTGAATGCAAATACCTTACATGTCTCACTTCTCCTTTTATCTGTGGAGGCCCCGATTCTTCAACACTTCTGATCATGCTTAATTTTAAGCATATGTTTAAAGTAAGTGCAAGTAAACACTACTTGCAGTCAAATGAGTCATGCACGTGCTTGCAAGCTGATGGCTTATTTACCCAGCTCTGAAATGGTTACCGTAAATCTGGGGTCCTATAGTACATCAGTTCTTTATATCCAAAAATATTATCCATCCAAATTTCAATGCAAAGAGATATATATCATGCTGAAATCCTCAGCAACACATAAGTTTCAATTTTGCTTAGTAGTATGTTTAAGTAAAAAATAATAAAATCAGAAACAGTGCAGTAATAAAGGATATGATAAACTTACATACCGGTAATGAAACTTTTTACACAAACTCAGAAAGCGAGAACCTGAACAAAAGCCTTTGAAAGGCCTGTACAATTATTTCCAACCCAACTATTGGCTGAAACTGATGTTCTATTTTAATACGCATGTGCGTTCTTGCTAACATTAGTGTTAAACTTGTCAAAAATGAGACCAAAACTTTAAAAGATGTATGTCAGTGGCAGTCAGGTTTATAATTTTCTGGAGACTTCTATAAAAATATTTCCAATTTCTATAGTACTGATTTCTCAGCCTTTTCAGTTACAGGACTATGAAATAAACATTTCACACTAAAATAGGAATTTAAATTTATAAAATTCCTTTAAATTTAAAATGTGAGGATAAACTAAAATGTCCAGGTTTATTAAAATCAAGATGTCTTCCAAAGGAAAAATTTAAAATAAAAAAATAAAGAGGTTCAGAATAGGGATTTACTCGGGAAAAAAGTAGAAAATCATCAACCAATTTATAGGTGACTTTGTTCACAGTTCCTGCCATCTTTCCATTTTAAAAAGCAAAGTCCAAATTATCCTTGTTCTCCAGCAGTGGATCTGACATCTTCTGCACCAAGACTGACTGATGATGAGCCATGTCGTTAACACAGTGCCTTTTGTTGCAATAAATAGCTCAAGGCAGGGATGCCGGCTGAGATGATGGGTCCCCTTGCATCCTATACAACAGGAAGACGGGTACAAAGCTTTTGAAGTTGCCTGTGAATGGAATTCTTATGAAAATGGGTAAAATAAAATGTTTAGAGATTGTCGGAGAAATGAAAGAACATCTGTTTAGAGATACTTTAAAAATAATGTCCTCAAAACCTTAAGTTGCCTATGTAGAATATTGTATGCATTTATATATTTATATACACATCTGGGACAAATACGTTTTACTGTAATGGAAGTGAGGAGCCCAGTTAAGGACAGCGGTTCCTCTAACAAAGTGTGTTAAGGAGGAAATTCACTCTTAATTTGGAGTCTTGCAAAGAGATTTCTTAACTTGAGGCCTTTTTTTGGAGAAAAATATGACCATTTAAAAGAGAAAAAACAATGCAGAAGAAAGAAGTAAAAATTAAATTACTTTAACTGAGGTATAAGAAGTGACTTTGTCTGTTCACAAGTATCAATGTAATTTCCAATAATCCAGACACATACATATATTCACATATGACATACATGTGTGTCATTTTGCTTGCAGTTGTTTACCTACTTTATAAATACATAATACATTAACAAGAATATATTCTATTATTTGCAATAATATTGGTAATATCCTACATACATAATGCTTATTTATATATAAATATTTTAAATAAATCAATCTCACTCAATTCCAGTGAACAGAATAAATAACAAAACAGGTTTTATTTAAAATAAATAAACTAGGATAAAATAAGACCAGAGAAAATTAATCTAAGTGCAAGGGCAGACTGGAGAACTGAACCCAGAAGTGCTAAGTGAGGCCAGCAGTGGTTAGATTGCCTCTGAGATTCAAATAATGAGCAAAACTCCTGGGAATGAAATATAAGGAAGGAAACTAAGAAGAGCTTCCTGCCTTAGATCTCTTATGTGCCTACAGTCCTGCTCCCATTGAGAGTTTCGGCAGCTCCCATGTCAGCTCTGCTTAGCCATCTTCAAGAATCTTTACAGTTTACCCTGGTACCTTTTTCTTGAGTAACTGTGCTGCTCAACTCCATGGAGCTCAAAATGTAAAAGCATGGAAACAATCCCAAAGAAGATCCTTATCAAAACCATAATGAAGAAATTATGGTTCTCTCCCATGTAAACCTGGTCACAGACCTCCTGCAAGGGTTCTGTTTCCACTGAGGTCAAGCAAATTCTGCCAAATAATTCAGAGGTACAAGACAAGCTAAAATTTATATCGGAATAAATGTAAACCATATTTGTTGTAGCAAGAAAACTATAATTTTCAATTTTCTCTCCATTTCTATGTTGTGCACTATGAGCTTGAATTTTTTTTTTTATCCTTGGAGAGGCCTGTTTTGAGTGAGTATAAATGTATAGACCTAATGGTCCTATGGACCATGGAACCTAATGCAAAATATAAAGTTCAGTTGGCCTGGACTCCATCTATAATTTGGGCAATATTCTTCACACGAAAGAAAGTGCATTAGTTCAAGTGACTGAGGAACTGTTTCACTTTTATGACAGTGCTATATCTTCCCTATATTGTCTACTTACCTTTCTTTCTTGTCTTGGTTGTTTGAGTGAGCAAATGTGGGCAATATTAAACAACAAATAATATTATTCTATGAATACAGAGGTTTCTATGCTTGTTTCATCTGTATATAGCTAAGCATTCTTTCCATTCTTAAAAGATAAAATTGTTTACTTCTTGTGCATACAATTTTCTATTTCTTTTGTTTTTAAGATAACTGAAAAAAATATTTCAGGATCTGATTTGGCTTCTGTTGAAATCACTGAGAATTTAATAATACTAATCTGAGTTTGACCAAATTCTTTATGAAGATATTTTTAGTTTGGTGATTATTTTAGAATATCTTGTGGGTTTTGAATTTTATCTCAAAATATTTTTCAGCTCTGCTTTTTCAGTGGCAAGTGGTTCCAGGTAAGACCTTTTTCAGTCTAAGCATGAAAATGTGTTCATCATCACACCCTATTTTTCATTTCATCCTACCTTCATTCTTTTAAGGGAAAATGTGATGATGTCTCATCTGAACTCCTCAACTTTAAATTTTACTTATGAGATTTCCTATTCATCATGCTAGGTTATCAATAGTTGTTCAAGCAGACGCCAGTCTACACTGATGAAGACTGCATATGTTATAAACCAATCCCTTTATATTGTATTTCATTTACTGCACAAACTCAATTATTTGGACTGTTATAGAAACAGCCCCAAAAGACCATTTTCCCATGTCTTGCACATATTTATAGAACTTGAAAACTTTTTCTTGAGTAACTGTGCTGCTCAGCTCCATGGAGCTCAAAATGTAGAAGCGTGGAAACAATCCCAAAGAAGATCCTTATCAAATGTTATATTATAATACTTAGGTTATATTATATTATAATATAACCTCCATGTTATATTATAATACTAATTACTGTAGTGTTTGATTGTTTAAAAAAATCTTACCCTTTGTTGACAGCTAGCATGGCTAATAAACCCATAATTTTATACCTTTCAGAGGCTCCTTTCCTAAAGAATCCTCAAATATCATAGATGATACAAAAGTATATTCAAAGCTCTCTTCTCACAGCAGAAAGGACCGACTATATGCTTTGAACAGCGACTATATTGACACATGCCTAATCTTTAAAAGAGGTCTTGCTTAGCAGAAAAGAGCTTGTAGCTGTAATAAAATAATCCTATTATATCTATTCTATTATATATCTATTATATTCCCTGTCCTATGTCACAGAACAGTGACACTTAGGAAATCCATATTTTAATAGAGACCTTTGCCCAACAGCTACCCCACATTCTAATTTTTCAGGTCCCAGGAAATAATTATGCTGACCAGAAATAACATCATTGAATTAATCACTGTAATACCCTCTTATAGGATTTATCTTTTCTACATGCACCTGCACTTTTTCATCATGGTAAAAGCATGTATTTTCAGATTTTTAAATTACTAAAAGGAGTCTTGATTTTCTCCTGAGATCTGGAAAAAGTATTTGCCACTTCTTACAACATCCAGTGTAGCTTTTGGGAACAAATATTAAGAAAGGAGACATCGAGATAAAACATTTCCTTTTGTAGATATATATTATTGACACAAGTTTCAAAGTAACCAACTGAGATTGCAAACAAGTGTAGTCCAAAGCCAACACAGAAGATGCAGTGTTTTCCAAAGTGTTGTGTTGGGCTTTTTTCTCCTGTTAATAATTAACAGTGCAGTGACCTGCCAGAGTGTCTAAATATAATTCCCTCTGATTCTCCAGATTATATAACAATTTTCACTATCTTCAGTAAAAACCTTGCAAAAAAACCACTATACTCCTCCCAAAGCACTTCTAAATATTGAATTAACCTCCTCCAAGCTGTTCAGCCCTGCTACAACACTCAGCTGGGCAGCCACGGTAACATCTCTGCTATCTGAAGGATAATCACTCCCTCCTCCTAGGCAATTCTCTACCAACTCAATGAGGTCCCTCCAGAATCTTTCTACACTGCAGAGTCTTCCTGTTGTCATTTCTCTACTTCTCATGAGAAGTCATGAGGTCCTTATAGTACCAATAGGCCAGGACCCGACCACTCAGGAATCCTGCTTTCAAATCTGCAAGATGAGTACAGAGGAAGGAGGCACACAATAGGTCAGGGAAAGTCTGGGGGTAGCACCTTTTCCTATAATTTTTAAGCCTCCATTTCACAACAGATGATAGCATCAGATAACGTATTGTTTTCTGATATTTCACTGGACTCCTGTTTCAATAGCTTTTTTTTTTGAGGGGATGATCAAGTTTCCTGATTTTAATGGCAGTTAAAGAACTCCGAATCATAAAGAGGAGGCCCAAAACACGTTGAGAGGTTCTCTTGAAAGGCTTTGGGTTTGGGTTTTGGCTTTTCTTTTTTTCTTCTTCTTTTTGTAATTTAAACAACAAAGGCAGAGGCTGAGATGCTGGATTCTGAGATGCTCTCAAATGCTATCTTTTTATTAAAATGAGATAAAACGCAAAAAGTTGACAGGGAAATACATAAGAAAAAGAGTAGTTCTTAGAGAAAAAAAATGGTTTTAAAACAGCTCATGGGACTCTGAAAACTTCTGTCTACTACCTTCTTTTCTTTTTCCTGTTTTACAATTTATATAATCTTTGTTTTAATTTTATTCATCTTTATTTTACCAGGACATTCAGTAAACTAGCTATGCACAAAACCTTACCACATCAATAGGAAGTCAGTACGTGAAGCTTTTTTTTTTTCATTGTAGTAACAAGTTAATGGTTAATATACTGTAGTGCATACTGACTTGCCTTTTTTACATCAACAATATCCACAAACACGTTACTTGGGGTCTTGGTCCTTCTTCTGCTGAGATTAATTCACCAATATTATGTTTCATGATATCAAAATACCGCAGTGTACAGTCTGCTTGCCTAGGGAAGAGATGAGCATGGCTTGCCTTTGCATTGTGTGTCTGCTCCAGTTCCCACTGGCTGCACAGAAGGGCTGGACAAAGGAGCTGCATGGTACCACCAGCCACTCTGGTCACAGTCCAGGACAGTGGTCACACCAGGACATCACACCTCTTTTTTTGTGGTTGGTTATTTTTCCCTAGTAAAACAAACAAACAAACAAACAAAAAACCCAAAAAACCCCCACAAATAAGCAAACAAAAACCCCAGCAAGGTTCAGGAGAGGATCATGTGCAGCTGGATATCCTTCTAACCTGAAATTGTGGATGGGTCACAGTATGTTTCACAGACCAGTAGTTGAGAAGCACCACAGGCGCATGCAATTTAGGCATAACCCCTGAGACTTCTGGTTTATTATACTGAACGCAGTGGTGTACACTCAGGCAAGCTGACACAATAAGATGCTAATAGTGTAACTACATGCTGCCACACTGTGCTGCTCTAGATAAATATTACTCCAGCAATTCAAGCATGATTTTGGCTCACAATTAAAGGAGAAACATTTTTAAATCTACCTTCACTTCGCAGTGAATAATGTCATCTACAGTTGAGCTTGGTCCCACCATATGTGGCAAAATGAAAACGCTAGAAAGCAAACTAAGTAGGAACCACCAGGGAAGGAATTCATAGAGCTACTTGTAGTCCAAAACAGAAATCTGCTAATCATCTTGGGCTGGGCAGGTCCTCCGATTGCATTCTGTGGCTGTTGGTTGGGAATTGCTCAGGAAATGTTCCCTAGTACAAGGCAAAGCATGCCAACAGCTTGAAAGTGTGCAAGATTGCATTTGATGCTATGAAATGTTACAGGCACCATTTAATTTATTAGAACGTGCACACTGCTTTCCTCCTTGCTTTTCCAACAGGAATAGTCTTGCTGCAGCACCAGGACTGTTGAGCTGTTGTTTCCTGAAGCCCTAGCCTCTCTAATGGGGAAAAATGCAACTTAACAGCCAGCAAAACTATCTTAGTGTGGTAGAAAGAGCATCTTGCATTGTCTACCACAGGGGCAGTCAAGCTGTGATCTTGCATTGCATGCAGCTCTTGGGGAGTTATACCATGACTAACCAAAAAGAATTATACCATATGATGGGTATCAGGGCATTCTAGTCTCAGATGAATACCTAAAATAAGGACATATATATATGGGCTCCACAGTCCAGTCAAATTTCACAATTAGATACCTTTTTTTCACTATTCCTTATAAATTCTAACTTACACTGAGGATCCACAGGGAATAAATCCACATTGACCTGCCAAAACTATTATGACTTTCTAATTCCATGCCTTTCATCCAGACCTTTGATTCAGCTTTCCCTTCCTGAATCAGATCAGCAAGATGAAGCACTTTATATTATAATTATAATGCAATTTGGGTTTTTTTTTAATGAGCTCACTTTACTACTGCATTTATTTCTATTGTAGTACTGATGAGCAGTTCCAGTCAGGAGCAGGATGCCAATGTGCTAAAGCTACATAAACACAAGGATAGAGACAGCTATCACCCGAAGAAGCAAATAGTGTAGGGCAAAACTAATCCATGGGTAGGAAAAATAGACCTAGAAAATTGTCCAAGGACCAGCATGAAGTAACAAGGTGAAAATCAGAACTAGTCTGCAAGAAGCCATTGTCTGATGGTACCTCTCAGGAAGAAACAATGGCTGCCAATACACACATCCTAGTTATTGCTGTGCAACCTGCAGACTGCTGCCTCATAAAAGTTTTGCTAAAAAATTGCGCCCAGACACTGCACGAAGCACTCTGAATGGATCTGACGCTTATTGGAGAGAGTGCACCTTCTACTTCATTTACCTCTGAGCTGAGAAAGAAGAATATAATTGAACATGCTTCCTTCTTTAGTGCAATTTGTTCATGAACATTGTTACGCTGAGAGCAAGCGGGCATAAAAAGCACTCCTTCCTCCACCAGGGAAAGAATGTGCGCACATTCTTACACAGCCTGTGTACAGGAAATCATTCACAAACCTTCAAAGGCATTGATGGGGGAAGGGAGGAGGCTGGAATGGCATTCCTTGGGTAAGAGCACATGAAAGTCTGGTCAGATTAGTGTAATATATTACACAAATGTGACACAAAAATGTTCATGGATTACACTTCCTTCGCTGTATCATATTAGCACCTCATCATCCCAGCCTACCACAAACAGATGCTAACAAGATATGAGAAAAGCCCTTGAATATGCTGAGGTTTCTGTCTCACATTAGTAGTGTGTGCAATATACTGTGATTCGGCTTGCCAGCATGTGATGCACAAATTACTAATGCATAATCTAGGAAAAAAAACTCAAACCAAAACAAGACATTACCATGAAAAGTGTGTTTACAACGTGCTGCGAAATGAAGACGTGTGCTCTGTGTGGGGAAAATCTATCCCACCTCCTGCAAGCTCACCAAGGTACAGGGGAGCGTGTTAAACTCCTTAACTGGTACTCACTAGAAATGCATTGTTCCCTTTCAATGAGTTTCTTAAGATACTTTTGAGAGAGTCCAAAGGCATTGATTTACTCAAATTGTATTATTTTAGCAGGGTTCATATGGTTTTTATTTAACTGGATCTTTTCTTTGCAAGTAAAGTTGGCCTTGGTGTTGAATCTGAGGATACAGAAAAGCGTCAGTCATGTGCCAGTCCAAGCTCCAGCAAAGCCTCTGGGAGATCTCTACTCAATAGACTTTCTTCCTCACATTCAGTCCTATGATTCATTAAATATGATGATATTACACATACACAGCAGCCTTATTATACTGGCTAATTACATTTTAAAGGGCCAGAAGCCTATGCAGAGGCACATGCTCACATTTGCATGGTAAAACTTACTTTTGCCCCATACACCTGCACTTGCCATGTAGGGACAAAATCAGGGAAAAATGCATGTGGATATTTGAAGATACCTTTTTTCTCATGTGCAACAGAAGAAATTTGCAGCTGCTGAAAAAACAGCCTTGCAGACTGCCATCTCAAGCGCTTTACTGCGCAGGAATATGGGGGAAATTATTATTAATAATAACAAAGAATGAAATGCATACTATATAAACTGGGTTAAGCTCTGAGCATCAAAAGTTTATTTTTGTTTCGTTTTAATATATTTACATGGGGGAAATAAACATGACAGATAAAATCTCTTTGGCTTTTTCTCTTGCAACGGTAATTATGCCAGGCCTTCAGTGCAGTAAGGTTACGATTATACAACCCTGTTTCTGGTTTCCTCTACACATATGTGCAATATATACATTGCACATAAATTGGCTCAAGCTAATTATTTTTAAATAACATGTATGCTTTTAAAAATAGCAAGCAAAAATGGAACTGCCTAAATCTATTGTGGGTCATGTTTTGTTTTTCCCCAGACATTAAAAACCTGTGTCTGATCTTTTCTTGAAAACATTTTTAAGGAGGGCAGGTTAGGGGGAAGATTTCCTCCCAGGTTGAAAACCAGATATACTTTGCCCTGTTCTGTCTCCATCACAGCCACAGAACTCCGGTTTGGACAGAATCTCATCTGTTAGAACTCAAATATGAAGTTGTAGCCCAAAAGGATTTTTTTCCTCACGTGAATATAAATAGGGGGTTATGCGGGATGTTTGGACACAAAACCGGTTTTATTGCTATGGAAAAACTTGCCTGTCAAACAGCTGAAGTATAAATTTTCCAAAATTGCTTATTTATAAGGTAAACCATAACATTATTTCATAAAGTATAACAAGCATGTTGTGAGGGGAAAGTTCTAGCCGCTGGTGGCATCACAGTGAAAGAGCATGATGGCATTTCAAGTCCTGATAGGTATTTCCTTCAGGGACCTCAAAGACACTGGCAACAGCAAAGTCACTACAGTCATGTGGAAGATGCTGGGAATGGTGTGAAGCGCTGATGTCACCTATCCACAGGAGTCTGATGCTTCAAGGAGAGGCTGAACTTCTTCCATTTCTGTAATGCCATTACAGAAGTGTATCTGCTTTTTCCTCAGCTAATTTCACTCTCTGTAGTATCCTGTAGCAATGAGAGAAGCTCAAAGAGCACACATCCACAAAAGAGCAATACATGGAATTACTAGGAACTGATGAGCCCTGTGTTTACACGTCTAACCACCCAGACGGAGCGGCTTCTCCATGATCAGAGAGCAGGAGAGAGGTGGCTGATGGAGGTGGAGGAGGAGAAGCCAGAAATCCTGATTTCCAGTTCTCTGTCTGATCCTAGAGGTCCAAGCACTTTACACACTCTTTTTTGTGACTGGCTCCTATATCACATTTAACATATTTAAAAAAAAAAAAAAGAGGAAAAAATAGGTTCGTTCATCGTATTTAATTGAATGACATGACCATCAAATAAAAAATGAGAGGGTTCATCAGCATGATTATGACTCCATTCTGTCACCCAAAAAAGGCGGCAAGCAAGGAGTCCAAGGCACAGTGCCAAGTGTGCTCACTCTCAAAGGCTTTTTCCTGCAGAGAGCTGGATGGGAGGAGTCTGAGTTTTCCTCACATTATTTGTTTATTTGACTATCCTTGGTTGACATTGTGTTAGCTGGTTAATGAATGAATCTCGTTTTATGGCTTTTGCACATGTGCCTAGAGGTCACCCTAGGCATATTTTCACAAATTAGAAAAATAAATTAATTAATTAAACTTATTTTCTACTGGGAATCTGTGCACCTGAAATAACAACTATTTTCTCCAATGTATTTACTTGCGCTCTGCCAGGAGGCATTTCTTCCCCTCTTCCTGGCTAAAAAACTGTATTAGCCATTAGGTTGCAATCAGGCGCTGTTGAGTCATAAGGACTTTATAAGCTCTCAAATACACAGCTAGCCACAAGTCACCAGCTATTTCCAAACACGTTTTAATTCTCTAACTGAATTAGACATCTTTTTCCCCTTGCATTATGCATACATTTTGTAGGTAATATTCATCTGACTGAACTCAGGCCACCCTTGCAGGTGCAGAAGGAAAGATGCTCACCTCCCACACAGAGTTTCTCCTGCCTTGCTCCCTCCATGATTGAGGCCCATCAGTGGGGCCAGGTGGTTGGGCAATGGTGGCCATCAGTCAAAAGTTTGGAGATTTTATTTATTTAAGGAAATGAAGACAGATTAAAGCCTCATCTCTCAGGTTTATCTTTACTTAGAAAAAAATCCTCACTCCAAATCAACTTAGTTATGGAGATAAATGTGAAAAAAAAAAATAAGGAACACATATGTACTACAAATCAGAAACCACTTTCACCTTTTTCCTTTGCTCAAATTTTCTAAGACTCTCCTCTTGGACTTTATGCTGTTTGGGTATATCATTCTCAAAGACTCATGCCCAGGGTGATAATGCAGCAAAACCCTGTTTCATGAAGTACGACAATACCTCCTTTGACTTATATGTGATATTCATGTCAGAATTCAATTCAACTTCCTCCCTCTTCTCTCCCCTCCTCCCCCAACTCCCCCCCCCTTCTCCCCCCCCCCCCATCCAGCACATCCTCATATTGATTTTGCTTAACTCTCTGGTCACTTTTTACAGAAAACTATATATGAAATCTGCATACTGTATAATGTAGCCAATTTTATATCTTATATTCTACATCATTTCTAAAGGAACACAGGTATTTTTAAAACAGATTTTTGTATATACTGTGTGTATACACAACTATATCCTGGGTGAAAAAATACAGTGAGAAACTTCCTCCTTGCTCCCTCATTTTTTTATTTTTTTATTTTTTTTTTTACCATTCTAATTTGCCTTTTGTTTTCTTCCTAAGAGTATTAAATCACAATGCTATCTCCAAACATATTCCCGAGATGAACAATCATCCAGGAATTGTCATCAGTACTGACAATTAAGCCAAGGATGTACGATTCGGAAAAACGTACTGTCCTAAACATCTATTCTGCTTGTTAAAAAAAATTCAAAACATACATTTGAAAAATTTCAGCCATTCTGTAACCTTATATAATCTGACATTGTTGTATAAACCAATTCATGAAAAAGAAAAGTTGCATACAAATGCAAGCCAAAATAGTAATCTTTCTTGTAGATGGAGAGAAGGTAACTAAATTGCTTTTTAGCCTACTTTTCAAATTTTCTGGAAACATTTATTATGATTTTTAGCACTATATTTATTTAGTCTCTCTCTGAATAATTGTTCAACATGGAGATTTTATGAAGCTATAGATTAGATACAGATGAAAAATTGCATTTCCTTAATGTTGATGATTGTTTTGCAAAATTCCCTTAAAAGTGCACTCCTGTGTGATTTTTCTTGCTTCCGTCCTTCATTTCAAAATACTTCACAAAATCTGTAAGTATATTTGTTACTACCAAGGGACTTTTGTGATTAATACACATTATTCATATTCCCTAAACACAGATTTGACTAATATGCTCTA
The DNA here is from genome assembly GCA_025769975.1 of Gallinago jamesoni. Taxonomy (NCBI): domain Eukaryota; kingdom Metazoa; phylum Chordata; class Aves; order Charadriiformes; family Scolopacidae; genus Gallinago; species Gallinago jamesoni. Next base: position 135,194,113 of record JAOQGH010000001.1, read on the forward strand.
TACTCACTGCCATCGCACTTATAAATGTACATTAACTGAATGCAATTTAAAAGAAAAATATTACTAATCTTTTCAATGAAAGAGTGAATAACTGGCAGTAACTGAAGTATTTGGTACATTTCACCTCTTCTTCTAGATGCAGTTTCTATAGTTTATGATTTTGGCAGTTCTGTTAAGTAATTTTCATAAATTTTGTTCAATGTATGACGTAGTATTATTCATTTGCACTGTGGCATATCTGAACAATGTCATTACTGATTATTGGTCTGTTCCGTGATGCTACTTTTGTCCTGTCAGTACATAACTCTTGAGTTCATGGAAATGAAATTAATTTTCCATTGTATTAAAACACACTAGCTTTTTTTTTTTTTTCATGAGCAAACTAAACTGTACAAATGTTCAAATAAAGCCAAGGCAAAAAGGGATAAAAGCAGATGAAGAAAATTCATTTGAAAATCAAAGCAACGCTCACAGAAATATGTTGGCAGGATTCACCCAGTTCTATTTCAGAGTTGTTTAAACACCGTATAGAGCAGAAGAGGAACGGGAGTAATGGTTTCTCCTGGAATCAGTTCAATCAATTAATCTGTCTCTTTTTTTCCCCTTGCTCATTTAATTACCACTGCGAAAAAGCAGGGGGAATTAAGTCACAAAATAACCATTCAGATAACATGATGGATCTAATTGAAGCCTTTGTAAGTGATCGGATCCTGGGGTACGGCTGAACCAGCCTCATCCCACCCGGTTGTGCGCTGGCAGGGTGCACTGGACCGGCTGCTGACTTTGGAGGAGAGTTTCTGCACAAAACCCAAATTTTCTTGCCTACGTGGCTAAAACCAGACTTCTCATGGAACCAGCGAAACTTGGCAGTGGTGGCCAGATCTCCTCACTGAAAACACATGCTTTTTCCCCATTTTTAATTCCTTTATTTTTATTTTACTTTTATTTCCTTTTAATTTTTTTTATTCTTTTTTTAATTTTTTTTTGGCCACTGTGTGCTCCCTGTTCTTCCTGGCTGCAGGCCTTGAGTCCCCATTCCCGCAGGAGGCCCTCCCCCCCCCCCAAGGTAGGCCTCCCCCAGGCTAAGATCGTTTTTGGACAAGCACCACTGCCTTCTCAGGGCCCATTGGCACTTTTCTGCCAACTGCCCTCACCGAGCTATGGGGTGAGGGAAAGCGAGGTGCCCTGAGTGGACACAGGCCCGCTGCAAGCAGCATTGCAGAGTGGGCCCTACCACCCCATATGCAGCTCTCCTGCCACCATCTTTCTTGCCTTTCACTGTAGGTGGCAACCCACCCTGCCTTTGGTTTGGGGTTCTGCCTCCACAGGATGAAACTCAAAGGTGTTAATAAACTCGTGAGGCCCAACACAGCGCAGACCTCCAGAGAACACTCAGACACAAGTGCTGCATGAGGCTAAGGGCAAAACTCCTTCCCCCAGGCAGCAGGGCTGTACTGGGGCATGCATCTGGGCAATACTAGGAGCCATACCGGGGGGGAAGAGGAGCCTTGATGGGCTTTCCTCAAACCTCCCTCGCTGCTTCAAGTCACACCAGTCTTTCCTTCCCCGTGAAAGAAATCAGGCATTAATTAGTCTTCTCTTTTCCCCTCTCCCATTATAATTTCATGCGAAGAAGGTGTAGGTGAAGCGGCTAAAGCCTTTCACGCTCTCGGGCCCGGGCGGAGTAGGGAGCGGAGGCAAGGCGGTTAATGGCGGATCCCCCGGTAGAGGGCATCCAGCCCACGCCGATCCAGCCCGGGCCGGGGCAGGCCGCGCTCCTCACCACCGGGACTGGAGCGCTTATATCGCTGCCTGATCCCAGCCCTGCCAGGATGGACAAGGGTCTATATTTTGTATTAAATTTTGTATTAAAAGACTTTTACCCAGAGGTTCTTTGTTGTTCTTGGGGTTGTTGTTTTTTTCCAACCATAGGTACCAAACCCCCCTCGGGTAATCAATTTCCTGAAATTCTTCAAGGCCTCATAAGCCGTAACAATGAAAATCATAACCTGCAAGCCTTTTAATTTCCTTATTGTGTTATTTAAGCAATAAGACATGACAAGGTTTGTGTTATGTTGGGATATCGCCGTGCCCCGGGTGAATTGTGTTAGGCAGGAGGCCGAAAATCGAGAGCTGAAACCACCTGAAAAAGAGGGGCTGTAACCGGGACGTCGTGCAAATTTTAGCATTATCCAGGGACCTGTCTGAGTAGGCTCAGGACAAAAAGAAAGTATTAAGGGAGAAACGCAAAAAGATAAATATTGTCTGTCTTTGAATTACACCATAAGCAATAAAAGCATATCTCTTATTTAATCTTCATTTAATTTTTCCCCCTACTGGCTTCAAAGTGAAAAATAAGCATTATGAATTAATTAAAATTAATTAACTCTCTAATATCTTAATTTCACTATTTTTTTAATGTGCTACAATTTCATAAAACTTCCCCAAATTTCTAAACTAAACATAAGTAAAACAGTCTTAAAATTGTTTAAATCTTAGGTTTCAACTTCATCTAATTTAAATTATGGGGGGTTTTCTGGTTTTCACTGAAAAAAAAAAATGAGGTTTGCAAAAATAAAACCTTCCTCCTGTCCTTGCTACAGAATATTTTACTTAGAAAAATAATGTTGTTTCATGTTTCTTCTGTCAGCTATTTTATTATATTTCTTATTGTCTGCTTTCTATCTTTTGTCACCTGATGGTTAGCAATGTGTATCCCATATTTGTCTCTGAAACATCCCTCCTGGTAAATTGCTACAGCAACAGTAAAATCAGTTTAATGTTCTGGAAGAGAAACCAAAGGACTTGTTCCTGTTTGCATAAGCAGAGATGTGGGCAGTTTCCCTGCACTGTGAGCACATCCTAGGGGAAGAATCTTCTTTTTTAGACAGATTTCACCTTTAGAAGCCACCTTTGAAGATGGCAGTACATCGCCCAAGTTACACAAGGTATTGTTACACCAGAGCAACAGAATCCTTGACTCTTTGTCTGAAAAAAAAACAACCAACAAACAAACCAAAATGGTCAAATCATAAGTATTTTGAAAGCTGTGCCTCAATCCCAGTCTCTCGGACTCAAGCCATAACAGATGCAACACACACAGTGTTACACATGTGTAGAAGTGTTTGCAAAATAAGGTGTTTGACTTTTGCAATTTTTTTCAATTGCTAGGTTTAAACTCAAGTGCCTTAGGAAAGGAGAGACAGAAGTTAGGAGTCTGGTACTTAGTACCCTAAATACTTACTGATTTCAGTGAGTTGGATGTGCAAAAAAACCTTAGAATGAAATCCCACTAGAAAAATCCAGACACAGATGCAAATTATGAGGAGAAAGAGGCAGAAGGGAAAAGGAGTCCTGTAGAGAGAAAGGAGGGTAAAGGGGGGCAAAGTAAGAGCAACATAGACAGGAAGAAGAGAGAAACAGGAAAAAGAGGTGGAAGGCAAAACCAACCAAACAAGATGATTTACCAGATAAAAGCTAAGAGTGTCATTAAATATATAAATATGGCTGACCTTTTTTTCCTGGAAATGTAAGAGAAGGCTTGAAAAAAGTCAGAAAGAAGCAGCCTTGTCAGAAAACTTTAATTACATATCACCCATTCAATGAAGTATCATTAAAACCAAAAGTCACCACAAAGACAAGAAACCACAGCAATATCTAGCAATTTAAAGGCACCCAAAGCCAAAGGCTTGATCTAGTTGATGGACATTACCTTGATGTTTTAGTGAAAACACATTGATCATCCACATAATGATGTGGAGCAGAAAAATAAGGAAACTGGTCTCATAGGGCAGCTTCAGGATAAGGTCCTTGCCCTTTACAATAGCTGAAGCTCTTAGTGCCACTTGACATCTCCTTGTGAGGGTATTTGGGTGCTATTTGTAGAGAAATCCAAGGACCCTATAATTTTAGATAATTTGTCTCAGCATGCAGGAATAAGGAATGGCTTCCGTTGTGTTGGAGTCAAAATAACATGGAGGACTGTATTGGAGGCCATCCTGACAGCTATTTATGTTAGTCAAAGACAAAGTACACTATGTACTTTTAATTATAGCTGTGCCATTCTTACTGTGATAGATAAAGTTGTGTCAGCACTTCCATTACAAAACCCTATTTTTAGGGGTTTGTAACTCAGCTGTTAAATTTCGCTTTAGGCTGAAACTTGGCATGCAAAGCCTCAGCCTGCAAGCACTTTTTTTTTTTTCATAAATATGAAAAAAAATACTTTTGGTCACTTTTTATTTTATAGGAAAGCAGATTTTAACACTCAGTCATTTCTAACTCTGAAAAAGTTTCATTATTTGAATTTTACAGGCTTGTCCATAGTATGTCATGCTGCATTTTTAAAAATAGCGTTGCTTTTATTCATGTTGGCAAATTGGCTACTGTCCATGAGCAGTAACTATTTTTAATCATGTTTTTAAGCATATATCCATATTTATATTGTTATGATCTGTGCTCCGGACTCTGTAAGGAATAGTAAATGACAGGCCATGCAGGCTTGAGCACAGAGAAAGAACCGCAACAGCTGTTAGCTTGCAAAAGCCACACAACTTGGAGTGTAGTCTTCAATTCATTAGCATAATTAATTTTTAATAATGACAGCATTCATTTGTTGCTTGAAAAGTAGAGTGTAGGGCCTTCTCCCACCAGTCCTTACTATGACAGAGCTCACTTTGTCTAAGTCAATTTTATCCTAGCAGTGGAAAAGGGTTCACGTCCTTCACTAGTGACTTGTGAACACAACTGTGCTCTCTTGCACAGTGTGGTTGTGTGGTTATGCCCTGGCACCTGCACAACTGACCCATAAGGAACAGACGATCTGGCCAGTCTGGGATCCCTCCCTGAGTCCTGCTTGTTTTACAACATAACACCAACAGGTAGATGCTTATGGTATCTCAAAATGGCCCACAGAGGAAGATTCTATGACTCCATGTTTCTATGACTCTTCCAGCCTCATCCCACTAACTGAATTATAAATTGTATCCTTTGAGATTATTCGGCTTCAAAAACACCATATATGACCAAAGAAGTAAGAATTTTAAATTATATGACTTGTCTTTGGTGGTGTTTCTATGTCCTGATCTGTCATAAAAGCTCAAGGATGTATTCTAGCCTGTAAACCACGGATTATTTGCTAGCAGATTTATACCGCTTTCACTCAAATCCATTGATAAAATTATGTGCTTGATGACATTCTAGGCTACAATCATGATGAATCTTTAGAAAGCAGCATATGTGAGTGCAGACTTTGGCCTGCCTCGCTAAGTAAAAATGAATAAACTTTTAAAAAACACCTGATCTAAGTTTATGCCTGGGCAACAGCACTGATTCCGTTCCTGTCCTACCCTTACCTGTCTTATTTTAATTTGGCTGAACGGCTATTGCCTCTCTCAAGAGAGAAGCAGTGGGAAAAAAAAAAAAAAGAAAAGAAACTAAGACCCACCAAATAGCAGTATGTGTACGGACTTGTAAACACGATCAGCTTGATCTTTGAGTGTCCATCAAGTCGGAGCTCACACGGACCTTAGAGGGGTTCTAGATTTGTGGCTGCCTGAGAATCGGGTCCTTTGATTGAGCACCGAACTGCAGCAGTCCTTTCCCACTGAAAGCTAATACAACTCCATTCCGACTGACCACTTTTGCTTTTACTCATCACAGCGGTAGGACTTAACCTGTGCAATTTGTGGCTTGCAGTTTTGACATTGCTTTAAAAAGTATTTCGAACTGATCCTTTTACGTTCCAGCAAAGCAATTACAGCATGCGTATGATAGCATTCAAAAAGGACAACACTCTTGACAAAGGGCATCCCCATTTCCCCATTTTTTCACAAGCTGGCAAACATGGACCTGCAGGAATCTTGGAGGGGCACAAGCATTTCTTCTCTTTAACCTGACTGTAATCCTATTCTAGAGAAGAAAACATCGGTAAACTCAGGAATACTGACAGTATACTAGAACCTCACCGGGTGCAATGGGCAGGCAAGAACAGGGGGCCAGGTGCCAGTCCTGGCACCCACAGGCAGTGCATTGGCTCAGAGCATTACTCCCCTCTTTTAAGTCATATTTCCACCACCACCGAAAGGAAAATCAAAATGGAGCCAGGTTTTACTACCGAGAAGGCGCTCTCCCTCTCCACTGCAGACAGGAAGGGGAGGGGTCTGGTTATTGTTGCAGATTTTTTCCCCCTCTTTCTCCGGGTCTTTAATCCCAGACTTGGCTTGTTGCGCTTCAAATTGAAATATCCTGAACAGATGTAAAAACACATGTGAGCCACTGCTCACAAGCTGTGCAAAGCTTTGTTTCATCTGCTGATGATGTGAGCCTAAAGGAGATCTTTTTAAAATTTCATCACTATTCAAAAGGATAATTAATACGTACCCCTAGGCTTTGATTATGCTATACCCAGTGTGTACTGCTGGTACAAAAATAATGAGGCTCTCATCAGGCCGAATGAATACTTGCAGCAAACATTCAGTTTCCATAAGAAATTTAAGATTCAGCGGCGGTGCCATGTAGGTGGCTTAATCTAATTTTAATTTGTAACACAATACAATAGATAAGATCATTTGTTTGTAACCAGCACAGGCATTTTGTTTACATGAAACCCCAGTCAGCATTCAGCAGATGGTCTTTTTAAAGGCTTAATTGAAGTTTTCTAATCTAACCTTTTTTCCCTCCATTACGAAGGGGAAAATAAGACACACACACACACACACACACACACAAAAAAAAAAAAAAAAAAGGAACTACAGCGAAGTAAAAAAATAGCTGTAAAACCCTTTTGCACGGAAAGCAGGGAAGAGCATTTCTGCCTGCTGTCAGATGCAGATTCAGTCAGAGGCAGGAAGACGCTGAGGTCAGAGTTTTTAAGCAGCTCCAGAGGTGTAAGGATAGGGCCCTTTGCTCCCAACCTTTGTTGCTAGTGAGAAGGCCCACAACAAATCACTGCCCCTGCCACAGCAGCCGTTCTGCCTCCACCGGGCTCCTGAAATTAGCTACCTGAGCCTTTCCACAGATCAGGCATCTCCTCCTCACTCCTGCCTTCTCAGAGGTTCATTATTAGATTATAATTTCTGTGTACTTTCTGCATTCAGCTGCTCTGCTTTCAGTCTCCTTCTGGTCTGTCCCTGCTGCCCTCGATATTACCACGCCGACCACAAGAAACACTTCTCTCCTCACTGGCTCCAGACTGCCTCTGGCAGCCTTCCAGTGATGTACGCTGGAATACAACCTTTCCCAAACATTTAAATCCTCCTCACATAGTGTGTATTCTAAGAGTTTGGCTTATGGGGTTTCTAACAAAAAAAAAAATCAAGTGAGGCATTTATTTTCCTTTTCACAGGCCGTAGGGAGCACACAGAGGGCAGATGCCAGGCTTTGGGTCCTTTGGGAGGGATGCTCTCCCAGAATGCTGGTGCAGAGGAGCCCCTGTGCTCCCTTGGTGTTGCTGGTGCTGGTGTCCTTGGTGGCATGGCAGTGAGCTCAGCCGTGCAGGCACCACAGGCAGGGTAATTCCCCAACTACCTGTATTGATCCAGTCTCACTTCCAGTACTTCAATAGGGATGCTATTAATGCCCCCATGGCCCAGTTGCAGATTTTACTCGCTGAGTTATAGAAGGGGTAAGAAATGCTATATCACTTGATAAAGCGAAACAAGTTTTACTCATAGTAAATGACTTGCAAACATTGGCTTTGGGCTTTTTTTAAACAGAGAACTATTCACCATTGAGGAATAAACAGGCACTGCATGCTTGAGCCATCCTCATAAAAAATGGTGTGGATTGCATTGCTATCTGGTAGTTCACAACCACAAGGGCAGAAATCAAAGAGGAGGACAATCAAAGCAGAAATGAACTAAAACTGTTAAGTCCACTGGCCTAGTTTTCCTTAGGTATGACCCATCCCTACACAGCTGTCCATGGAGAATGATGCATTCATATCCTTGTGTCCCAAGCCAAAAGGATACAACCCATCTTCAAGTCAAAAGCCCTAACACTGTAAGAACAGTGAAGGGGCCAAGCTAATAACACTACACATTATAATGATATAATGACCATCAGTGTAAGTGGAGGACTGTACATGGAGTGATTTATATGCTGAAAGAAAACAAATATCAGTGTTAGGATAAAAATATCCTCCAAGGAGCCCACAAGCCAGCTGGGCTTATAAGGTCAGGTTCAGCACTGCATTCATGCAGCTATGTGGTTTTTGGCAGGAGACCGCTTAAGTCCTGCTGGCTCCGAATCCACCACATGGAGGGGAGACTAACAGATGTGCCCACAAATTTGGAAAAATTCATAGGTTCTCACAGAAACAAAAAACCTCAGGCTACTGATCTGTATTCTCAACCAGTGTTGTTCTAAGTCCATATTCTTTTCCTACAGAGAATGGGAACACTATTATTGCAGAGGTAAATTTGACTGGGCTAGTCTCTCAGGAAAAAGACACAAAAGACACAAACGCATGACAGCAGTGTTTGCACCTAGAAGCTAACAGCATCATTAATTGCTCACTGGGGCTGCACCAAGGAATCACCTCACTCTCAGAGAAACAGTACTGATTTACTACCGATTAGATCTTGTCTATGCTACACCATGGCAATAAGAGATTCTTCTCCAAAAGATACCTGTAACACCTGAAGTGGTGGAGAGTATCTCTTCAACTGTCAATCATGTCTGAGCGGACTTTATATCACAGAATCACAGAATCTCCATAGTTGGAAGGGACCTCTGAGATCTTCGAGTCCATGAGATCATCCTCTTTTTAAGCAACTCTTATGAATTAGGATTAAGATACACACTCCAACAAATCTCATTCCAGGAGAGAGAGGTGACAAACGACACAGATAAGATGCCATGGCTTATGGGTGCAGCAGAAGGATGAAGAGAGAGAGTGAGAGATACACAATAATTGCAATGATTTCCAGTTATATAAGTGGAGACCTCTGTACACAGGGTGATTTAGTCACTGGAAGCAAATTAATACCAGTTTAGGATTAGGATTTCTCCCAAGGAGAACATAAACTAGGGAGCATTTCTTGAAGTGCTTTTCCGAAATGAAACACAGCAGAACCCATTAACTACAAAATATATAACCTGATGGGACTTTTTCCTAACTATTATTTTGGTGTGCTGTAAGGGCATTCAAGTAGAGACCTTGATGTAAGATGTTCTATTCAAGAACAAAGAAAACATCTTTGGATATAAAGTTTCACTTTGTTAATTTCATCATATTTAATCAATTTAACCTTCAAAGACTCTTGGCTGTGCAATACTTTGATACTATAATGTTCACTTTAAACCTCATATTTTCAAGGTAGTGTGCAGGGATTTATCCTCATCTTAGTGAGTTACATAATTCAAATTCTGTGTAAGTTATTTGAAAGCACAAGTACAAATCTAATGCTTACTGTTCCTGTAATTCTACAGGAATGTGGAAAATAAAGGTATGGAATGCAAATGTTTATTGGCTGAAAAATGTACATCAGAGATAACCAGTGCCACATTGCTTTCCACTAGCAGACTGGAGGGGAGGAGCACAAGAAAGGCAGAAGTGGGCTTCTACATTTGTTTGCATAATATAGCCCCCAAAACACAGTTTATTCTGTGTGATGGGCCTAACTGCTGGGAGTGCAGAGGTTGCCCCAATAAAATTAGGAGTGCAAGTGTGAGGTCATTGGCTTTTCCAAACCAGCCATCAAAACAGAGCACTGTTACAAAATACTTTCCTGGCAACACTCTCATGTAACTTCGAGGAGCATGGCTTCTTCTCTGTCTTTTCATGTTTCTTAAACCTACAGTTTAAGACAAATTACCTGGACTTCAAACTAGTGTCTCCCCTTTTAGCCTTTTGCATCTCTGGCTAGTCAGTACCCCTCCAGAACAGCTGGAGGTATGGAGTTCCTTTGAAGATACTTCTTTAAGGGCCTTATTCTGTGAAAATATCAGGCCTACAGATTAAATCTGTCTGACACATAAAAGAGGCATGGCACCCTAGTTGTTTTATACAAACCACTGGATGCATGATCAGAAGAACTCAGCTGTAAAGAACAGCACTCATTCATATTCCAAATACCTTGTGAAGTACCATATCTGTTCACTAAGAAGGCGTAGTTCATAACTACTTGGAAAATACATAAGAAAGTATGTTAGACATAAAATCACTGTTTCCATTGGTTGTGCATATATTGCAAGTATAAGTCTCTAGATTTAGATTGAAAATCCTGTTCCTTAGATAATACATCCTTCTAGTTAAAGGACATCGGCTCTTTTGGGACTGGTTTAATAAGGGACTGTGGCTTTTTGCATGTGCAAGATTCATTTAGTATAACTTTCTTGGCTGTGAATCTTAGAAAAGTTGGTATTTTTACAAAGCCACTTTCCCCAAGCTGAATCTGAATGTAATTGCCAGGCTGGGATTCTGTAACTTGACATCTGTTCACATTGATTTGGTGGTAGACCTGCTCCGGAGGTATAGCGAGTAATGTCCAAGCTCTTAGAAAAAAGGAAATTTATTCCCCTGTGATCAAATTGAGATATAATTGTCACATGAGCTAAAGAAGCAGTCTTCAGTATCTGAGGAAATCTGAAGTTCTACTAGGACATTGAACCTTTGCAGTTCCTCTCAAGTCACTCAGTGTTTTACATGAACCTACGCAAATCAGAAGGACATAGAAGAGGGGAGTTATATTTAACATGGAGGTTTCCACAGGTCAGTTCATTGCAGGATATTTTTTTCCAAACTAGCACATCTAGCAATTAGTTACTCTGACTACCAAATCCACACACAAATCCACCCTGCTACTGCTGCCACTGAGGACACAATTGATCTGCTAAAGGACTACAAGTGGTGTGACACTGTCTGTGCTATGCAATGTAAATTCAGTAACCAAGTTTGCATTCAGAACACACTGAAAACAACAACCTGATAAAGTTCAGAGCTGAAATTCCCCGGAAATTGGAAGTTCTAAAAAAATACTCCAAACTATCTTTTGACATGAAAAAAAATATTAAAGACTTCTGTGTGTCTTGTAAGTGGGGAATAAGTCTACGGCTGAGTACAGATACTTTCCAGTTGATGATGAAATAGTTCCCCAGATCTGAATATTGTTTTGTTTTTTCTATTACAAGCGTGGATAGGCAAGCGAGCTATAAGGTGCACACAAACCAGGCATGGGAAGAGCTGCAAAACAGGCCTGCATAGAAGAGTTAAACATTTGCTGTATTTCCGGTGCTGTGAGATTATGTAAGATAGGACATCCTTCCTGTCTCTACAGGATCCATACACCATCCCTTTTTGCTGAGCTTCAAGGGATGCTCTGCACAAGGCAACTTGGGATGAGCACTAATAAGGTTCCATAGGAGAAAGTTACAATGGCTGTTGTTTGGGGTTTTTTTCTGACATTTAACAGCTAACTACACTTGTATTGTTAGTATTATCTTGATAAGGAACAAACTGTATTGTTCTTATTTTGCACAATATTATTCTTTTTAATGTCCATTGCTTTATATGCACAGGAAGATGCTGAAACACCTACTACGAGGCTTTCTGTTGAGCTCCCTGGGATCTAAATCTCATTAGAGCCACCACTGGCTCCACAGCCACCCTTAGGACCACTTTCCTGCTGCAAGAGCCACAGTTTTGTTATGCTGGAGACCCTAACACACTAGGATCTGAAAGGGACAGTGATGGTGAGACCAGAGTCATGGAACAGAGACTGGTTTTTTTGTTGTTTTTTTTTTTTTTTCTGGTAATGCACATATATGTGGAGAGTAAAAGAGAGGGTTGAGGTGAAGAGCTTGGTCTGGAATTTACATAAACATTGATAGGTACCAAAGATGATTAGGGGATCCCTGATGGAGCGTGACTCTGAAGCAGTCTTCTAAATACCATACCACTTAGTCATAAATACTACTTAGTCACTGGCAGACTTGTGTGAATGCACTGGTTGTGGTGCAGAAATTAAAATGTTTGTATGTCGGTCAATAGACTTTAAAAGGTCACATAAATAATCAACAGGCACTAGGAAAGACAACTGTAAAATCAGCATCAGAGGCTGGTCATATCATATTCTAAGTCACACTGCAGGTGTCTGGTCTGCCTACTAAAATGCTGTGTGGCAGGAACTTTGGCAATCATAATACCTGGCATTACGCATACTTAAGTGAGAATCAGAACACAGCACACAGTTGTCTAGTTAACATTGCTGGGCACCATTGCAGCTGGGCATAAATGTCTGCAGCAGAGGGCAGGCAGTGGCAATTGCCTCTTGCAAAAGCACAAGCTTGACTATGGAAGTTAGAAGCTAGTCTTCTGGACCTCTGGCATGTCTTCTCCTACTGTCTTTGCTGTGTAATTCAGCAATCTAACTTCAGGACATCAGTCATCAGGACGTACTTAACCATAATGAACAAGACACACAAACAGAGGTATCTATCAGGAAAAAAAAATTCCAAGGAGGTGTTTGCAATTGAAGGAAAGCATTCAAATCACCTCATAGTGCATGCTATTTGGTCCCTTTGAGTGAAGACAGATATAGTTTCAGGCTTGATGTTCAGATACCCATTCTGCAGTTGATCTCATTTGTTTCTTCCAAACAAAAGAACATTTTGCAGTCCTCTCTCTCCTTTACCCCCACACATTCTTCTACTAAGGTAAATGATCAAATCCAAATCCCGGGTTAATGAGTGCCAATCATAGTTTCAGCCCCTTTTTCAGGCTTGGCAACAAGTTCCCCGAGCCTTAGCAAACAATTATCATTCAGCTACTGTAGAAATTGATTCTTGGGTTGACGAGAGCAGTCCTCCCTCGGCTGGTAAGGTCCTGCCATGGGAAGCAATTACCGCAAGATGCCAGCTGACAGACTCATTCCGTGGAAAGTCAGGTTGTCTTGATCCTCAGGCACTCTCTAGGCAAATTGTATCCTTACACTCATCTCAAACCTCTTACGAACTGTTGGCTTCTATCAGGAAAAATGGATTGTTCCCTTTGTTTCTGTGGCATTTGATAGAATAAAACTGGACATCCTGCCTGCACAATAAGGAGATTTAATTTTAAAATTCTCACACCAAAATGCTGCAGTATGATAAAGAAAAAGAGAATCATAAAACAATGAAGATTGCTACTTGCCTAGGGATCAGTAATACAGCACAGCTAGTATGACATTTTTTGTGTATAAAAAGACCCAAATTCCATTAGCGGTGGCCTGTCTCTACTGATCATAATTTTCTTTTCCCCCTAATTTTCAAATGATTTGTAGTAACACTTTCACATCCATTTATCTGACATCTTTTGTTTATTAGTTTGGGTTTTTTTTTTTAAATCTTTGGTATTCCAAGGTGGGCAACTGGGAAAAAGCAAAGATTTCCTGCTTAATTAGCTTTTGTGACAACATCTGAGCTGTGATTGAGATTTTGCCAAACACAGATGAGACAGAGACACATAGCCATTATCAGCTAACAAAAGAAGGTGGCATTTAAAGTCAGCTGAAAGTGATTAGTCTTGATATCTATCATTAGGTGATTGAAATGTGAGACCGGCTAAATAAACAAACAGTAAACCATGCAATCCACTTCAAACACTATCAGTGAGAAAAAAACACTCCTTTTCATAAATTCATAAAATAACTCTTGGACTAGCATATTTGCTGTTGGTTGTGCCAGAAGTTCATGGAAGGCTTATCCCTGACTTTAAACACTGCAAAGCCTAAAGGCAGCAAGATATACAAAGAAAGATAATAGGAAGAAAAAACAAATTGTAAGGTCTACTTAAACTCACCTAGATTCTAAGTTTTACCCTGAGGTACCTGGGCAAGAGCTGGAAGCAGCACAGGTGATGCAAGCCTTTAAGGGGATAAAGACAAATATACTGTAAATGGGCATTTGCAGTTGCAGATGCCTGAGAAAAGAAGGAACTCATGATGGCCAATTTAAAATGTGTTTTGATTAAGTGCCACATTTACAAAGAGAGTCAATAATGTCTCCAGAGTGTCAAAAAATTTGACTTAGTGTAATATTATTGTTGCTACTATTGCTATAGCTATTAATCCATCAGTTCTGCTTAAATTCTTAGGATCTGAGATGTAAAAAATAAATTTCATGACTAAATATTTTTACAGGATCAAGCATCAGCTGTGCTCAGTAGAGCTAAGCAAGCTTAAAAAAGCTGAGAATTTGGCCAGGATTTTTCTCAAATTCTTATGAAACATTTGTCAGGTTTCCTCCTAATTAATTTTCAGTCTTTTTAGACTTTTTATTCCCCTTGAAAAAACCCTTTACAATATATTTTCACCTTTTCTTTTTGCATTAAATGTGTTCCAGATTCACTGAGTGCTGAGTACACCCTTAGAAAGCCTTTTAACCTGGCTGGTAAGTTAAAACTCTCTAAATCTCACATGCCCACAGGGTTTCCCACCTTAATTAATTAATAACCCTCTCCTTGTCCTTTTAACTGGGTCATGAATTAATTTTAAAAGTTAATTATGCAATTCTTTCCTCTCCCTTTACTTATGCCTTTCATCCCTGTGTCCATTGGCTATAAACACTGGAAATTCAGCCATATAAGCAGGGATGGATGTTGTAAGCTTTTGACTGCTGGGAAAAGAAAAAAACAACAAGTATATCTCATCCCTATTTTCCCCTTCTCCTTTTTTTGCTCTTTCTATAACAGGCTTTTGTAAGCTTTGTGGAGAGCAATAAACACCAGCAATCACTTTAGCAATAAATTAAGGACATTTAAAAAAAAAAAAAGAGAGAGAGAAAAAAGAAGTAACTGTAGATGTGAGTAGGCCTTTTGAGGAAGCAGACACCATCAGGTGGGTAAAAAAAAAAAACTAAACAAAACAAAGGCAGCAAATGGCTTTGTTATTCCCTTCAACTGAGGTACTCACTATATAGAGTGGAAAAGAGGTTACAGAAGGAACTGACTCCTTCATGCAGGCTATGTAGGTACAGAACACACCTGTTTTGGTGTGTTTCTTTATAGGCATGTAGAAACAAGGAGAATAACAGCCTACAAAGTCTTTTCATATCCTCCATGTGTAGAACAAAAAAACTGTTGGATTTTCTTTTTTATCATCTCTAAAAAATCCATTTTGAGCTTGAACTACCAATGGACCTAAAGAAAAGGTGTACCCATTGTTTAGTCTTTGTCACTGCCCAAAGATGAAAATGAACTGTGAGGCTGTCAGCCTCCCAAGGTCTCACAATACACCCTTGAAGATGTGCCTTCAAACAGAGACATGCCTAATTGTCCTGATCAATAACTACAATAACTTTTCAAGAATGTAAGATTGGAAAATACTTCTTAGGCCAGGATGTTCAAGGCTAACTACTATGGTCAGCCAACAAAATAACATGACACACTGTGTCCGGCATTAATTCTAGTTAGTATAATCAGAAAGCTTTACCATCCACTCCCATATAGGGTCTCAGTGTGTTTTACCAACTTATCTAGGTAAGGTGCAGAAAACCCCCTAGGACTTAGTTAACGATAATGTTTCCTCTTTGACAAGTGAGGGAGCTGAGAGACAGAGGAACGTACCCATGGAGACTATGGTGCAGACAGGAATCGGATCCGACATCTGAATCCCTGTCCACAGCTGTAGCCACCAGATATACTGCAGAATGCTTCTTTTTAGCATTACTGTTTCAGAAATTAATATTTCATACAGTCATCAAGACAAAGGACAAAGGTTGCCATAAGGCTGCAATATTCTGTACAGGAAGTAGTATTTACACAAAGAACACTTGCATCAAATCTAACATGCACAGCGGGGACCATTTATCTTGGCACATTGCCCATTAAAGCCTTCACTTGCTTTTTCTTTTCGTTCTTCTTCTTGGAGTGACAAATTTCAAACAGTAAGAACATCTTAACTTTGTAAGCAGATAACAAGAAATATGACTATGAATGAACCTGCTCTGAGGATTAGCTGAGGTGAATGCCCTTTGAAAATGCATAAAGGTTTCAAATGTTACTCATGTCACTAAGGGGACGCTGCATATTCATTAAGGTATCACAAGGAGCTCATTTCATATTAATGGAGAGGTCATACATCCTTCCAGAGGAATTCCATTGCAGAGCGGCACAAATCAACGTGCTATTATTTTAAGTGTTAGCAATTTAGACCTCTCCAAATTCACAGAACAGCCTGAATTTGCAAAATGATTTAGTCACTAGGAAAAATGTTAGTGACTTCTTTTCATCTAGAGGAGGTATAACAGAAATGTAGTAAGTGTCTTTATATATGGAAACTCAATTGAAACTGCACATTAGGTGCTCAGGAAAGCTTTAAACATTATGTAATATATATATATATGGTATCAGTGTTCTGAGTATTTTACCGTAGTACAGGAGTTTGAACGTTTAAACATTTTTACAAAGTTCATTTTTCTAATCCTTTTAATGTTTACAGAAATTCCATTGTACTTTCATAAGAGAAGCAACAAAAAGCTTCACAGATATATACCATATAAGGACGTTTATAGTTTAATATTTTCATAATTAGGAGCAGAAGGCTATTCAGTACATACAAATTTGTGTCCAGGTGTTGGATAATTTTACATGTTGGGATAATAAAGCAGTGCTGGCTACAACACAGATCTAAATCTTTCCCTCCTTTGCAGGATAAAAGTACCCCAGTATTGTATGCTGCTAAAATGTAGTATCAGTGGAGCTAACTGGAAACTATCCAGGCAGAGTATGTGCCGTAAGAAAATGGCACTTCATGGAACCACCAGTGCTTTGCATTTGAGGAAGAGCCTGGAGGTCCCTTCTGCTAACAGTGCAAGGTGTCCACATGTTCCCACAGGTGGACATAAGTTTGTGTCCACATGTCTGCCAGGGCAGCAAACTCTTGTGGTCCCACCCACCCTCATGGATCTGCGGTTGTGAAGGGGCTGCTATCTCTCTGAATGTGAATTTCACATTTTCAAAAAGCCAGGCTGGATGTCTCCCCAAAAGAGTCTCGACACCTTTGCCGTGCTGTCCTGCTGTAGAGTGGCCCTGCCTCATAGCACATCAGCATGGTCGAGCATTAGTTTAGGCATAGCCAACATAGCTTTATCCTCTAGGGCAGGGAACAGCACAGTCTAGAAGCCAACACACATCACAGCCAAGGAGCGATTTGTCTGTTGGTCTTCTTCTCCTTCAATCCTGCCTGAAGTGCTATTGAGGCAGACTTGGACGTGACCATGCTGCAGCATGAAGGGTCCAGCTGCCCTTGGTTTCAGGCACACAGGGAGCCAGATGATTTGGAAGTCCAGATGCCTAGGGAGGAAGGGAGAGAACAGAGGGATGCAAAGGGAGTTGTCCCAAACGTAAATTCTACAAGCCTGGCAGCTGCCAAGGAAAATGGCATGAGCATGTCAGTCACTCACAGCCCTCTGCTGAAGATCAGTTATGAAGCTGACTATGGTCAAGTCAATACTTCTCTCAATAGCTCTCTGTGGAGGGAAGGGTAAAAGAAAGGAATGCTCTTAATTTAAAAAGCAATGGTCACATGAGTTTCCTCCATGAAATTTTTCAGAATTTCCATTTTGTGGTGTGTTCTGAATAATTGAAAATTGTGCTAAATGAGAAACAAAACCAAAGTTGTCCCTGCCAAAATTTCCTATGAAAGGTAAAATTTCATGTTTCAGCCAGCTGCAATTTCAAGGAGGTGTGTTTGAGTAAAGAAACATTCGCAACACATTTTTATATAAGAGGGAAAAAGCCAGTCATGGATTAGTGATGGAATCTGAGGTCTGCCAGGATGCTTCAGGTATGTTCCTGTCCAAGATAATTCTTCAGACATTGTTAATTGTATGCAGTGGTCCCTCAAATTTGGTCTGTTTTGACTTTTACTCCATTCTCTCATCCCTTTTCCATGCCTCCCTGCCCCCTTCTCTTCCTCTCTCTCCTTCCATTCTGCCTTCTGGGTTTTGCAGCTTGTTGGGAAATGAGACCCTCCCACACAATGGTTATACAGTTAGGAATATATTTGAATACACATTTAGGAACATAGCCTGTGCTGCTATGATACACAATTGAAATTGTTTAGATTAATGACAGCTACATGCCTAATTTATTATTGTAATTATTGTGATAATTTAGAGGAGATAAATTGAAATCTATTAGAATTTAATGTAAAAAGCTGTAATTAGTCTGCTTTGGAGAGGGGAGAAAGCCAATGCACATAACTGAAAATCCATTAAGCCAATTATAATGTTACTGAGGCAGAAAATATGCAGCCATCTAAAATATACCCATGACTTTAGCATAACTGTACCCTAAGCATACAAGCCCATGTGTCAGATTCCTTCATTAATGTAATAAACACATCAAGGCAAAAAAATGAGAGAATTCCTTAATCATCATAATTAATGCACATAGTTCAGACTGAGAGTTAGGGTGGGGAGATGGGGGAGAATAACATTTTGTTGCCATTGAGCAATTATCATGTAAATAAAACAGCAGCAAAAGCATTGGAAGGGGTTTACAGGAGAGGAGGGTACACTGCTAATCATGGCATAGGCTTTCTGAGCTATTCCCAGACGTGCTAAAAACTGTCTTGGTGCAATTAATAAAATAATAAAAATAATAAAAAAAGAGAAGACAGCAATTGCTATCACCTATTTACTGTCAAATTAATTCAGCTGCTCCTGAGATGCCATCTGTATCAGGAGAGCGAGGGTGTCACTAGCTTTACGATCCATCAGGAGAAGTGAGAGCGCTGTTCTGTTTGATGGCTCTGATAATGGAAAGAAGCTAAGCAATTGCAACAGATACATCATAGATTTTCTCATAATTACCTGACCTGTTACACTGTGTCACTCTGCCGCCAAACACACTGTTTTTATGTCAGAAGCTGTATGGGCATTCTTTACTTTGATCATTCTGTATTCTGCAGATGTCAGCATTACTGTATTTTAATTGACTCTGGGGTAGCATTAAAAAGCACCTTCTATTTCGGTTGCTTAGACCTGATGAGACTGACAACCTGGCATTTATGAACATTAGGCCTTCACGGTAACTGTGTCAGGAACTGTGTTTTTCCTAAATCCCCTAGGTATGAATAGCAAAATGATGTTAGTAAACCAGTTGAAAAAACAGTGTCTATGCAAAGAGCACCTCTGACATTCTCTAGCCATACAGTTGGCAAACCTTTTCATTAAATTAGACTCTGGAGTCAAAAGTGCATGTTGTATCCCAGCATGCAATTAGGAATTGACTGGTATGTTGAAAGAGGGCTAGAGCTGGAGAGGACTGAAGCTGTGGGTAAAAGTGTTGGTAACCTCGAAACAAGAATTTCTTGACAGCTTCCATATTCCCAGCATGCCCCATTTGCCACGATCATCTTTTCCTCCTCCTGTAGGAAGAGACAGCTAGTTTTTTCACTACTCTTGCAGCATTCAGCATAATCCTCAAAAATGACACTTAAAATGGTAGAAATTTTACAAGCTGCTGTATTAGAACTACTTTTTTTTTTCTTTCTTTCTTTTAAAGAAATATTCTTGGTTGAGTAAAAATAAACTAGACTGCATGTAAATTGTTCATATTTCCCACTGGGCTTTACCCAACAATTTATTTCCTAAGAAATCCACAAACTCTACAGGTACCACCAAGGTTTTGAGCTTGCTGCTTGACTCACTCACTGTCAATAGCTACCAATAATTGCAAGAGAGGTGGAAATCTAACTCCGAGCCTCAGAGTTCAGTCCTTGCCTCCTTCACCGGTGCTGCTTTAATAAATGTTGAACAATGGATTGTGAAACAACTCTCACTTCGCCACTACCACACAAGGACAGCATGCCTTCCTCCCACCACTCCCATGGGCAGGGGTGTTCCCCTTGTTCCTCCTCAGGTTCCAATGAACCTTGTTAGAAATTATGCTTACTATTAAGGTCCTTCTACTCAGACTCCAATACACCTGGGTGGTTGTTCCTCTTCGAGTTCCAGAAGTATCACTGCATTACCCTCTTGATGATAAATTAAACTATATCAGAATACTTAAGAGCTTATGAGATACACGTCTGCCTTCAAATATTAAAAAGTTATTGTGTTGTGCGTATGTTGATAGATGGTCGTGTGTAACACCAAGTGGTATTATGAGGCACCTAATTAGTACATTTGTTTTGAGTGTTTGTTAAAAAATGTTCTCCTAAGGATCAATGGATCGACATAACTGCTGCGTTATAAGAGAGAGATCCCAGTTTAGCAAATGTATACACTTTAGCAGGATTACCCTCCAGAAATCAGAAGCACTCACCATTTTCCATTAAACTTAGGCCATTCTTCCAGGTGGATGTTTTCACTAGGGTCCTAAAACAAATCTGCAGACTAGAAGTCTAAAATAGTCATTTAGTCATCAAAGTTAGTCTCCACCACAACTTCCCTATACCTGGTTCTTGCACATATCAAGACCGTGGCGTATTCTGCTTCTGGCATTTGCTTTATGGGTCATTTTTGAGATGGGATTTATGAACTATTGGTATGGCAAGGAAGGCTCCCAGCTGGTCTGGAGGGTTGACTTTGACATAGCAACAAGGCAGGCATCAATATCATGCAAGTAACACCCTCCAAATTCCACAGAGAATCAAAACTCTATGTAAGAACCACAAAAATATTTAAAGACTGCATACAATGTTCACAGTAAGAAGCAAAGCCCAAGCAGGAGAGTTTTTTGAAAACAAGACTGAGAGATATTTTGATTACAAAGTACAAGAACCTCTATAAGAAGCTATCAGACTCAACAATCTTACAAATACCGATCTTACAACAATCTCTAGCTGGAATTTGAAGGTTAAAATATTATGACATGTTTTTTTAACAGTAAGTGTGATTAATTACTGGAACAACCCAAAGAAATTATGAAAAGTGCATCTTTTGCTGCATAAAAGGCTTTTTTATTTGTGAATTACTGTATTTGACTTGTGTTTATCTGTGCAGCAGCCTAGGTGCTTGGCTGATCCTTTCTGGCCTCAAACTCTGGTTTTTCTCCTTCTTTCCTGTCCACCCCAATTCCCATGCTACACAGCATGTGAGGAAATCCTGGTGGAATTATTCACTAGGCTCTCCCGTAGGCTCAGAGAAACCTAATTGAGCATCCTGAAGCTCCTGGAGACGAAAAGGTTCCTTGCCCATTGTGATGAGACTCATTCAAACCCTTGAGTTTAAAAGAAAAAGATAGCATATTTCAGGGAACATATTTCAGTTCACAGTCAGTTACAATATTTCACATAAAATATATAAGAATGTCTGGGCTAGGTCAGACCATCTAGTTATATATCCTGTCTCTGGCAGTGAATGATATCAGCTATCTGGGGAAGATAATGAAAATCAGAACGTAAGTAATGATGCTTCCTCCCCAGTACAGACTTCCAGAAAACAGCTGACTGAAGCCCGAGATCTTCCTGAGCAAGAAGAGGGATTTTTGTGCAAAGCCTTGCACAAACCTTTTTCTTCTGCAGCTATCTGGAACCCATTTATGCGTTCACACTATTTCCCACACTACCTGTGGCAACAGACTACACATTTAGCAAACTACCCTTTTGTTTCTTTTGAGCAGCATCATGTTGATACCCCTTATTTCATGTATTGGAGGAGACAGTGAACAGCTGCTCCAAATTGACTTTCAGAATTTTTCAATTCTCTATCATTCCTTCACTTGTGCCTTTTTCCAGATCTAAGTATTTTTTAGATAAATATTATCTAGTCCCTTTCCTTGCCAACAAAGGATATCCCTGTGGCTTTGCTGATGCTTTAGCTGGTACAAACAGACCTTTCAATGATGGTGAGGCTTCCACACAAATCCTATGGTAGACTACTCTGAGTTCTGGCAGAGCTCATCCAAAGGACCTCCTGTAAGCGATAGAAAGGGAAAGCAGATATGTTGCTGTAATCCTGCTGATGACTTTCTACCATTGCCTACCCCGGATTACAAGAGGATGAATACCATCAGAAGAAACTAGGGCTGCATGATCAAATGAAGCTCTGCCAGTTGTTTAACTTCCATCATGACAGAGCCAATGTCCTTTATATACAGTATTTGTGGAACTTCTAATATTTAGACGAATTCCTGTATTAATTTTGGATTTCATAGTCTTAAACTGATCCAAAGTTTTTTGGTGTTGGTGGGGGGATATTATCTATTTATTTATTGTTTTTTCCTCACGAGAAAAAAAAATGTGTCTTTCTCTGTTCCATCCCATAACATCTTAAAAGCATTACTGGCAGGATATGAACAAATGCAGTACATAGAAAATGCATACATTGTATTATTAGATTGTCTCTGCCCATAAAATTATAGAAGATTTTGCCACCTAGCACTGCCAACTCCAAGATCTTAAAGCAGGCATGCAAAGTCAATTGAGAACAATTCTGAGAGAAAGATGGATCCCAAGGTATTTGAAGCCCTGAGGTAACCAGCTGGCCTGAAAATCTAGTGGGAGGGGAAAAGTAATTAGATGTTCCGAGCAAATTGCCCCAGACTTATTGATATTGATTTAAAATCTAGATAATCCTCTGTATGATTTCCAAAGTAACTGAGCTACTTCTTTATTTAAAAAAATATATGATAAAGCAACACTATCCACTGATTGTATCTACTACATACACCCATCCACTGTCATACTCTCCTCTGGCAAAATGATACAGCCAACTTCAGAGATAATGCGAGTTTCTCCTTCTTTTCAGTAGAAGACAGGCAGGCCAGTAGTAAATTTCCCATTACAGTTATGCAAGTTTCAGCAAAACTGAGAAATAAGATAACTTCTTGTTCTTGTCTGCCACTGATAAACATCCTTAATGTATGCCACATCATTATTGAAATCTTTCAGCTGATCCATGTTGTATTTCTACTTACTGACCTTCTTAAGCAAGTTTCCGAAATACGGGACAAATCATCAAAGGCAAATCAATCTCAACAAAACCTTAACATTTTTATTTTGAAAGGGGCAATAGATATTCTGAAGGAAACAAATCCCATCTGTTTAACGTCCTTCTGGTGATGACAGTCTTGAGGCATTTGACTATTCCCTGAGTTTTAAACACTCTAAAACTATGACAGCTGCTATGTGGAGTAGCTAGGTGTGTCAGGATTCACATGAACATACCAGTTCTGAGGTTCTCCCTGTCTTTGCCAATGCCCAGTACCAGGGTCTTCAAGGTTCTCATCCAAAACTGTTATTAATGATGACAACAACCAAATATTCTTGTTAAGAGTATGTACATCTAGTCACTTTTTTGAAATAATTACAAAGAACAGCTATGGAAGATAATTACACAGCCTAATTAAATAATGTATAGAAAAACATTCCCTTTCATTGGTTTTAAATTGCACACCTTTCCAGTTCTTTGTACCTACCTTTAAAGAGCAACGTCCCCAGCAGTGCCTACTCCACACAGCTTGTTACTCTCTTTTTCTTCTTCTGGGGACAGCAGTGGCACCAAAATGTGGCTTGAGAGGAAACGATAGCTTGTAAGGGGCAGCCCACGGGCATCAGGGGTGATGCCTACTGGGGAGACAGACCTAGTCCATCTATTAGTAGGAGTCTCCTTTGTTTTAAGAGAGTTTCCAGCTAAGTATTTCCTATATGGGGCTACCAACTTATAATGCTTGCAATTGTGGAAGCGGTTCACTCAGCTGTGTACACACATCATTTCATTGTTCTGCAGCTGCAGCATGTAGCAGATGAGCAGCAGCATTGCGTATGGCACTTCTGGGACACAGAGGATGTATGGAAAGCTATGGAACAAGGAAGTGATGCTTAGATAAATAGCAAAGATCTCTCTACAGTTTTCTATTTCTGTGTTTGGCTGATCAGTGCTGAATAGTTGTGGGTTTTTTTTAAAAACAAAACTTCCTTTAATGATTTCCCTGACAATATTTTACAGAAGTTTTTCCTTGCATCATACTGAAAATATACTTTTATTTCTGAGGGGAGAAAGGGGAAGAAGTAATTTACCTACATTCGTACACTGAATCAGAAGTTTAAGAGTTTTCCTGAGTATAGATCTACTCACAATCTCCACAACCACTAGCAAATCGATCCATGATATTTCCCATTTCTTTTTATTCCTGTGTAATTCAGAAACATTTTTATTTTCACTGCTGGTTTGTACTGTAAAGTCCCTTCAGGTGGGAGCACTTCCTTCCTCCTCATTTTGCTTACATATATTAGGTAATATATGGACTATCGATGAAACTCTCAACTCTTTTAAGTTTCCCTGTGAGGGAGAGATAGAACTCAACTTGTGAATGACTTTATTGTATCACAGTACTTTGAGTTCCTTATTTTAAATCTAGTGACTCTTGATGTGAACAGGTCAAATTCAGCAATGGTTTTCCTGTAGATCAACAATGGGATCTTATGAACTCCCATGTGGTGCTGGAGGTCAAAGCAGATTACAAATGGTAGCATTCTTATGAACATTTTGCTTTCAAAACGCACAAGCCATTTGCAAATGTCTGCTGTGAGAGGCATGCAAGAATGGTATCATGGAGGATGCTGATAGCTCTGTTCCATAGAATTTGCACAGCTGTAGCTGAAGTGGAATGGAGAAATTTTACAAAGATTATTTAAAATATTATCTACCAAATCATAGATTGGTAGATGACTCAATATAATTGGATTGAAAACACAATTATGGACAGATTTCTGCCTTTAAATCCCAGAGATCTTATAAGAACTGAACCCCCCCCTCCCCCCCCCATGTAGCAATCCGTCTTGGATCTAGAACCAGCAGTCACTGACGTCAAGGGGAAAATTCTTGACAGCCTTCAATAAAATCTGGAACCTGAAGGTTAATCTGCAAGAGGAAAAATTCTTCACCTGACTTCTGTATAGTGTGGGTTATATAAAAGTGATTGAGAAATCCAGTCCCCATACTATTTCAGTGGCAATATTACAGAGAACACTGCCAATTACTGAGTCAGTGACCTAATTTAGACCTAAGGTATTACTGGAGAATTAGAGGATAATAAATACTAGAAGTGATGAAGGAAGACGAGAAATTTTGAGCCAACAAGTCACTCTCTTTTTAGGGAATCTGGAAAACATATTGCTCGGTCTGGCAAAGAGCAGGCAATTAGCGCTGTTCATATCTCAGTAAAAGTAGGGGCTTAGCAAGCTCATTTACCCGCTGCACTGGCAGGGCCTAAAGGATTACTCAGATGGATGGATGTGGGTTAGATGAATACGTCAACCAAACCAAAACATTCTAGCCAACATAAGTGGAAAATCAAGGTTCAGCCACAGATCTGTGTCAATGGAGAGGGATGGTCCATGGGCCTCAGACATTTATAGGAAGGCTGTTCTGTTGCTGAAGGCTCAGTGAGTTCCCTCTGGGGTCTGGTGTTTGACACAGAGGTTCTCCACCCTCTGTGCTCCAACAAGTGCTCCTACTCAGCTCTGCTCCACCATCTGGGGCAGTGGGGAGGCATCTGGCCTGGGGCTGCTCAGCAGAGACTCCTTGACAAGAGACAAAGGAGAAGTACGTCCAAGTTCAGGATCTGAGGATGGGTTACTAAGGTGCTGTGTGTTAGTCTTGTTGGCATCCCTTGTCACTGTGCCACGGATCACACACTCTCACATTGATGCAGGAGGACAGAGCGTGAAGAAATCTTGACCCCAGTGACCATTTCTGCTTGTGCTACCCTGCAAATATAGATACTTCTTTTTGTTTGTTCTCCAAGTTTGTTTGTGTGCTGCCTCCAGATAACAGGAGAAGTAGCAGACATTTTCCAAGGATAAGACTACCAGGCCTGCTAAAAATATCATGGGTGACAAGAGATGCAGCCCCTGAATGGCCTTTCAGAGGAGTGTGGAGGAGGAAGACTGCGGTCAGATGCTGGCACCCAGGGAGCGATGGGCCATGGAGTTGGGGGAGAGAATCAGGGGAGGATGCACCCACCCCCGACTCCTGATCTCTGAAGGCTTTGAGGGCCCTCTCACCTGGGTGCTTTCCAGAGGCATGCAATACACGTATTTGGATGCACAAGGTTTTCAGATACCAAGAGAAGGCTGAAAGACTTCTTTAATAAAGCTGAATAATTGCCATCTCAGGGAATGTATAGACAGTCATAGTAATTATTACAGCTACTGAGCACCTGGAGATTTTATTTATTTTCAGAAATAATTATTTGATTAAACAATTGAATAGGCCCCTGCTTGACAGGATTTTTCCTCTGCTGTAATAATGTAAAGTGTTCATTTTTTATTGAAACAATAAAAATAAATGCACCTTGTTAATTTTGTTAATTGCTTTGATATGAATAGTAGACAGAATAAATGGGAGGAAATGAGGAGGGAAACATGTAAGACTGAAGGATGCATTTTTACTAAAGATAAAATATTCTTATTAGGGATTAAAAATAATAATAAAAAAAAACCCTAAAAAACATATGCTCAATGTATAAACCAACCACAGAAATGAGAATCAAGAAAAACCTGATGCTGTTGGTATTGTTCTTCTCAGTGAAGGAAACTGATAGAACAGTGTAGAAGTAATGCATGCTTTTGGATTAAGAAAGGATAGTATGCTGCAAAAAAAGTGAGCTGTGATACCACAAATACATCTGAAGATGGTGAGAAAGTCATCATACAGAGTGGCGTTTGGCAATGATCACTCATTTGAATGATTATGATCCCTGCAAAGAAAAGTTTGCTCTTTTCTCTACATTATTTACTGTGTGTTCACAGCCTTACTGATGGCCCGTGTGGGAACACTACTGTGTATATTTGATACTCATGAATTTTACTTGATGAAAGATTGCAAAATTAGACCATAGGCCAAAATCTTGGCTCTGCTGAAGAAAATGGCAAAAATATCGCAGCTTCTGGCTAATGTACTTACTCTCTCAACCAGATATATTTTACAAGTCCTAATCCTTTGCCAAGCTACTTTAAAAAGGACTGCATGCTGGCTGAAAAAGTAAGAAAAAAAGATATCCTGAATGTAACATTAATATTTGAAATCTGTCATTTTTCTACTTACTTCTCAACTTTAAGTGCCTTCACATATTTATTCTTTAATGAGATGTATGAAAAACATCAATAAACCTGCTTCCTGTGATCTGGTAGGTTGCACCATCTGCTAAAATATGTGAATATATTAAAGAGATCATTGAAAATAAAATAATCTAATTTCAGCATATATGTTCCTCAGTAGTATGAGTAAAGAAAAGTAATATATGCTATTAGAGCAGTAAGAGTTTATTCTGCAGCTTAGCAAGGTACAAATGCAATTTCACTGTGAAATCTAGACCACTTGGAATATGTAACTGAGATTTATGAATGACAGGCAGGAGCAAAGTCTGTCATGTACTCCTCTTCCATTATAGCCACTGAATGGCTATGTGATGGAGCATCAAAGCCCTTTAAATGTATGCTTTTCTTGGCTGTTCTTAGGTTAGGTTCTGTGTGGATTCAACTCTGATGATAAGCCCTTCAAACTGCGCAGGCATTTTGATCACAGAAAAGCAAAATGCTGTCTATGAATCTAAACTGCAGTGAACTAGATCCTCCATAATGCTAGTGAACTAGGTGAGTGTTTCAAAGGCTGTCTAACTCAACTTCAACATCAATTGCCAAACTCCATCTCAGAAGTTTTTACACAGGAACAGAGAGCAAATATTTTAAACTCCTCCTTTTTTTTCCTTTTTTCTTTTTTTTTTTCCCTCACAAAGGCATGCCAGAATGCCCATTTTTTTTAATAATAAGGAATGAGTACTCCCAATTGAAGCTCTCCTTTCAATCAAGGCCACAGGCTAAAAACCTAAAAGACAATGGTAGAAGGAGCCTCCTGGGATCTTGGACTGCTGCATTATTCCATCTCCAATATGCAAGCCTAAGACATAACAAGAGTTAAAAAGGCTGTGTCAGGAATATCAACTCTGACATTTCTCTTTGTAACTAATTTTGTACAGTTATGTTACTGAACTCCACATAAGCAATTCATTTATACCTTGGAAAAGGACGGAAGGAAAAATAAACATCATGTGTAACATTAATGTAGGAGGCAGCAAAATTTCTATCAACAATTCTGCCATAGCACATGGGCCTAGATGTGTTTTAATGTTTTATAGGAAACTTGCATGAGTAAATCTTTAAAAACTAGGCATGCTACTACTGTACAGGTATAGATCTATTTGCCTAGCTTCAGATTTTCTCTAAGGGCCATTTCTTCAGTATTTAAGTGCCTTACAACAAATTAGACTATTTTCAGACAAACATAAAATCATTTGCTTCCTCCTCTGTAGGGCTTTCTTGCATGTGCATGTATGTACACACAGATCAGCACATACACACAATACATACATACAACTACATATATTTTTATAATTTTTAATGAGAAAGTGTATTAAGATTTTATGCCCCAACATCCTTAAGTTGAAAATTTTGATTTAATTTGAAGAAGACAAAAAGGTCTATCCATTTGTATTTTGACCATTGTTGTATCCGTGCCTGTACATTGATACATTTATGAAAATCATTTCAGGATCTAGATTGATTTCATTTCTTCTTTCAACTCAGTCCCTGGATGATTACTGGGAAAACACATGTTTATTTTCCAATATTCACAAACACTGGTAAAACATTGCTTGAACAGAAAGGTGCTGAACATAAACTGCCTGGTGAGACCTGATGCAGGAGCCACCTCTGACCCTGTGCATGCAGCTGACATCACACAGATGCTTGGAGACACAGCGAATGTCCTAGCCCAGCTTCCATCTGCTGTAAAAAAAAAACCCAGGCACAAAGGGGAGCCCGGTTAAGCCTAGTGAAATTGCTGCTGTGCCCTCCAGATGCCAGAGATGATGTACAAAAGGCAGTAAGAAGGCTGCCCATGTGCCCTTTGTTTTCACACTGTCATAGCTAAGCTGTGCAGCTTTATTTAATAGGACTGATAGCGTAACCTACACGGCACAGCTTTTTCGACCAGTTCTGAGCATTGATTGTACTTTATTTATTCGGCACTTGAGCTATCAAAGGGAAAAAGTGCCCGTGGCAAGCTAGGTTGCAGTAACAATCTGTGCATTTTAAACTGTCTGCATCTACTTAGTTACTATAACTACTCCCAACTGTGTGATTAAATACAAATGATGTTTCCATATAGGAACCACAAGCTTCTTTCCAATATGTGCTGAACATGATACTTAAAACATAGGATTCTCAAATGGAATAACATTTGTGGGAGTAATTTCTCAAATGTGTATGATTATCACTTGCAAGGATATATACACCAGTTAAAATCCACAGCATGATGAGAAATCATTTCCAATATGCTGAGAATGAAGCAGAATTAAAATTCTGCTTTTCACAAAGAAATCTCTCATATATTCGGCTACTTGTTTGTCACTCAGACATTAATGTAGTGCTCAAATTTGTACATTCTGCATGCCATTTATGTGTAAACATTACCTATTTTACGATATCAATACTGTCTTTGGAAATTATATTGATTTTAATAGAGGATTTAACATTGGAAATTACCTTCAATTCCTGTTTTATTTTTTCAAAACATGAACTAAACTTTAATCAATGAACTGCTGACCCTTAATAGACCAGTTGCATTAATGCATTTTGAACAGAAGAACAAATAAGCCAGTGAGGTAAATAAAAAATGGGATAAAATTAAGAGTGGTAGATCACTCCAAATCAAGCAGTTATCTCCCCCTTTTAAGAGTACTGGCTTCACAAGCAAGGGAATTTTAATAGCGCTGGTTAATCTGAACTTTCATAATTCATTTGGTGGGGCATGTGTAAATAGTTAGCAAAACGAGGCAAGCAACGAAAAGTTTTCATTCAGAAGATGGAGAGGGAAGAGGAAAGGGCAATGTTACGTGCATGACTTAGTTCCAGTCTGAGCTCTAAAACTGTTCTCTGAGTCAGTTACCAACCCTTAAATTTCCTACTTTCAACCCCAGGTCATATCATGAGACTTTATGTGGTTTATTCATTGCATATTTAATCACAGAAGGAGTAAGATGCAAGAGACACTGGCATGAGAGAGAAAAACATGCTGCCAGGATGTAGAAAGAGATGTTTCCAGTAGTGAGAGGGAAGAACTGATGCCTTTTCATGTGACATTGGGATTAGCATTATCTGAAGTAACATGTACTTCACACCCACAGTCAAAAAGACTCACAAAGGAGCAGGTACAGAAGGGGCTCTGAGGATGATGGGGGGAGCAAGTCTCAGATCAAAACCATAAGCAGTCTGAAGGATGACCTGCCTATAGTCAACTTCATCATGCTACCCTGATCATAAGGTAGTGCTTGAAGACTGTCATTGAAATCTCCTCCCTCTCTGTGTTTAGGAATGTCCTTTAACTACAACGTCTGTAATCCCCTCCTGGGATGTAGACAACTGAGGATGTCTCCTCATATTTGCTCTTTTGTGAAGGAGGATCACAGTTCTTCAAGACTAACTGGATTTAGGTACCTCTGAGGAGTTCCCATGGCAGAGACCTAGAGTCTGCCACTAGGACATTCAGGATGACAGTACTTTCCATTCATCATACTCAGAAAAAGGTTGGAGTTAACTTGAAGCAGAAAACAAACACAACGGGGGTGTGTCTTTTATCTGATCATTAGTGGCTAACAGGGAAGAGACAGTGTTTCTGTTTTTAAAACCTTATCCCAGCATTAAAAAAATTACCCCCCTGTACACCACAAAATAAGGAAAAAATGCCGGTGTACAGAATTCCTCGCCCCTGCATATGGCACAGAGAACTGAAGACAGTACCGATTTCTGCTTCCAAGTTCCGCTTCCAAGGTAGAGTTGTAGTTGTGTAGTCTTCTGGAAGATGGTATTGATCTCTCCAGGTACTGTTACATCTTTTAGTCAACAATGAAAAAGTGTATATCAATGCCTCCCATGCAAATGCAACCACCTGCCTATGACTCATCAAATGGGAGGATTGTTTGGTCAAAGAAAAAAATTTAGTGCTCCTAAAGGAATACTGAACTTTCTAAGGTAGAAGTGTTAGAAGCATTATCTCACTTTTGCAAAAGATGAAACAGGAAGAAGTTACTTACCCATTCGTTCTTCTCCGTATAATGTGCCTCCAAGAAGAGGCTGGACCATTACGAGCACTCAAAAGTAAATGATCAGTGAAAAATAACATATCCATATGTTGGAGTAGCCTTTAAGAAATGTGAGCACAGTCTCGGGTTTTTATGTCTCAAAGTAACTGTTCTTACAAAAGATGAGGGGAGATTTTTTAATCTTAAAAATATTCCTCTGGCAAGCCTGAAAAAAAATGGACTCTCAATAATAAATAAATAAATAAACAAACAAACAAGTAAATAAATAATAACCCCCCCTAGTATCTAACATTTTTATCTATTAAAATATAAGTACACAAAGTTTTACATTACCTCATATTCTTTCTTCTCAGGTGTGTGTGATTCTAAGATGAAGACCAGATTGAATATGTCAAAGTCTTCAATTTCTGCTTATTTTTGTTTATTGCTCTTTCTTTTTCTTTTTTTTTGTTTTTTTTTTCTTTTTCCGTTGCTTTTTTTTTTTTTCCCCTCTGTTCCCTGGCTGGACAACAAATGTTACACCTAACATTTCATGTTTAAAACATACGAGCTGTTCCTGTAATGATCACAGCATTTAAAGAAAAGCATTGAATCTGACAGATTTGTGTAAAATAAGAGTTTTCTAGTTAAATGTTTTGTATTTCTTCATCTTTGTGCTTACAATATAAGTTATATATTTTGTTTGGGTTCTAAAAACGTAGCTTTTTTGGATTCAGTGCTTAATGAAAACAGAGTATTATGCTATGAAAGGTGACCTATTGAAGGCAAAGTGCTAATAAGTAGCAGATTGTTCAACATGACCTAAACCCCTTTTTTATTGAAAAATGAGATCTACAAAGGTACTTTGTAACATGTTTCATAAGGACTTAATTTTGCTCACCACTAACAGGGCCATTAAATCTGTTTAGAATCTGGATTACAAGAAAACAGGGATATTTTTATTCTCTTTTACCTTTTTGTGAAAGTAAAAATGCATGCCTCTTGAACTTCCTTGAGATATTTTCTAAAGAAACAAAGGAAACTTTCTAAAATCTCCTCTCTGGGGGCAGAGTTAGAGACAAAAAGGCAGGGCCAGGGGTGCAGAGGATGAGCTGTGGACCTGACTTTTTATTACCATTAATTACATGTGATTGTGCAACTCAAGTGGTCTAATGAGCCAGGTGGTTGTCTATCGAGCCACATAGTCTTGCACCCCTCAGTCCCTGCCGGATTACAAAAGCAGTGGCACTTCATAGACACATTCACTTAACAAGCGGAGGCAAAGGCAGAGCAGTAAATATGATTGTGACTGTTGGTGGCCAGGGTTTTTGCTGTTGTGCCATTGCTATCTTGCAGGACCAACCTCTCATCCCACAACTTACTTTTTAGATTCACTCATTGGCGCTGGTCCCACATTTGAGCTGTAAACTCTTCAGGGTCACTACTTCACATCTCTTTGAAGAGCACATAGTGCTGGGGTGCCATGGCTCAGAGATGTCACTAGAAAATAAATCAGTCTGTTGCATTACAAATTTAGCTGTAACTGGAATCTCCATCTGACCCAGCTTTACAGCTACCTCTGTTCAGGGAACGCTCACCTGCTCAGACAGCGCCCTGCTGAAGGTCCTCCAACACCTCCTAACAAATCAAAGGCAAAACAAAACAAAACAAATCTATTGTTCCCTAGATTTACAATCTGTCAGGATCAATCACTTCAGTCATATTTACTTGTAAGGAGGAAAATTAAGTCAAGATCTGTGAGGCCTCACTGAGGAGTAAAGAGTCACAGAAAGCTCTGAGAGCATCTTCCACAATGTTTACTTCTTTTCTGCTGTTGGTGAAGACCAACTAACAGTCCGAATGAGCTAAGAGAGGAGAAGGAAAATGTTTTACTTGCATCTGTGATGCGTAAAGGCAGTGTTCCCCTTCTATTAGCAACCCACCGTCCAGCCTTGAACAACATCAGGCTGGGCTTTACCCTGTGGAATTTGTGTAATTCATACATAGTGCTGACCGTCCCCTTGGGAGGACCACACACTGCTGAAAGAAACCAAAATATACTGGGCAAGAGGTGGTAGTTCACCCATCCTCTTTCTCCAGTACTTGTGACCACATGGATGCAGTTTCCTCAGTATTTAGTGATTGTGCACTCAGGGAGAGCTGGAAACTGGGGACTCAGATCTCCTCACGTAGTGTCATGGATCCTTATCCCCCTCATTCGGTCCGGTGAGTAGCACGTGGGTTTTCTGCTTTGGACAATTAGGTGTGGTCTGAGAGCCTTTACTGCCACGCTCTGAGGATGGAGAGAAGCAGTGGCAGGATGAGTGATTCCTGATAACCTGCAGCACTAAGTAGGCCCAAAGCAGGATGATGTTATCCACATAGATGGGCTAGAGCAGATACAGGTTTCTTCAAGCACATGCAACAGCAGAAATATTGGTGCCTCTGGAAGTTTGTAGATGTGAGCTTGAACCCTAAAGATATTCAGATGCCTGAAGGTTAGCCAGAGTTTTGTGAACATCAGCTGGAATTAATTGTAAGGCTTAAAGGTTTTAGTACTCCTCACTGTTCTTTCAAGATCATCTTTATTTTTGTTGTAACACCTTAATTTACAAGTAAAATCTTTCTTTTGCCAATTTTAGGGTTACCTGAACCCTAAAATATTCAGGTTGGGTGGGGAGCTGCAGGAAACTCATCAGTGGGTTTTTCCATCACATAATACAAGAGAATCATGAAGTCACTCCTGTTCCCCACTCTCAATGCTGCCGATAGCATAATGTGGGCTGCTTGTTTCTGCTTTTCTCAGATGTCACAGCAAATGGGAGAGAAGGTGGCAACTGCCTGATGCAGCTTTCTCAGACTTCTTTCCATTTATTTTGGGCTCCAACTGGCTATTCTGAACCTTTTGTGCCAATGGGTTTCCTCTCCCTTTTTCTGCCTTATTTCAGTTTTCCTGGTGCTGGGATCCTGGTCACACACCAGGAAAGCAGCTCATGAACCTAAGACTGGGCTTTCTGTGAGGTCTATCCTGTAAACAGGCTCACCTGAAGGGAGGCAAGGAGGCAAGTGTTTGAGGAGAGAGTTTATGAAATGGGTAAAAGTTTGCATATAAGGACTTCATACTGTTGGTCTTCTGTACAAGTAACAGTTTGCCTTAGCTTTTTTTCCTGCAATTTCTTATTCCTTGTTTATCATAAAAAGACCTCAGATCCTCCTTTTCATGGAATCATAGAATCATTTAGGTTGGAAAAGACCCTTGGGATCATCGAGTCCAACCAACAACCCTACTCTGCAAAGTTGTCCCCTACACCATATCCCCCAACACCACATCTAAACGACTCTTAAACACGTCCAGGGATGGTGACTCAACCACCTCCCTGAGCAGCCTATTCCAGTGCCCGACCACTCTTTCTGTGAAAAATTCTTTCCTAATGTTCCGTCTAAACCTACTCTGTTGCAGCTTGAATCCATTCCCTCTTTTTCTACTGCTAATTACTTGGGCGAGGAGACCAGCACCAACCTCTATACAGTGTCCTTTCAAGTAGTTGTAGAGAGTAATGAGGTCTCCCGTCAGCCTCCTCTTCCTCAAACTAATCATTCCCAGCTCCTTCAACTGCTTTTCATATGATTTGTTCTCCAGGCCCTTCAGCAGCTTTCCTCCTCTGTACTCGCTCTAGCGCCTCGATATCTCTCTTGTATTGAGGTGCCCAGAACTGGACACAATACTCCAGGTGTGGCCTCTCCAGTGCTGAGTACAGGGGGATGATCACCTCCCTACTTCTGCTCGTCACAGTATTTCTAATACAAGCCAAGATACCCTTGGCTTCTTGGCCACCTGGACACCTTTAGTAAACTTCTTCAGTTTCTACTTTGCTAGAATTTTACTTTAGAGTTTCTGGGATAAATTCTGAGGTGGTTATATCTCTGGTCATTCCCTTGGAGGGACAAAAGAAGCCAAAGCCTATGCCCTGGCTTCAGTAGCTTTAAGAAGTATAATATGACTTACACAACCATCCCTGCTGCAGTAGAAGTAGAGCTGTGTATGTGATGGTTCACTGACTTCAGGAAAGATGTGCAGCAGAGCAGGGAAGTAAGGCAGCTCTCTTTACTGTCAGGCCCCTGCTTTAACCTCGAGAGCACACTTCATAAATGTTTGAATCTTTAATAAAATCTTCTGGGTGTCTGCTTCCTGCAACACTAACTCTTTTAAAGTATTCATGGGTTATTTGTTTATGACTCTTAAATAAATCTATTAAACACTCTGCATTATTTTTAGTTAAATTTTGTTTTTTTCCCTTTCGCTTTAATAATTGATATTGTTTTGGATACATAAATATGTCCTAAGAGTATTTGTCATTTCCTAATGTTTACAGTGGGGATTTTTTTTTTCTATAAAACTGTGGGATTTTTCTTCCACATAGAGTATGCCTTTCTGTTACATGCGCATTTCAGAAGCAGTCACAGACAATGCATCTGTCAATGGCATGCAGATTTGCAGAAATTGCAGTTAATGCTGCTTGGAAAACCTCATGTTTTAATTTCTCACTCATCATGTGACCACAGAGAACAAAGACATCCTTCTTATAAAATATTACAGAATTCTGTTAAGTGATAGATAAAAAAATTCTGACATGCTCTTATCTGTTTTCAACAATTACTGAATAAGGACTTTGTGTCAACATACTGGGAATAGACAGGACGGTGCAAAGGAGAGTAAAAGAGTTTAGAGGAACATAAGAGTCTCTTAGATAAGGGGCTTACTGAATACATCTCATAGATCAAACTGATTTTAATAAACTTCTTTCTTTATGTGAAGAGTGGATGGAAATCCTGAACCACTCTCTGCCTAAGTTGTGCAGACAGAAATAGTGAGGAAAGTCAACAAAAAGCTCAGAAAATCCTATTCCAAATTGTTAGGAAGTGCTGAATGTTATTTTCTATGCTTCTGATAACTTCAAGAAAAATAAATAAAAAGAAACTAAGTCTGCTCTACAATGAGTTTTGGTGTGCGTTGTTGTTGTTGTTTTTTTTTAAAACGGGGGTTGCTGGAGTTGCTGGAATTATCTTGGCATGGAGCTGGTGAAAACAAGAGTGAGGATTCACTGAGGAAATGCTCCTTGTAGGTACCTGCCAGCTAATATGGTCACAGATGCAAAATACTGTATTACTTGCACCCTGGAAAATGAAAAAGCACCCTCTACTTCTTACCTCTTTTCTGAAAACAACCCCTCGGTCCCTTGTGCTTGAACCACTTCCAGCTACAAGAACGTGATGAGAAATAAAAAGTGCAACAGGTCAAACCTGCCAGTTGCATGAGCAAGCAATGCCTATTATTAGTGCTCAGGTTAGCTTGTTTAAACTCCATGGAAAAGCCAATGGACAACAGAAAAGCCCAGCGCAAAATCTTCCATCCCCTAGTCTTCCATCTCCCTGTATTTGCATCAAACTTTTCCAACTGTGGCCAATGAACCATATATGCAATAATCTGTGGAGCGAGAGCATTGTTTTCCATACCAGGTGGCAGTCTAAAAGTGCCAGTGGCTTTCAAAGAAACATTGAGTTGCTGCCAGTGGGAACAGACACATCAGCACGGAAGTTTTGCTCAGGAAAAGTGGAAGGAAGATGAAAAAAGAAGGTGGGTTTGATTCCTGAAAGGGTGGAAAGGGCAGAAAACGTTTGGCTTACACTCATATGATGGTGACCCTGTGCTGGGGGCAGTTGGGGGTTTGCTGGGATGCCTGGGACTACATCCCAGGGGAGGGACCTAGTTTTGTAGATGAGATATTTCACTCTGTCTGACTGTCATCGTTCCCTGCCCCTGCTCCTGTGGCAGAGGGGTGACGAAGAAGAACGTGGTGACAGTGGAGATTCACCTATTTGACGCAAAAAACTTCTTGTGACTGCATGGTACCTGGCTTCTTGGGCACAGTGGTAGAAAGACTTCACAAGAGGTCACTGGAAACTAATACTTATCTATGATCTCTCCTAAACTAGAAGCAGGAGAAAACACATAGGTATAGAACAACACCTGGAATACTGCAACATGCAAGCTGGATGTGGCTAATGTCCTCTGAAAAGATGAAGAGAGAAGTAAAATCCCAACTACAATAAACAATGGAGACAAGTTAGACGTCCTACAAAGCCATTTGACTCACCTGAGCAATATTAAGCAACAGAATAAAAATTGCATGTGCTTTTACACATGAATACTAAAAAATGAGCTGGGACATAAATTTTATGGAGACAATAAATAGCTGATTCCTGGAACAACCGGCCTCAGAAAACAAGAGAAAAGGCTATTTTGGATATAACCTGATGCACAGGTTCAGTAAGAGACTCTGTGATAGTGACTACAGTACTGAATTTCAAGAAAATGAAATGAAAAATGAGGTAGCTGGTCAAAAATGAACAAATAGACAAGCAAAAAATTCCTAAAAGCAGCTGTACAAAAAGAAAGAAGCCTAGGAGCAGCCTGGAGGCTGTTGAAAAATATAGTGCTAGAAGCCAGGTAAAAAGTGTGCCACAACTCAGAAAGAAAACAAAACAGTCCAGAAAATCTCTTCAAGCCTTAACTGCAAAGTTATGCAGGCTATCACGTAGAAAAGCATTTTTAAACAATGGAAATCTGACAAAAACAAACAAAAAAAAGGCAAAAAAAACCCCAAACAAAAAACAGAACAGAGAAGTTCATGCACACAGCAAGTTGAAAGTAAGTAAAAAATGAGAGGGGTTGAAAAGAACTCAAGGGCACCCATGGAGGAAGCAGAAATGGGGAGTAGTGGGACCATATGGCCACCAAAATATAGAGGGGGCACACAGGCCAAGGCACACTAAATTGCTCTGGAGGATCTGGGAGCCACAACCCTTTTGCCTCCAGTTCTGCCCATTAAGCACCTGTGCCGGTGTGTTCAGCAATGATCTGAAAGGGAAAGGTGATGCACAGTAAATTTTATAAATCTACCTTGGTTAGACAACAGATTCACAGATTGTAAGAAACCCCAGGAAAACATCACAAAACTGGATGAGTTGGGAAAAAAGGGTCAGATGAGCTTCAGTATCAATAAAGGCAAGGTAATGCATCCAGGGAACAGTAATCTAAACCACGTTTGCACGATGCTGAAACCTGAGCTGTGAATGCCAACTGTAACTGAGCTGCAACTATGAGAAAGAGACCTTGAGTTGTCACTGTCTGGTTTTCAAAATAATTGTTTCAACACACAGTGGCAGATGCAAAAGGTATTATCGGGCCAAAGCATCAGCAAGGTGTCATCATTGAGAGCAAGACTGACTTTTTGCCACCATATCAAGCTGAGATATGCCATGCCTTGAGTGCTGTGTGTTGAATCCTGGCTCTGTGTCTCAGGAGGACTTAGTGGAGTTGGAGGTGGTACGGGAGAAAAGCAATGAAAACGATCGAGGGGATGAAGTAACAGGATTCTGAAAGGAAACTACAAAGGTTTGGGACCCTTCATTTTGAACAGGAAGAACAAGCATGAGAGAACCAGGAGGGTGCTAGGTAAGCTGAATGCAAAGCTGTTATTGACTGAGTCCTTGAACTTGATGAAGCAAGAAGCAGACTGGTTTAAAAGCAAGGGCTCCTTTACTGAGCCCCTAGGGAACTCTTGTACCTTGTTCCGACA
Organism: Gallinago jamesoni; assembly: GCA_025769975.1. Classification (NCBI taxonomy): domain Eukaryota; kingdom Metazoa; phylum Chordata; class Aves; order Charadriiformes; family Scolopacidae; genus Gallinago; species Gallinago jamesoni. The sequence continues at coordinate 135,232,765 of JAOQGH010000001.1, forward strand.
GCGGGGGTGAAGGCAAGCAGTACCACCAGGCTGAGAAAGGGAGAACACAAATTCATGTTCAGCATATCTCCCAGCAGCTACCAGAAGGACTAGCCAGTAAAATATTCTTTAACATCCCAAATCCAATGATTGCAGAAACTGGAAGTTTGAAGGAGACGGTATGCTGTGAAGTGGCCAGGCTCATGTGCTATACGTCCCATTGCTGTTTCTGCAGACAGAAAGCCAAACTGGAGGGACTGCCAGTTCTATTCTGTTGGGCATCTCTTCTCTTATATTCTTGTATAATGTTGGGGTTGAAGAGAGGAAAAAATGTTATTCCAGAGTGCACCAACAAATCTTGCTGTTTGTCTTCATCTCTGTACCTTGGCTGAAATCCCATTTGTGCTGAGACCACTGAAAAAGTGGTTATATGCCTTTCGATTTTAACTATCCCCACTACAGCACCAGCTCATGCCAACAAGAAATTACACTACACATACACCCAGCCTCTAGATGGAAATGGCTTAGATTTCTTCTATCAATTGACAGAAAGGTGGTATCATTGGAATGGAAACAAACAAACCAAAACCTTATGCTGGCTTAGTGGCCAAAAATACCTGGAGGGTAAGCTCAGGCCCCTGTCTTTGAGGTTAGTTTGTAATGGAATTTTGCAACTTCAGAGCCACATCCATGTAGAAATCAGAGCTTTTCCTTACTATTTTTATAGCTATTCCTAGTTAGCTGCTGTTCCAGCCTTCATCCCTTTACTGGCATTTGCTAGGCTCTGTGATTATTTGCTCAGCTTTCTTCCATTTTCTCTTTGACCACATCAACCCTTTTTTGTTTTGTGATCCTCTTTACTTCTGTATACTGCACTCAGAGGCAACACAGAGACCTGCCAGACCAGGGCAGCTCAGACCACTGCTTGTACCTCTTCTTAGATGAAGTGTGAGAACCACTCTAGTTTGCCAAGTTTCTTCTCCTTCCTTCCTTCATCCTTGCAAGAGGTAGCCGCAGACTTGACTCCTTCCCTTGCTATTCTCAGTCTTCTTTAGGTTTCTCCTGCTTTCACTCTACAGTACCATTTGCTTTCATAGTGTACAGTAGTATATATATCCTGATATAAATGGATATGGTCAAGGAGCGCAGACACTGGAGGGCTGGCCATTAGGAGTAGCAGCTTTGCTCTTTACTAAGAAAATTACTGTTCCTGAAAGAGGCTTGTGCAGTATTTCTGGGGGTTTATTTCTAAGCTAGCTTAGGAATGTAGGGCCACACAGTCATTTGGCATGGAGGAGCTGGCCTGCCCAGGTTGATTTCAGAGAGTGCCGTCATAGTTCAAGTGGGGTGATTGCCCTGTGGTGTAAAGTCACATTGCCCATTCATGTCAGGGCAGATGGCTCATGTCCTCCCTTCCCCAGTGTTCATCTGCGTGTGTGTCAATAAGTTACTTGATCCGTGCTCTTGTACGAGCCTCTTGAGCTTAACTGCCTGAGAAAATTTAGAAGCATGAAAGCAGTCGATCTTTGTGGGCTGACTTCTATCAGGAAGTCTCAGTGTTTGCACAGCAAAAATCAGGGGAGAGAGAACAAAAGGAGAAGATGAAAGAGCTACAAATTATGTTAACACAAAAGTCACAAGTAAAAAATTACTATGATGTATTAAATGCACTTCCCCCTACAAGCATTTCTATTTCCTCCTTAACTTCCAAGCCCATAAAACACGTGAACACTGAAGGGAAAATGGTTTGTGCAAAGCCCATTGGATGCTCATTTCCTACCAACAGGGATAGCTGCAGACATTCCAGTGCAGCCGGAGACACACTGCCCCACAGCTGATGCTGACCCCACTGCACCAAAATACACGCAGCACAGACATTGTCAGTATATTTGTGTCACATTTGGCCGGGCAGCTCTTGAAGCTGGTTGCTGAAAGAGAGCTAACCACCCATTCCCTCTTGGCAAATCCAGCCCATGGTCCTGGGGATTGCCAGGTGGTGAGATTGGCCCCATGTTCTTGCCTCTTCCCCACCCCAATTTTAAGGTGAGCTTCAGGTCTCCCTGCTGCCTTTATGTGGGGTAGAACAGACAGCATTTTTAGAATGATATACCTACTTTAATACTGTCATAAACAGATTTTATGGCAGCAGAATTATTTCCAGCCAAACCTTTGGCAAAACATAAAGAATCCACACTAAGCTTATGACTTCTTCTATGATGTCTCAGACATAAAAAGGGAGACTAGATTTTTTCTGTGTGTCTCATACCGACTGCCTTTCTAAGATTCTCACGCACATGCTGTTTTCCAGCATAATCCTTAAGTATTTCTCATCCTCAGTCCATTCACGGTGCCTTTAAACTGCTTGCTTTGGCACCTCTAATAACACCTCTTCTGACTCATAGACTGTACTTTGCCTTTTTTCTTTCTATCTTTCCTCATGATTTTTTCCAGAGTAAAGTATATTCAGGAACTTATATGCTGCTTTGAAATTGAGTTTACAAGTTGTCTCCTAGAAGAATCACGGAGTGAAAGAATTTCACTTTGAGTATCTTCTCAGAGTTGGTGCTGATTTAGGGGTGGAAAAGTTAATGAGGAGAAGAAATGGACAGGAAAAAAAAAGGCAAAAGAATAGTGTTTGGTGCTATGAAATGGTTTATCCAGATAGCTTAAATCTTGCCGCTTAGTTGGCTTTTGGCTCACAGAAATACTGCTGCATCTTCTGAGAAAATGAATACTCCTTAGAAAAGTGAGATTCCATTTTATATTGTTTTATACATACCTCCTTACTCATTTTGAGAAGATAGCTGTGGCCTCACTGTTTTCAGTCCTGTGCTTTTGAGAAGTTGTTCTTTCTTATTGCCAGGGCCTGCCACTCAGACCATGTCAGATGGGAGGACAGAGTCTTTTACTGTCAATAGCCTTCTCACATTTCCTGCTCTTCTGGATACTCCTGCTACTTGTATATTTCCCATCCAATGCAGATATACATCCCAATTTGCAAAAGGAGCACTTTGTTATATCTTTTAAATATAATTATGGTCTGCTGCTTCTTCAGCTTGGATGAACATGAACCCATCTAAACCTCCATATCCCAAACTTTTCCAAACACAAGTATATGTGAGAGTATGAGTCAAATTTGCAAAATGAAACTTGCTCTGACTACAGCCTAATACAAAGTAACCTGTTTTGGTTTAGGTTTGAACTATATTAAACTCTTTTTCTTTCTTCTCTCTGGATATATTTTTTTTTATATTCTAGCTTGAATGCAACATGAAGAAGTGACTAAGATTCCCCTTTACTAACAGAGTAAAAGCTTCATGACAGCTGCCTCTGTGAGATTTATGCTCCATGTAATTTCAGTCCAAACCTTAAATCTACAAACCAGCTCAAATGCTAAAGTTGAACCTCTTTCAGCACAGAACTTTAAGGACTTCTTGTCCCCGTGTTTAAAGTATATGCATCATGTGTAAAAGTAAATTCAATGCATTAATTGCTAAAATGCTGTCTCAGTATTCTAAAACCAAGTTTATTTTAAAAGGGAAATTCTATTAGTAATTAATATTGATGCTGTTTGATCTCAGAAAATTCTCCGAGTCTAGGGCAATTCAAAGTGCACAGCATATAAAGTTAGGGATGCATCCTGAAACTCTAAAAATAAAACAGAGGATGCAAAGACATGCAAAGAAAAATTGTCAAGAAATATGGAAGAATTCATATGTCTATATATGTTTCTTTTGAAAAAGAAGTTATAGGAAATACTGAGGTATGGATTCCATGGGGACAGGGAAGCTATAAGGTGGGAAGACCAGGAATATAACAAAAACGTGAGTGCCTTCAACAAGAAATATTTTTTATTTGAAAGGCAGCAAGGAAAAGAACTCAGTGGGTAAACTTTGCCAAAAATTAGAGCATTTCTCTGGCTGATAGAGCACCACCGCAATATAAAATGGAATAAAAGCTGATGAATCACTGTCATTTCTATTGGTAAAAAAGCAATACAAGATCCTTCAATGTCAACATTAGATATGAAATGTTCCTTGCCGTATTAAATTGCATTTTATTGAAACAGCCAAGGTAAATTTTAACTCTTGACTACTCAGAGCATTCACTTTTATGCTGTATGGCATGAAGATTAAACTTTCTGGTAATGAGAGAGTTCACAGGACACCACAGACTCTTGATAGGCAACTTTGCGGGATATCACTTGCGTGATGGGGGTCACATTCTTCCCTCTTTGCAGATCAATGGATGCCTTTTCATGTAAGGAGAAACAAAGAGCAAGGTGGGGAGAAAAGACCAGAAGAGTCTCTGGGAGAAGAAAGGAGCTGCTGGTGATGAGCCAGGTCCAAATGAAAGCTGTTTGCTCTGTGCCTTGGCATCCAGGGGTGCAGGGAACAGGGAACACTGCAGAAAAAATGAGGTGCAAAATCACAGAATGGATAAACGTTATTTACCTTTTATTCTTATTAAGAGTTTGTTAAAGGAACTCTTGAAGACACTCTGAGAGATGAGTGAGGCTGAACAGGTACTAAGAAAGATATGTTTGTGAAAAGTAGGCTTAAGTTGTGTCTGACAAGAGTTGTTTGTGAAATGTTGGAGAAGATAAGGAGTTGTACATTGTTTGATTTGGAACTTGAGATGTTTTATAGCTCTAAAAGAGAGGACATGATAAAACTAACTGGCTGGAAGACTAGGTCCTCCACACATACATCTCTAGAGACCAGGTCCCTAGAGGCATTCCAGCATGGTGAGCTTGTTCATACAGTATTATTGCCTAGTATCAAAAATGGTCTAAGCATCATAAAACATTGTTTTTAAGATTCTTTAAAAAAAAAAAGTTAAATATAGTCAAATCATTATAAAGGGATTTTCAAAAATTTAGAAATTTTCAAAATATGATAATTTTAAATATCTGTTCTTACTGTGATCAGACATACAAATAAATAATACCACTGTTATGCAGGTGCTGCATGTCAGTTAATCCATTAGGGGCAGATTTAAAATCCACTGAAGGTGACAACACAAATTCTGCCTACTCCAATAGGTTCTCAGTAATTCCATATATTTCTCCTCAGCTTTCTTTCCATGCACAAGCATTTATTTTGTACACATTCTAGCTTCTTAAACCACAGAATACATTTATTTTTCCACTTATTAACAGTTCTTGCTTATTGGCTTTTTGTATTACTATGGCTTTTTTAAAGACATAAAATGATGCATTGTCTTTGCAAAGAGCCCCTCCACTGCCCTGATGTTCATTACACAGTCCACATACCCATCACCCTCCTATCTACACCATCTTATTTGCCTGAAAGTAATATAATTACATTTGTATGCCAGTTATTTCATCTGTGTTTCGTGCTAGTTAAGTCAGTTTCTTATGCATTTGTTTCATGCATTCACCACAAATTGATATGTATAACCTATGCATATATTCATCTCGTCAAGTATTCATGTACTGGGTTCCTGTGTTCATTATTGACAGAAATTATTCATCCTAACGAATCCTTGGGAACACCAGAAAGAGCATATAACACAAAAATAACTTAAATTATACAAAATGTGCTAGGAAATGTGTGTGTGTGTATGCATGTGTATGTAAAACTAGCTCAGATTAAAAAGAAGCAAACCTAAAAAAACACTTGTGCATGTTGGCTGAATGTGTGGATTTATAGAGCCCTTTTACCCCTCCAGCAGTGTGATCAGAAGGACCCATGTGCCAAGCGTACAATTCTTTCAGAAAAAATAAGCAAAAGGCATTTTGCATAGTCATTATGTAGTGATTGGAGCCTTCCCAAGTACAGAAAGGGGAAATATGTGACAATTAACCCCATTTAGCTCTCCAGGTGTTTAAAAAAATAATGCTAGGAAATGTATGACTGCTAATGGACCTGTTTGGGGTGGTCTGTGGAGATGGTGGTTGTGGGTTGGTCATGTTTTTTTAAGGAGTATTCAAGTTCAGAGTATATAACCAGGCAGCTTCCCTCAGTTCAAAGGAGTCAGCCTTTGCTGCTGAACTGGCTGTCATTACAGCAGCAGTACCCAAAAGTCACACTGTACTGCAGTTGAGCTCATCCATGAAGATGGAAGGGTTTGTAGTACAGTTACCTACTACTGGTCAGCTTTGCAGGACAGTGCAAAGGGACCTGCAGGCAAATCTTACAACTTGCAGCGTATGTCAGATGTATGGAAGATGATGTTTCTGATATCATGACAAGATGAAGAGAAGCAAGATGCCACAGTGACAGCTCCTTGCACTATTGTCACGTGCTATAACAGGAACACCTTGCCTCCATGGTCCAACTATCCTCTCAATTAATTCATAAGCTTTTTAAGGAAAGGCTACCTAGACATACAATGCTCTATAAAATGCAACCTTGACACTTGAGTGGATTGGCTATGTATTGCTGATTGCCTCTTTTTTACTGCTTTGATCCCAAGATCTTAAAGTACTTTATAAATATTAATGAATAAAGACTCAGAAATATTCAGTCATTGTGTATATGCTGTTGCTCATGTCACAGATGGGGGCAAACATATTAAGGCTACAATTTATTCCACCTTACTTTACATTTCTGTATATAAGTGAGTTATTGCAGTTCTTCATATTCAGGGGAGGAAATGAGAATTTTTAAGGTGTGACTCATTTAATCTATTTTATACATTTATTTATAAGGAAAGGAATGATGCTCTGGAAGTATCTGTTTCCATCAACTATGAAGGGACTCTTAAGGTGACTCACTCAGATTTAGACATCTGCAAAGGAGGACTTTATGTTTGCTAAGAGAAGGACCATGGCTCAGTTATAGCAGAGCCCAACTCTCCTAATTTCCAGTACCATGCTTTGACTACATGACAAATACTACATGTATTACAGAAAATTCCCCTATATTGTATCAGTGTGTAAGATAGCATCTCATATGAAAAACAGGAAGATGGTAACTTTTCTGTCAGTATTCAAAAATTAAGAGGTTATTGGTAAATTTAAAGGTTATTAGTCCAACAATGCTCACTGGAAAATAACGGAAAAGTTATCATTAATTATTATTTTAAAATATATGGGTTTATCAACTGTCACTATATTCTTGGGAAAATTGTTATCAAACAAATGCCTTATAAATATTTCAAGCTTGGCTAATAACAGTATTCACATATATATACCTAAAATTTTGCAAAGTAGTTAAAAAATATTGCAAAATACAAAGTTTAAATTAACACTAGTAAAAAGGTTAGCTGAAATCAATCAAGTTCATGTCAACTGTTGAGTATTTGACTGAGAAATGTCATGGCATTGCTACACTGGAGTAAATGTAATTATGTTCCAAAAAGATCCTTACCAATGTTGGTATTATTCAGTATTTTCTTAAGGATCTGGGAGAAAATTATGCCATTACTGTTAAGACCATAAAGCTAGGAAGCAAGAACAAGAACACAGACCGGAAGAGTAGCTTGAATTGCTCTATAAGTTAGAATCATTCAACCAGAATATAACAGTCCAATCAAATATACAAAATCACTCCTTATTAGAAACAGCTCCTACATCTCTTTTCATTGACATACAAAGATTCCTACTTTTCACTAGAAAGGGAATTAATGTGGAAAAGAATTAGGGATCTTAGTGATGAAGCAAGTCAAAACCAGCTCCTGTTACTCTTGTAAATGAGCCAAACTGATCCTTAGAGCAGTGAGTAAAACTAAGGAGACTAATTTCATGTCTGTGATAAAAAATGGATTAAAATAACCTCAGAAACTAACAATACTGAACAACAATGTGCAGTTCTCGTGTCCATACTTAGAAGATAATTGAAAACTCATAAATGAAAAATTCAAGAGAGTACAGAAAACAAAAGACAAAAGAAAGATCTAAGAATTTCAATTCTAAGCTTGTTTAAATTTTTTGAGATCACCGTCAATGTTTCTACAGTAAATCTGTAGCATGCTATGATGTAAGTTATCTTCAGGTGTTAAAGCTCTTTGCATCCCCCTTGGATGCAATGGGCTTATGTGCACCATTTGTGGGGAGAGAATGATTTCTTCCATTAAATATTTTACAGGGAGATAAATACTAGGGATTAGAATTTTAGATTTTTGTTGAAGATGTTTCTCAGAAAGTTTAAAAAGTAAATATCTTTATAATGAAGGGAAGGTAGGGAAGAGAACGACAAGACTGCTGTTTTCCATTTCTGGATGTTCACTTGTATCACAGGTAAACTGGAAACTGGATATAGTATCTGCTTGATTTATGCCTCAAAGACAGACTTCAGGTTTTGACTGCAGACTAAATAAAGGTGTATGTCATTATTGCTATTATCATTAGTTGTCTTTGTCTATTGCTTTGTGATTCTTAAGTTAAAGCAAACCACAAGTTCGTTGAAAGTAGTCCAGTCTGTACCAGCCTAACATAATATGTTGCCATTGCTGATTGTAAACTTTTTTATCAGGACTACAATAAAGCATCTGTTGTGATGGGAAGGTATTAGCTATGAGAGGAAGATGAGGTAGATACAGAATAATGACAGAAATGCAGAAAGGAGTAAAGGAAAAATTACAATTACTTGAGCAGAAAGAAACAGCTATTGATTTCAGTTAACATTCCTAAAAAGTATCCTAAAGGTTTGATCTTGGGACTGATTTTATCTGGTATATAATATTTTGCATTTAATACTTTCATTAATAACTTCAGCACAGAAATCAGGAGGTTATTGATTAAACTCACGATGACATAGAGGTGGGAGTTATTCTCATCATAGAGAAGCACTGGAAGAACATATAGGAAGAATCAGTTGAGCAGGAGATCTAGACAACTAGAAATGGGAGGAAATAAACTAGTACTGAGGTCAAGGAAGGCATGGGATAGTGACAAGAATTTTTGCAAAAGGCTGTTGCTGTAAGATAGAAGAGCCATATTGTATGCATTAGATAAACACAGGATGAATCTCAGCTGACAAAATAGATACTGCTGTGAAAAAAGACACTGCACTCAACGTATGTATGTATGTATGTATCTGACAAGATGTTTTCAGTAGACAACCAGCACTAACTGGTGAAGAACTGAGGAGAGCTTTCTATGGATCTTAACATATGTCGTTCTGAGGATGAGGTTTCATGTCTTCCAGAGTTGACTGCTTCTCTACATTAGCTATATAGATGAAACGTCAGGTGAATGAAGAACTAACTTTCATACCATATTGCTGAGATCAGTCCCACCCCTTGACTTTCAGTGACTGCCTAACAATATAGGGAAAAAAACCCATTGCAGTTTAATCCCAGCCAGCAACTAGGACCATGAAACCATTCACTCACTCCCCACACCCTACCAGTAGGATAGGAAGAGGGAAAAAGAGCGAAAAACCAGCTCGTGGGCTGAGATAAAGACAGTTTAATAGAACAGTAATGGAAGACAGAATAATAATAATGATAGTAAAAGAATATACAAAAATAGTGATGCAATACGATCGCTCACCAACCAATGATCGATTGATTGGCCAGCCTGTCCCGAGCAGCAATAGCTGATTCCTGCCTCCTGGCCAACCCACATTTATATAATGAGCATGTCATCTGTGGTATGGAATATTCCTTTGGCCAGCTTGTCCTGTCTATGCTCCCTCTCAGCTTTTATGGGAAGCTGAAAAAGTCCTTAATATAAGCATTACTTAGCAACAACTTTAAAAATATGTATTATCAGCATTATTCTGATACTAAATTCAAAACATAGCAGGTCCTAGGAAGAAAATTAACTCTGTCCCAGCTGAAACGAGGACAACTACCTTTCCACCTCGAAAGATAATGTTGGCATAAGAGCAAGCAGGTATGAATCATGCATAAAATAATGAGGCTGAAAATGTGAAAAGTTATACAAATACCCCAGGAGTGAGAATCTGAACAGTATGCCCAGTAGATGCATAGGGAGTCAACAATCTAATTTTGCAAGGGGATTTAATGAGTTTGTGAGCAGACGCTCATTGTGATGTAATTGACCCCGTGATATTAGGATCTGGAGTCAGTGTTTTCATTCTACGTTCTCCGTTTCTCTTTGAAACAGAATTTTTACTAAACATGTTTATTACTTATTAGTTTTTAATACACTGACTGTGAGGGAGATTCATTTTTAATATTATATGAACATCCTGAAGTTGTATAGGCTTTCTTTCTAACTGAACAATGTTCTTTCCAGGAACGTCCCTGTAACTGCACAACATTCTGTTTCCAAAGCCACTACTGTTTGACTTCAATAATTCACATGCAGCCATGAATGTTCCATTTTCTAAAATGAAGTATGTTGTTCAAACATGCAGAATATTCTCAGAACTTCATGTAGATAAAAGTTACCTGAGCATGAAGGAAACTGTGTATGTGTCTGAAAATACCAGCACTTTCTCGTGGAAGTTGTCAAAAATGTATAATTCTGAATACCCACATTTATCCTACTGTATTATCTTTCCCCTGATTTACATGAGGCAGAAGATAACTGTAAGACACAAAGTCTGTCACAAGGCAATGCATAATGAAACTACAGATAGAACATACATTATCCTGAGGTACATGCAGATATTCCCAGAGAAATGTAACTCAAAATCTTATTCACTGAAAAGCTTGCAACTTAAATGGAATTGACATAATAAAAATGTTGATTTTAGGCATTTGAAAGTTAAACATCTAAAGTAAACCAGTGATCTCAGCTTCTTCCCTGTATGCAGTAGAAATAGATAAGCATTTCCAGCAGGTAATTCATTCCACCTATCTATCTGAGGAATTTACTACAAGTATTTGCTCTCTAGTGATGTCAGTCATTTTCCAGAGAGAGATAGTTATGTGATGCTGTTTTATTTATTGCCTTATTTCTATTAAGCTAACATCAAGTGTGGTGAAATCTATCCATTAGTGAAAAAACTTTTCTTTTGTTTCCTACACTAGTGCAGAGCTACTGAATTTAACTTCTGTAGCCAAAGTTAAGAACAGAAACATAGGGTGATTCAGTCCAGACAATTTTGGTTACATCTTCAGCAACCTGCCAGTGATGGTCTGAGGATCTTGTTCTTCTTATGCTGGTAGGGCTTAACTCTGTTTCTTTTATTGCAAATCCATCCCATTTGCAGGTAAACAGGACAGGTAGCACAACAGAGCCAAGAAAACAGCTTCTTTCCAGAAGAAGTAATGAAATACAGTCTCTCATCAAATCGTGAGATTTACAGATCAGTTATGGAGGCCTTTGACTTCTGGAAAAAGCAGCATAATTTGACAGATGCTTCCCTCTCTGATGAGAATATGTCTGACAAAGTTTTGCAATTTCTAGCATCACCACTTGGAGCAATTTATAACACATAAAATAAATAGTTCGAAATATTATATTATTATTAAAAAAATGCATTGCTTGGCCTTTATCTCCCACTGTAAAACATCCCAGGATATCTCTGTATGACAACATGCTTTTATTCAGACACAAATTAAGCTCTTTTGAGGCTCAGAAGTCTTCAAGTGTGAGGAGAAGCTTATGCTTGAATGGTTCTGTTAGAGAGGTTAGTTGGGCAGGTTGCCATAATGACATATATAGTAGGCAAAAAAAAAAAATATATAATTCACAGGTCACTAATTGCAGAAGGCTCTGCATTCTTGATATTTGGCTCTGCAACAGTGTAGTCAACCATGGGTGACTACAACCATGGAAACTGTGGGTTCCTTTTAGTGAAGTTTTCAGTTTCACTAGTTAGAAGAAAATCCCTGACTAGCTTTTCTAGCTCAATGAAAATTTTGAAGTCAGTTAGGATGATGTAATACAAATGTAAAAGGCTGACTAGAAAGTGGGTGAACAAGGGCAGTAGAAAACCTCTGGTTCCAGAATATTCTAGGAGTGTGAAAGGAAATCAAAGACGGGGAAATCACCTTTTAACAGTTTCTGCTTGGATCACATTACTGTGATAAGAAGAAATGCTATCGTGATAGCTGCCATAGAGTAACTATGCAGGGAGATTAACAGAGTCATTGTGCCTTGAAGGCTGCAATTTAAACAGTAAGATTCTTCATTTCCTAACCTATCCCATTTAAACACTGATCAGGATATACTTTCTGAATAAAAGATTAAGACTTCATATATCAAAAAGGCTTGTCTATTCTTCATGCTGCCACAGTGAGATAGCACAGCTGATGGAAGAGGAAATGCCCATTCTGAAGGTACCTATAACATCTGATTATTACATTTCAGAAGCTGATATTTTTTGATGAATGCCTGAACATCCAGCAGAGAGAGGTTTTTCCCCCCTCTGCACAACAGCTGTGCCTTTTGAATCACACAGATTGGCTGAGAGGAGGTGACACTCCATAGGCCAAACATCATTCAGTACGGGCTTAGCTCACTGGAATGCAAATGCATCGTCTTGATATTCTTGCTTGAAAGACATCTGTAGTCACAGCACAGATATAGAGAGCAAGGGCAGAGCATGACAGATTGCAGTTGTTGGGGAGAAAAAGACACAATTCCTGGAAATGTTTAAGTCTACTGCAGAAGCAATCACCACAACAAATCCCAGTTGCACTGGAATGAGAAGAAGTAGGTCTAGGAACAATTATAGCAAATCTTTGACGATGCACCATGAATTAACTGTTGTTTTGATACAAATAACCTATATTGCTTTCTGAACGGTTACAAACATAAATATTAGAGTGGAGGAAATGTTGCCTCTTCTACTTGGATGATTTGTATTTCTATAGCCTGCTATGAAGATGACACAAAAGATTTATATGTCTGAGGATGCTTCTCAGAAAGTAATCCAGTGTAATATCTGAAAGCTATCTAGGTAAATTCCTATTACAAAGTTTCTCTGATTTGGGGGAATCTTCTTTACCTCCCTCAGCAGTGATATATAGGCACCTCTTGTTCTCTTATTCACCCCACAGCAAGGATAATAGCAGGTTAAGAAAAGGGAAAGGACTGTCTGGACTCTCAGGCTTATGGCTATAATGATATAATATAGCATATGATAATAGGGTAGGTTTTCTCATGTACATATGACTAAATTATCTTTCTCCAGAGCAGGGTGATTTCATGGATACTGCCTGTTGGAAACAGTCTCTAGCTTTCATTATCCCCCTGTGTCCTAACGTATTCCCCAAGGCTAACTCACAAACCAGCTATCTGGAATAAGGCAAAATCTTGTCAAGGACTGTGGTAGGAATTTAGCACTTACAGAAATTTGCACATCAGCACCTGAGTCTGTGCACAGGCTCTGTGAAGTTTACTCATAAAGTCCTATTGTTGAAGAAAAAATCAAGCAATGCTACACAGAAGCAGTTTCCATCCTCATCAAGACTTTTTCTATCTTTCAGAGTAGAGAGGGGTTGCAGATGGCTACTGCAAAGCAACATGGCAAGGTGGGCTTTGCCAGGTATAAAACTTGCAATAACAGAAAAACGGTTGCATATTTTATTCCTGTTTCATCTTAGTAATTCAGCTTATGGGTACAGATGAAACCTATTAAACCTCTGTGGTTAAGGCATTCACATCTCTGGCACATGCTCACCAGAAGTGAGATGCATTCCAGTAACTCCCCTTCTCCTTATTTCTCCCTCACCTTCCACTCTAATAGGAACCATTGATTAAAACAGAAGGGTTTCCTTGAAAGCTGCCACACAGAGCTATTCTGCTCTTTGATGGGAACTGCACCATCCTACCAGCCAAAAACACTTTCCATAACCTGGGTCTATCAGTAGCAGAGGATAGCTACATTGGTGGACCATTGAGCTAATCTTATCTCCTGACCTGTTGATGGCTTTGAAGAACAAGAAAGTTGGTTAAAAATTAAATGAGGTAGAAGACATGGAGAGACCACAACATAGTAGGTTTAGTAGTAGCAGGAATTAGTGGTTTTAGAGACTGTTTTGTTAGAAACAAAGCAGAGCTGAATACGACTAGCCAGTGCTTTTCTTCTGCATCACATCATATATATGAACCTGTCTTTTGAAAGGAAGCCAATTTTCTCCATTTCATGCCCTGTATGTCCGTATAGGATTCATATATTCAATTTGCATTCTATATTGCCTCTGCTGACCCACTGAATTGGTGGCTAACTCCTTCCAGCCACAGTGAGCTCTATTACACATACCCTGCAAAATTCCATTCTAACTCAAAATCTGATGCTTTTCCCTATGGCTCTTCTCTTGAAGAAGAAGTTACTTGCTCTGCCTTATCTTGGGTGTATTTTGCTTCTTGCTTTACCTAAAATATACACTGGTCAAATCTATCTTGATATTCATGAAATGGTTGAGGTTAGAAAGGACCTCTGGAGACTGAGTAGTGCTCAGAGAAGAGCCAGCTAAAACAGGTTGCCCAGGGTGGTGTCCATCTGGGGTTTGATTAGCTGAAATGACAGAGACTCTACAACTGCTCTAGGAAACCTGTTCCTGTGTTTGACCACCCTGAACACAGCAGATTATTTTCTTATGTTTAAATGGAATTTTCCGTGTTTCAGTTTTTAACCGTTGCCTCACGTCCATTCAGCGAGCCCCTCAGAGAGGAATCTGTCTCCATCTTCTTTACCACCCTTCTCCCTCAACCAGGTATTTATACACATGGATAAGATCCCCCCAAGGCTTCACTTCTCCAGACTGAACAGCCCCAGACATCTTTGACAATTCTTATATGACAGATGCTCCATCTTTTCATGACCTTTCACTGGGTTCGCTCCAGTATGTCCACATCTTTTTTGTATATATTCACTGCAGCACTCCAGCTTTGTGAATTATCCCATCACATCTCCCTGATCCCAGTGAGTTCATAGCCTTGTGACTGCACATAGACATCTAATTCCTCCTGTTTGTTCCCCATGCTGCAGACAGTTGTGTATAGCACTTCAGAGAGGTACTTTGTTGTTGCTGATTTCACAGGAAAAGTGTGTGAATTTCCCTTCATCATGCTGGCCTCTCAGAACTTATTTGTGCATGTACATGTCGGCAGGGCACCATTCTGCACTGGTTTTCTTGATTACAAGGTCTTCCCTGTCCACATCAGCCTGCATCAGCCTGCACCATCCACCTGATCCACACTGCTTGAGTACCCTCACTCTTCATAGAAGAATGCATTTTTTGAAAGATCTTGTTACTTTTTTATTCATTTTGAAGAGCTCTCAAAGGTTCCCCATATAATGGAAATCCTCCCAAAAGCAGCTGTTCATTAAATAAAAGCCCTTTCTATAATATGGTCTAATCAATGTCTGCAAAGCACTAAGAGACATCAAAATTTGTCATCTGAGCACACTCAGAAAGAGTGTAGGCAGATGGAAGAGGATTTCAGAATGTCAGGAGACATACACTGAAAGTTACAGAACCTCTGGAAGCAGCGGGAAATCATTGCTTTTGTCATGCATTTTATACTTTCTGTGATGGAACATGATTTTGAGAAAAGAATTCAGAAAACTAAGAGAGCATGTTACATTTTCAGAGCAATTTCTGCTGTCTTAATTCTTCTATGACAGCAATGGATGAGTTTATTCTCTTTCAACATGAGTCAACCGTGTATTTTAGCGATAATTTGGAAACAAATTTATTTTGATTCAGCTGTTCACATAAGTTTATACTGACCTTTCCCTTTTCCTCCTTTCCTTTCCCTTCCCTTTTTCTTTGACTGGCAAACACCATACACTACTGAGCACCACAGACCTCAGTTCAAGTGCTATAATATGAAACTATATTCCAAAGGAAAACCATGTCATATTTGGTCAGGGAAATGGTGTTCTACAACACTTATGTGGCCCTGGCTGTATTGAAAGAATAGGACTTTACAGTAGGTAAGGCTTTTGGAGCTTGCTAAATAGTCAAAACTACAGCGATTGTAGGCACACGAACTCGTAGTCACCTTTTTTCTTATTGGCAGGCAGAGATCCTCTGGAGTGCAATAACAAGAAAAAGCCTCTCTAACTCTGCTGTGGTTGCTTTGCTGAGGGTGGTAGTGACAAGATCAAATGCCATTTTGGCACTAATTGTAAGTAAGCTGGGTCTCACTAAGTTGTACAAATACACTAGTGGTCTTATGCTACCGGCTTCCGGATCAGCACAAAATACTGAACGAGATCAAAGAGGTGACAGAATCTACTGAAATAATAGAAATGGATGATGACCCACAAAGAGCCTGGTCAAATGTCACAACAGGAGGAAAAAATTCTTAACACTTTAAAGGAGCACGTCCTGGAACAATTGCTTTGTCCTATGATATCCAAGCAGAGACTTTTTCTTTACTTTAGTCCCTTCTGCCTCGTGCTACAGAAAGTGCAAAGGAAAAATGCTTGATATGACATATCAAAATTAAATTCAATATTATTGAAATCTGTTAGTGTGCAAATCAGGTTTAGGAAAGGGAGACCACATAACATGGGAAGTTAGTTTGAAAGCGAGGAAATGAAAACCCTCCAACTCAGTGCAGATGCAACATGAGCAAAGCATAGCATCAAGTACTGCATTGTACGTTACAAGGCTATGAGCTCACGTGGATCGTGAACATATGTGTAACTATGTTAATGCCTAATAAATGCCTCTAGCAGCAACTGCTTTCAAACAGACATTATCAGAAGGAAAACCTGAATTTATCTGGCTTTGTTATACTTTTAATTAATTAATTTGTTTTTTCCATCGGGTGGACCCATCATATTACATCCTAAGTACCAGTCAGAGCTGATACTGAGTTATCCCTACTATCAAGAAACTGTGGAGAACTGTATTCACTTTAGTCATATCAATTCCAGGCAGTGATTCAATCCATCTCTAACCTCTTTAAATTGCCAAAAATCTTTCTGATTAAAGATAATTAATATGCACAGTGGCTCTGCACAGTAGGGGAGCATGAACAACTCCAATATTTCGGTAATTTCTAGGCCTACCAGACAAAACACTTAGAATAACACACACATGCAGAGAAAGAAAGGCAGCACTACAAAGTAGCACTGAAAGAAGGAATAAAAACACTAGGACCAAAATATTTAGGAAAGGGCCTTGCTAAACTCTCATATCTAGATAACACCTGAAATGAAACTAATGAAAAGGCACCTTATATCAGATATCATACTATTATCCAACAAAACTGCTAAATACTCACTCAAGATCCAGGTCCCACACTTCTCTTAATAATTCAAATATTGTTTGTCTGTTCACAGGTTTCAACACTGAAATATTTGCAGCACCCTACTGGGACACAAGTACTATGTTGAAGTGTTGTCGGTAGCTTACATATATATGACATATATAGGGAACTACAAATCTTCGTGTGATGGACGAATGCCAGTGCAGTGGCAATTCCTGGAATAAATATGCTCTCTAAAGGCCAAAAAAAAGAGACAAATTAACCTGCCAAAGATATCAAGAAAGGAGGTCTATAAAACCAAGAATTTGACCGCAATGGCACATACTCAAAGTGTGCATTGACAGAGTCCCATTGCAGATGTGCTGTCTGTGTGTCTGCCTCTTTTCCATCACTGTCCATTTCAGAAAGAAAATATTATTGCTTAATGACATTGTGACTGAAGATTCTTTCTCTACTCACAATTTGTATCTTATGTACAATGGATATAACTCAGCTCCCAGTCAATGGGGACATTTTATTGATATTTGTGGAAACAATTGCTGAGACTGAATTCAGCAGCCTGTTCAATAAAAAAAAATAATCTAACAACTGGCACTAGAACTAGTTTTCAAGAAGATGCTCCACCAAGAATCCTAAAAGTAGCAAAACATGTTTTTCCAAGTAAGTGGCTTCTTTTACAAAGTAAAGTAGGTTTTGGTCTGTTTTGTTTTTATCGCATTCATGGGAGTGTTGATGCTTCTATTGGTGTCTAATTTAACACATGGACATTCCAGCCAGTTTTCACTGACTGCTCCTTACAGTCCTGTGGATTATGCACTTGGCTTTGTTTCAGGAATCTATGAATACAAAGCCTGTTGAGTATGTGATTTCAGTCAAAGCTCTATCCATACTTATTTGTTTTGTCCGAGCACTGAAACGGGTGAACACATTCTTGTTATTTAATTATGCTATCAAACCACCACCCCAAGAAACTGTGATATCTGATAAAAAAAAATTGGCATCAATAAAAAAGCAAGTTAAAAATCTGTTCAGTCATACAAAAGGTGTGATAGCTACAAAAAGAGCCAACTTACAAAAGGGTTAGTGATTCACCCAGCCAAGTTAAACAAGACACAATTGCGGCTAATTGACTTCCCTCCTTCGACCTCCCAAGTATGAGTTTATGAAAGCCTGGAAAGCTAAATTAACCCCAATTGTGTCTTGTTTAACTTGGCTATTTAAATTAAATGGATAACCCTTTTGTGACTTGGCTCTTTTTGTAGATATCACACCTTTGTATAATTAACATTCCCTCTCTCCCACCTTTCTAAATTAGCTTTTACTTTAGTTTACATGTTTTGATTTGCAATGGAACTAAAAACAGAACTCTTTACAGTTTTGAGCAGACAAGCTCTCCTCACTGAATAAAGCAAAACAAGAAACATGAAAGTACATGAGAAATAATTAAAAAGTAGCAATTCACAGTAGTGATTCAAGGATCCTGTGGGGACTGCAGCAAGAAACTGGTATGACATATACCGGAAAGTATATGTCTGGTAAGGCATAACTCTAATAACATAAAAGAAGAAATCTCACCTTTTATCTATTTATCAAATAGCACATAATATCAAGCCACCCAACTCACATTGTTGTACCTAAATTCAAACCTTTACTGGTAAGCACGTGAGTATAAAGCTGTTCCCTCTGGCTTCAGCAGATGTTGTTAGGCACTCAAAGCATACCAGAATAAGACTGTAACAAAAATTCTAAAATATGGGTTGAAGAGTCTTGTGTAGGTCGTAACGTTTCAGAAACTTGGTTTCCTCTTATTGCAGTATTATCTTTGGGGTGGGCTCAGTATTATGGCTTCATATGAACCAAAGATAGCTATGAAAATGAAGTAAGATGTTGTCATGAACCATTGGTGGAATTAGAGGGTAATTACTGGCAAGCTTATAGTACAAAAATACAGAAGGTTGATTTAAGGCACAAAAAGTTTCATGGATTTTATCTGTGGAATTTTCTCTGTATCAGCATCTGAAAAGCTGCAGTGTTCTCTGACCTTGCAAGGCATCGGAATGAACAACATGCCTGTGGCAGGAGCAGCATCTGGAGATGGTTGTCTAAGATAGGTAGTGAGGCAAATCACTGTCTGGAGGTGCTTCTCACGCTCCTGTGACTATAGAGACAGCCTAGAGGACTAGCTTCAATAGATCGGGTTATTGAAATAAATCCAGCCTTAAGCACTCAATAAGAGCCATACATCAGCATTCCTGAAATTACACCTGCCTAATAGAATCAGATCCATAACACTTAAAGAAAATGGATATGTGAAATAAATATAGGATATGTTAGTGGAATATTCTTCTGTGATTTATTTAATGGTAACCATAATCCCTGGAACACACATCTTTGTAAAACCTGGGAATGCTGAAGCATAAAAACTCAAAGCTGACTGTTGACATTTTTTAATAATCGGACATTGCATAGAAGGCTTTTTTATATAAGGAGTTTTATGAAACACACTCGTTTGTGAAATCAGCAAGACTAAAAGAGTAACTAATATGTTGTTAGTTACCAACATAGCATCTAGCTAATATAGAGGTCTACATGTGTAAAACTCTGTAAGAAATAAAAAAAGTATGTTACCTTACCTCTGAAGTTTACATACTTGTATCAGAGGGTCTTTGCATTTGTAGTAAAAATTCTTCAGACTTTCCTTGCAATCTATTAAAAATCTAGTCCACAACATTAATAGCAAATATAGAGAAAAAGTGGTTACTAATATTAAGGTCTATTAATAATATAATGGGTAAGAAAACAGATGTGGGCTTGGAAAAGAAGTGAGAGTTCAGAAGAGTTTATCCACGTAAAGAGATTCAGAGTGGGGTCTGTTTCCTTCCTTTCTGTTCTTGCCTGGTTTTGTAATCAGCTCGTTTTCTAAGAACATCCAGTTCCTGATTAGGAAGTGAGATTATCTCAGCTTTCTACAGTTGAAGTCCCACATTGCAAATGTTGATACTTTATAGACCTCATGACGAGATGAACTGCTCCCATCAGTTCTATCCATTGACCAGCTCACAGTTGGGTGTGTACACAGTAGACATCCACCTTTGGTCAGGTGAATAACATAATGTTCAGAACCTTAGAGGAGTAAAACTGGTGTTAACAGCAGGTTGCAGGCGGTTTCTTTAAGTCAGAAGAGTTCATTAATTCTTTCTATACTAGTGTTTGTCAAGAGATTTCTTGTCTATTAGGCAAAGTAATGTGATGATAAATAGAACCTGCAGTGTCCCAGCTCAGCCTAAATTGCATAGGTATGTTAGAGAGAAAAGTGTTCCTTCAGTGACCTTTATTTCCGTACTGATTAAATCTTACTTCATCATTTTCTCCACTCAAGGTGTTTTGTACTTCAAGAGAGAGAAAAACCACTGAATCCAAACTGTATTGATCTTCAAGATTAGCAGAGTCCCAAATTCTGTCTGGAGCTGGCTTTTAAATAGCCCACATACAAATGGAATAAGGAATCTAAATTCCATTTTTAGAGCATTCAAAATAGAAAAATTGAGGTTCAGAACTTATAGCCTAAGCCCCTCTTAATTTAAACGGAAAGCTTTCCAGTACTAACAGAGGATTAAAAAGACAGAGCAAACAATTTATTTGGAAACTAAAGCTGCCTTGATATCTCATGTTATCCCTCTCATGTTCACCTTATTTGAGTGAAAGGTATTCTGAAAGCAGATGCAAGTTTTAACCCAAGAGCTTGTGCTGGATGTCTGCTTGCCAAATGTCCCACTATTCAGTTTATGTGCCCGCAGTTAAAATAAAGGCAGAGAGTGAGTTAGAAAAGATGATTCTTCTTTTTGAACTTTCTCCAACAGTTGCTGCAGAATTGGTTTTAATTTTTTGGAAGTTTTATATTGAAGGGGAGTCAGTGAAAATTATTGTTTGTAATGGTCTTTTCAAATGTTACTTCCCCAGGGTCTCATAGTTCAGGAGGCCTCTCCCTCCTAACCCGTCCCATTCCAGTTACCAAGCACTTTCCTCTCATGAATATAATGATTATCAACTTATTTTTCACTTAAGGGGGGGAAGTAGGAGGGGGAATTTAAACTGCCTGCTTGACAATGCTTTCAAATGGTGATGAAATGTCTTCTTCATATCTGAAGAGAACATGATTATTAGCACTGAATCTGACAGACACGATTTCTGAATATTTTTGTGGCATTAATTTAAATCAATGTAATGTTTGAAAACATTTCAGCCCCTCAAACAGCTGATGCAGCTTAGATTCAATTATAACAAATTGCAACACACTGTCAAGTCTTTTTACCAAGTCATTAGTCAGGGATTTTGAATGCGCGGCCTCCGAACGGAGTTCGGCTGGCTGACAGCTCTAATTGTTGGGAACTGCAAAAGGATTGCTAATGAACTGGGGGATCTGTTGGGCCTGTAGCTTTCTTCAAGGATGAAATTTTTGAAAACTTTCACAAGATCAAAGTGGCATAACATGGACCATTTGCTAAATTGTCAGCAGTAGAGTGAAGCAGTCTGAGTGCCAGCTTTAAAGCTGAAGCTTCAGTAGAAAACACCACGCGACTCCTGCCCCTGAGCTTTTTTCATGTGTCAGTAAAACCATACCAAGAAACAACGACTGGAAGAAAGAGCCCCAGAGCTGCAATGGCTGCTACGGCTTAATTAGGAAGAGCAGGAAGGGAAACAAAAATTCCTTTCTGTTGTTAGTGGGTGCAAGAGGGATGAAGTGTCCAGCACTGTTACAACCAGCCCCACAGTTACGTATTTTGCAGCTTCCAAATCTATTAAGTCAGAGACACATATGATAGCACAGAAGCAATGGCAAGGCTTCTCCTCTCCTTCTTTCCAAACACGGGCAGTGGAATTGCCAGGTTTCTCTTCAGGACCTGTGGAGAGGTTGGCCTCACCGAAGGCTTTGCCATCGACTTCAGGGGAACTGGGCCTTCCCCTCCAGCACCTGCCCCAGTGTCCACAGAAGGTAGTGGAAACATTCCCATTGAGCTTCGTGGGACACTGAATCCAGCCCCGGCATAGATGGCCAGCAATGCACAGCCAGTGAATAGTTCCCAGCTGCTGCTGCTGAACAAATATGTTGCCTCATGTTACTCAGCGGCAGAAAGCCAATGCAGAAAAGGGAAACTTTTAAACCGATCTTAAAAGAAAAGAAAGATATGAAAACGTGTCTCCATCATTCCCATCTGGTTTATATTTTCCTTTCATATTCAAGTCTTATTTAGGTCTGTTCATTTTAACTTTTTTTAATATTTTTTTTAAACCTTCTCATTGAAATTTACTGTGGTATCCTTTTACCAAAAGAAAATAATGCCTGCTGAGCTACAGTAACATTGGTCAATTATCCAAATGTCTTAATATAGAAGTCTGCCAAGGGGGAAAGAATGTTTGAAATAAGATTTACATTATTACTTCTTTAAATTAACACTTCAACAGGACTCTAGGAAAAACAAACTCTTTCCTCCACACACTGTGTGAGGTACAGTACCAAGCCGATATTATCCTCCCCAAGATAACCTCTCTGTTTAAAAAACAACATTGAAGGGCATTTACTGAGAAATTTTTGAAGTGCCTGAAATGGCGACTGTGATTCTGAATATTATTATGGTGTGGAGTGTCTTGGATATGAATTTTGCATCTCACACCTCCTTCTAAAAACATATTTCATATCTCTATTACACTCCCTCTCTCCTTCTATCAGATATACATCAGCCATATGAACCTTCTGAAGCAAATATTGCTTAACCTTTCTATAGGGCTTCTACAGGCTCTGGTCAGCAGATGTGGAAGAGATTTCCTTGAAAAAACTTGTCTGGGAGATATGAGCAATTGATACCTGTCCACTACTATAACTTTCATTTATGGTCAAATATTAAACCTCGAGTTAGGGTTTGTTTGTTTGTTTCTAATGGAATTCTTAAATTAGACATTTATATTAACAAAGTTGATCAACCTGCCAGAGAGAGCTACAGTAGTATAATAACCACTATAAATTTTAAACAAGTGAACAAGGAAGAGAAGAATCCCATTCAGTAACCCATGGGTACTGGTTTATATAATCAATCTACTACTGACTTTATAGCAGCAGAAAATTCAAAAAAAGATCTAGCACTTCTGGGTTTAGCACCAATAGCCGCAGATACAGTTCTAGCTGAAAAATTAAATCCCCAAATTAACTTGAGACATTCCTCAATTTTCACTAGGAAAACTATATGGATGGTTTTCCTCTTTCCTAATTTGAGGCATCTAAACTGAGCTAATCACCAGGATTGTCTCTACGCTTGTTGGGTGAGTCACCCTATTTGTCTTAGACACATAATTTGTGACTGAAGAAATGATGTGGTGGAACATTGGTCTTCCTCAGCTGGCTCTAGAGGGAGCCCAAATGACAAAATTGGACTACACATCCATGTTTTAGAGTTGGAGTTAGGGTAGAGAAAATCCAACTGAGAGTGCCTAATGACCTGCTTTTGGACAAGGCCCAAATCGATGAAGTCTTGACAGTGCTGAGCTGCTTGTTACCATCCCCAGAAGAGAACAACTTGTGGGAGCTTACTGGCAACACAGGACTTAGCCCATATTTGTTGGTGGCAGTTTAGATACCAGTCCTGAAATGTGTTATCACCTAGCCTACATTATAGTGTATCGCATCCCCACACTCTCCAAAAAGTCATTCAGTTCAGCTGACAACAAGGCATTGCTGGTGCATGTGGAAGAACGGTGGAGTAAAGATAAAACCAAATCAGAATTACAACAGGGTGCAGCCCTCTGCTTCCAAAAGAGAAAGTTTCATACTGATGATCTCTAAATTATGTTGGAATCCCACTGAGCTATAAACATTAAGTTCTTTTCCTGGGTTTTTGATGCATTGTAGGCATTGGCAACGTGAGCAGTGTAGCAAACATGGGCTGCAGTAGCATTACCCAAGCAGTAGGAGTGTGTGTCTACTTGCTACCTCCCAAGATAGACAACTAACTCTCATGGATTCTTTTTTTTTTTAATATCAAGCAGCTTCTGTCCCGGTTGTGTAGAAGAGGGACAGAGAAAAAGAGAAGAGACATTTTTATCTTTGTGGTACAGCATAGCCTGGGAACGGGGACCCTTCACTTCTAGTCTATGACCCAATGATCACTATGAAATATGTGATGAAGGAACAGTTTCAGCATAATAGTACTGAAATGGATTCATATTTGTGAATTCAAGATGAAGCCTGGATTTCAGAAATTAACTGTCATCACACAGTTTATTTTAAAACAAACATGTCTCCATAGTTATCCTACTATCACACAGCTCTAATGGCACCTGGACCAAGAGCTTGACTTCAGTAGTCAGTCAGAACAACATTGAGTAATAGCTTTCCTTCCTTTTTTTCACTCTTCCTCCTAAAAGAACTCATGCCTGAATCTCTGTTTACAGAAACTGAGGTTTACCAACTCTTGTAAAGTGTTACCTCTTGTATTTAATTCCAATTTACTAATAAGAAATATTCTTTCTGTCAGGAAAAAGCAATTTCCCTCTATCTGTGTCTCAAAACATAAGAAAACAAAACAGATGCTTGTTGCATTTAATAAAGAACATGCATATGCATTGAAATAACTTCTAGCTTATCTTTGTGTGATGCCAATATTTAATTATGTTCATTTTGCATTTGTAATTAGAGGGCAGAACAGATGGTGAAGGTGCAAAGTAAAAGAAAGATCCATTCATATAACCTGCTCCATGATGCCAAGAAACTCTTGTGTTCAGAGTCTGATCCAAGCTCTACTGAATCCAGTACGAGCATACCTATTGAACAACAGGGGTCTGGAGGAGACCACAGAGCACAACTTTGCTGTAACCTGTTTTCCTGATGTGTATGTAGTGAATATATTTCTATGAGGGTTGGACTGTGTTTTCTGATTTTAAGGTAAATTTTGTTTCAATTTGATGTGGGTCACCTTCTTTCTTGCTTGCTTTCCTGTAGACTGAAATAAAGTGTTTGGTAAAAATTACTTTTAATTCTGAACCTTAGTTTTAAAAATACGCCAATTTTAACCAAAGAATTTTACATAGATTGAATAGACACAAACACATACTAAATAAAAAAGTTGAGTCAAATTAAATATTTACATTGACCAAAAATGAATTTGTGTGTGTATTGTGTGTGTGTAACTGCAACTTTTTTTTTTTTTTTAAGTATGTATGATTCATCATTTGTCTGGCAACAGTCACAACGATGTTTCTCCTGATCTCTGAGCAGGAAATGGATGTTCTTAATCAATATGTCATGAACTTTAGCTATATAAATGGCACTGCTGAGACTGGCAGTAGAATATTAAAGCATGTCAACAAATTCAAGACAGTGATCAGAAGAAACTATTGTTTGAGGGCTTAAAACAGTCTTACAGTAAACAACTCAAAAAACTCGATCTGTTTAGCTCATGAGAAAGATCAAGAGGTGGCTTGATTGTGACGTGTAAGTACTTTCATTGGGAGTACTGTCATAGGAAGTTATTAGCAAGAACTGATAATGGGAAATTAAAGCCTGAAAAATCCATATTATGAGTAAGAAATATTTCTAACACAAAGGGTAATTAAGTATTGGAAGAACCTACCAACAGAAGTGCATTGTCCTCTGTCTCTTAAAGTCATCCAATCAAGAATGAATGGAGGATGTAATTTAATCCAATAGTTTCTAGTCAGCTTTGATTCATAGTGGAAGGAGAAGAAAGAATCAATCCCCATATAGTGAATTGAAGTCTTGAAAATATGCTTCCTTTTTTCAATAATCTTTTGCAGATCCTCTTAAAAGGAGTCTGCCACTTTGAGGCAAGCACAAATTATTAGGCTCTATTCAGGGGAAACTGACTCTACAGATGTTCTGAGTAGGTGGTCTCCTGGTGCTCTCTGACCTGTAAAATCCATGAATCACAATTTTTCATATATAGGTATTTATTTATAAAATATCATTACACATAGGTACAACTGCATTGATTAATTACATATGCTTTTCAATAATAGGAAAGAACTACCAGCACAGTGCAAACAGCAAATTACTAACATTTTCTGGAAAAAATGCAGTGATCTTCAGACACAGAATTAGTCACTGAAGAGATCTGTGCATAATTTGGCAATAACTAATAAGCCCAAGAATTTTGCAGTCTATTTGAGAACAATTTGCAAAGAGAAAACAAAGCAAAATTCTTTAGATAAATTATTCATTTGAATTAGTCATTTAGCTCTAGTAAGGAGTTGTAGACTTTTTGAAAATATGTGGCAAGGGGATACAGTTTTAAAGAGGTTGAAGCAAAAATACTCTGCTCTTCTAGAGCTTGTTTCATCACATGTTCTCAAGGCACTTCATCATTAATTATGCTGAATATTAATTATAACCATTTTACATTTGAATAAACTGAGGCACAGCACCTTGCCTATGGTCGCACAGCAAATGGGGATAAAAGCTGGGAAAAAAGTCTGTCATCTCACTAACCATTAAATATGCTTCCAGTCACTATTCTCTTAGGCTTTGCTACCCCATTACCTTATTAAACTTAATTTCTAGGGGAAACAAGTTTTATGTGACCACAGTCTACTTGTGTGTTAGCTATAATAAAGGTATTATAAATGATATAACTAAATTAATGTGGACATAATAATAATGCATTTAAAATACTTCTACTGTAGAAATAGATTGGATTTTTTCTCTTATTGACAAGAGCAAACAAATTTGAGAAGATGGAGATCTCACAGTTATTGAGGGAGGTATTTACCTGACAAGCTGTAGAAATCTTCAGTGCAGGTGTCTGCATCTGAATCTGTCGCTCTATACTCTCTTTAAGGTCAGTGGCAAGAAATAGTCACGTGCAGGGTGCAATTCACCCCATCCTGAAGATGGTACATACATTTGTCAGATGTGCTCCTTTCAGGCACCTGTTCGTGGGCTCTCGGAGCAGCCCCAGGTAGTCAGTTCAGATATAAGCTGAACCACAGAGTACCACAGGTTGGAAAAGGCCTGTGTGGGTCACCTGGTTCAGCCTCCTGCTCAAAGCACCAACAAGTTAGATAAGGTTACTCGGGGCCTCATCCATCCAGTCGATTTCTGAATGGCTAAAAGGATGTCTTTGAGGATACAGCTAAAGCTAGATGCAATGACCCCTGCTGTGAATTGCAACAGTCCTTGAGAGAGGCAGCCTGACAGAGAATTGAGATCCAAATTAGTGCTGTAACAAAGCCAAGATGAGTGTGTAAGCTAAACCAACTTGTTGAACACAAAGAGTGTCAGCTAAAAAAGTGCTATAGAGTATCTGTATCTCCAGAAAGGTACAGGTCTCCCTGTCTTGCATGGTATCTACCAATCTGTGCAGATTTCTCTGATAATCTTAAGGCATCTCAGGTGGTCTGGGTTGCCTACTGCTTATGCAACAAGATGCTGCCCAGCCTGTAGCAGCTCAAGATTCACACACTTGAACACTGAAGTCATCAGAGGAAGTGTCTATGTGTGATCTAGGCAGCTTATCTCCCATTATCGTTAATGGGTATCAAACTATCCTACAGAGCCTGAGGGGGCTGTTTCACTCTGCTAAAATAGATAAGCATCTTTGAGCAGCTGAATAACTTCCCAGCTTTATTAATCTATATTAAGTCTAATGCCAGTGCTTGCATCTGGAACCAAATCCTGGTCTTCTTGAGCTCCCAGACTCATCAAGCTGCCAGAATATACACTGTGACTGTATTTTCATGGGCTATATAGTCCATGATTCTTAGGAAGCATGTGGTGAAGTAGGCCAGTAAATGTTAGTGCTATATGTTTACAACTAATTAAAGTGTTAAATATGTTAAATGTTATGATCTGGTAAAAACAACTGCAAGAGAATGTTGGACATGGGCTTCAAAGCATCTGCTAAAATTGGATGTGTTTGGATGCAGGCACAGGTCCAAAATTACTACCCCTGTCACTGCAAAACTAGCTAAGAATCCTAATTAAGAAGTAAAATGTTTATTTTATATGTTGTTATTTATAAGCCAGGAGCAAGGGTAAATAAAGTGACTTTGTAAACATTTGTTACTGGTGTGATTTCGAAAAGATGAAGCCAGTAGTCATTCAAATCCTGATCCCTTTTTTTTCTAGCTTGAGTTTTGATCCATCAGTACTGCCACTTTTTCTTCTAACTTGAGCTCTCATTGGTTTTAAGAGCAAAATTATGCCTCATTCATAATTTGGAAACTATGTTGCTTACATAATGCAATCTGTCTAGGAATGAGTTTACAAAATACAAGTCTGCTTAGTTCCAACTACAGTTTATAGAAGTGTCACTGTGATTCAGCACATGATTAACCCTTCATTCAGGTGTGAGAGATCAACGGATGCCCTTCAGCCCTTCTCCAAATTGCCTATTTGAGCCCTTCTTCGGTTTAGAGAGCTCCTTATCTAGTTCCTAAAGGCTAAATGGAACGGATTTTATGGATGTGTTCACCAGAATGGATTTAATTTTAGTGTCAAGTGGTGCCTCAGATGCTTTCGAAGACACATACTTCACTCCAAACATTTTAATCTTAAACATGGAAACAAAGTTCCTTGTGAACACTTCTACCTCTTCCATGTCACTTCACATTTTTCTGTCTGCATGCAACAATAAATTTATTCCTGATCTTTGAATTTATTTGTTGCTATTATATTTTTAAATTATTTCTTCTTGTCTTCAAGTTTACAGAACACAGCTAACTGGACAGTTCTTTACCTATTTCTATCAAGTAAATAAAAATCTGCCAAGTTGCTGCATTTTTAAATGTTTGACTTACATGTTACCATATAGTTCCCATTCTTTATCTTATCTGGGATGGCTTCTTGGCATTACTGTTGATTTCTTCATATCTATGGGGCCTTGACATATAAGGCACTCAGGAAGCTGTCCATGAAGAGTTCCCATTTTTGAGTTAGTTAAACAAAATCTTAAATGTTTTACTGAAATATGGCCCGAATATCTCCCCCTGGAAATGTAACTGCTTATGTAGTGGTATGCAATGGTAGTTGTATGAAAGATGGTCCAGCTAGTATGTATGAAAGGAAGTACTGCAGAAGTACTTATGAAAATAAAATAAAATAAAATAAAATAAAATAAAATAAAATAAAATAAAATAAAATAAAATAAAATAAAATAAACCCCCCTGTACATCTTATTTGGTGTATTTCTTTCATATGTTGCTGCAAAATCTATTTTGATCTGTACAGTACATCGTTGAGTCATATGGCACTATAAAATATCAGCACTTATGAAAAAAGCAGACATATAATTTAAATATACAAGTAGAACAAGCATGCCACTTTTTTTCCTGAATGATAAAAGATTACTATAAAGATTTCAGTCATGGAGTTAAACATCCTGGAGTAGTTAAACAGGAATTTTACCCCAAAGCAAGTGTATGAGCTATGTGAATATTAAGAAGCCATATGCACAGACAGCAACAGAAGCCTGGATGGATCAATGAGCTTTATCAGCTCTGTTTTTTTTAAATACAAAGCTTACAAGAAGAATAAGAATAGGAAAAAAGAGTTATTTTAGGTATATGGAGATTACTATTCTCATTATCTGATGCAGCACTTGTAATGTCTTTTCTCTGTCACATAGATAATATTGTCTGATGATATTTTCCTTAAAGTAAATATAGTCCAAGTGCTATTAGTGGGACCATGTTTCCAACAGTAATACAATAAAAGGAAAAGATGTTTTACAGCTTGTTTAACCCTCTTAATAATATTTAAGTAGTGATATATGTATTGTGACAAGGTAAAATAATTGCTAAAAACAACATGAGAAAAATATATCTGTGAGCTTTTTTCTGTTATACTGAAAAAAATCAGTCAGAAATATAAGGACATTTAACATCTTCAGGCTCGTTCTTGTCATTTAAGGAAAAATCAATGGAAAATATAAGGAGCATTAGTGCTTTTGAAAGAACATGGCATCATCTGGAGGTTGTTTCTAGCCTCTCAAATTAATGGACACATTTTCCATGATAGTTTCATCTCAGATATTCCACTACCAGTTATCCAGGAGAAATGTTTGCAGCAAAAGTTATTTTTTAGTAAATCCAGTAGAAATGGGGAGACTGAGAATTTGGAACTTAAACCAAATAATAGCATTAGACACCTGATTAGAGTAATTATATTTAGCTAATCAGCTACAAGAAATAATGCTACACCTGTACATTCAGGCCAAACCAGATTACTCCTTAACTCTACAGGTTTGCCCAATGCCAAAGAGTTCACACTGTGCACATATGGTTTTTGTAGTACGGAGGCATAAGATATTTCATATTTTGAAATTCCAATTTTTAATACAGTTAAGGGTTTCAAACAATTTCATGGTTAATAAATAGTCATCAAAACAACTTGCTGAAACACTTTGTTTTAAGGAAAAAAAAAAAATATGTGAGAAATTAGTACTGGTACACAGTTTTGACCAAGTCTTCTTAGTGGCCTACAGGACTATGAAATATGTGATGAAAAAATATGATCTTTGAAAAGCCTTTTGGTGGAAAGGGGCAAGCATCCTGCACAAATTTTGTGCCTTAGTAGTCAGCATTTTAAGTATGATTTTACATCTCTGTGAGGCAACTGGGCAGAACTGATACATAAGATTTGGTCATCAGAACATATCTAAAATAATAAATAATAAATATCAAAATAATAAATAGTCAAAGACTGTAGATTTCTAACAGTCTTCCCGTTCTCCTTGAGGGTTCTAGTCATGTTCCAGAGAAGTAATTGCTGCTCGTCCTTTTATTTGATGCAATAAAGAGCAGAGCAAGTGCACTGAACAGCTAGGTGGTGATTAGTTTACAGAGAAAGGAAGACAGATGTCACTATAGCAATGGAGGAGTCCTCAGAAAATTACTCCATAAGCCACAACAAATAAAATGAAACACCAGACTGCAGTGGCATAATTGCAGAGAAACTAGAAGGGAAAGGACAATGACATCAAGAATCATCAAGATGATATAGAAGTATGCAAACAGTCTAATTTGCAATGTATCTATCTGGCCTACAGCAGTAACAAAATATTTGCTAACTGAATGAGTCTCACTGAACCTAGAACAAATGTTGGTGTTTGACTGTGTTTCCACTAGCTATCAGTGAGCAATTATGATTAGACAATGTCCACTCTACAAGCATTTCAAACTGGTCTAGTTCCAGCTTGCTGGCATCCATTAGCCTTTTTGACTTAATTTCATTAAAAAGAAGAAACAGCTTGGGCTGTCCAAGGCCTCACCATGATATGCACTGCAGCAGAGCAAGCAATGACAATTGGGTGATTCTCTCTGCGAAGCACTAGGTCTTCTGATACGAACTGAAACTTCAGTGCCAGATGCTCCCCTTATGTTGCTTTCTCATTGCAACCCTCAGTAATTTCTTCCCATAGAAGTATCAGTATATTCTAAGGAATTATGTAAAATATTCTTTGATGGAAAGCAAATAAACAAACTGGAAACATTCGTTAGTGTAGACATATAAATAATTCACAGCAAGAGAAGTTAGTATATGAACCCCTGATTACTCCTCCGCAAGTTCACACCTGGCCTTCCCCCTCGTTACTTATTTAAAAGCATATGCTTTAAGTTTTTCAAGGTCCCCTTCTTCAGTCATCAAAACATCTTTGTTGTTCTTCCTTTTACTTGTCGCAATCTTTCAACGTCATTTTTGAAAGTTGTTTTGTAATCCCAAGTGCCTCTATGCTTTAAAACTAACTGGTAACCTGTTAGAAGGTAAATCTTACCTCAGTCTCTTGTTTCTTCCCCATCATCTTATTTGTGATTAATTTTGCCAGTTAATTTCTCTTCCGGCACATTCTACGCTCACCTCATTTCCTTTGCAAAGTCCAGCTTCTGGTGAATTGAGCTGTCCTTCTGGTTTCCTCTTTTGTTGCAAGGGAGGGTGCCCAAAGGCCGCTATTAAGACTTTGCTAAGAGAACTAGAAAGTAGAGGAAAAAACTTTGAACAACCCATCTTAGTCCACAGAGGTTAAATTCATTGGCTCACAAGCCTCACTAGCAATCTAAACAAGTTTTAAATAGTCTCAGATATCTATTTGTTCTTTTATTGCTCCTAAACAATGTAATAATATGCATACCAAAACTCATAATCTATTGTAGAGTAGATCTATGGGACTTCTGAAGATTCTGGGTTTGCCCTCCAAAATTAAAAAGTCCAAATCCACTTAGGAGATGGCTTCAAGCTGTTTCCTCGGTTTTATAGATGAGTTCCTTCATTGCATTTTTCCTGTATCACAAAAATTTGCAAGTTTAGGTTTTGTTATTTAATTTAGGCAGCAACAGATCATTTTTTAATTTCAGGATAGGTTCCACAGATGAGGCAATAGATTTCCCTAATGTGATACTTTCTGTTGTTAGTTGGAATAGTAGATAAGCAAGTTGGATACAACACAATAGGATTGCTTTCATTTATTGTCTACAGTAGATAGTCAATAGTTTGTTTTAGTAAATGGAAACCCATCTGGGGAAAAAAAAAAAAAGGAAAAACAAAACTCAAAAGAAATAAAAATTCCCTTGTCATTTGTTGAGTCAATTCATGATTTGGTGAGATAGCATTCACTGTAACTGCTAATATATTCTAAAGCTAAAGAAGCACACCAGGCCGGATCCAAGACCAATGGAAGCTACAGGTGGTTCTCCAGTAAAACTGGCATGGAATTAAATCTGACTAATATTTTAAAGCTAAGAAAGAAAACTGGTGATGGGAAAGACAAATGTAAATTATTATCCTGTGAGGGAATTCTAATTATATCTAAGAGGTCAACAGGGCTCGATACTTAAGAATAGAGTGCAGGCTAGACAAATAGTATATGTTTTGAGTGTAAGACTGGAAGGAGAGAAGAAAAAGCAAATTAACAGAGACTCTCTGAAAGAGTGCTAGATCACAAAAGGATTAGAAGAATGTAACTTCTTCACTTTGTGGTGGAAGAAGAAGGCTGTTTCATTGTACTGTTTCTGATTCCTCAGTTAGGACTATTTCATTTTTATTAAGTCCTCCATTTGGTCAAGTTCATTGTCTTGGCTTGTCTCTGATCAAGTCTTTGGCTACAACATGTCTATGTCAATTGTGGCTGGGCTTTGCAATTAGCAGCTTCTACTTTTCCGTAATCTTTCTTCACTTCTTGGGAATTACGATGATTCTTGTCATTCTAAAATAAGCATTTAAAATAAGTGAAATGTGTAGATGGACCAATCAGTGGATAAGGAATTGGGTGAATGGTTGCACAAGAGTTGCTGTCAACAACTCAGTGTCCAAGTAGAGACCAGTGGAGAGCGGTGTTCCTCAGGGGTTGAGCCCTGCACTGGGACTGGCACTGTTTAACATCTTTGTTGGTGATAGGGACTGAGAGATACACTGAGTGCACCATCAACAAGTTTGCTAATGACACTAAGCTGAGTGGTGCGGTCAACACACTGGAGGGAAGAGGTGCCATAGAGAGGAACCTCAATAGGCTTGAGACACAGACCTGTGCAAGTCTCATGAAGTTCACCCAGGTCAAATACAAGGTTCTGCACCTGTGTCGGGGCAACCCAAAGCACAAATACAGGCTAGGAGAAGAATGGATTGAGAGAAGCCCTGAGGAGAAGGACTTCCAGGTGTTGGTTAATGAGGAGCTCAACATAAGCCGGCAATGTGCCCAGAAAGCTGTCTGATTTAATGCATTTAAGCCTATACTCTGGGCTGCATCAAAAGAAGCATGGCCAGCACGTCGAGAGAGATGGTTCTGCCCCTCTACTCTGCTCTTGTGAGACCCCACCTGGAGTACTGTGTCCAGTTTTGGAGTCCTGAACACAAGATGGATGTGGACCTGTTGGAACGGGTCCAGAGGAGGGCCATGAAGATGATCAGAGGGCTGGAGAACCTGTCCTACAAGGACAGGCTGAGAGAGTTGGGGTTATTGAGCCTGGAGAAGGCTTTGGGGAGACCCTATTGCAGCCTTCCAGTACTTAGAGGGGACCTGCAAGAAAAATGGGGAGGGACTCTCTCAGATATTGTAGCGATAAGACAAGGGGTAACAGTTTTAAAGTGAAAGAGTGTAGATTTAGATTAGAAAGAAATTCTTTAGTGGGAGGGTGTTGAGGCACTGGAACAGGTTGCCTAGGGAAGTTGTGGATGCCCTATCCCTGGAGGTGTTTAAGGCCAGGCTGGATAGGACTTTGAACAACCTGGTCTGGGGGGAGGTGTCCCCACCCATGGCAAGGACGTTGGAACTCGATGATCTTTAAGGTCCCTTCCAACCCAAACCATTCTATGATTCTATAACATGGCAGCATGAAAAGTTCCTCATCTACCTGTTGCAGCTTTCTGAAGAGACACTGGTTATTTGCCATATTATGGAAAATAAAAATCTTTCATGAGGACCACAACCATTTTGTGCTCAGTGATAAAGACTATGATTCAATAGTAACATTGGGGAACTAGTTTGAAAAACTAGATAATCTTTCAGGTCCCTTCCAACCTAAACCACTCTGTGATACTATGATTCTATGATTCTGTGGTTCCTATTAGGAAACCTTTTCTTGGGAAAATGCCCATATTACAAAAGTTACTGATAATATTGCCATTGAATTTAAAACATGGATTGGATGGGTGAGGTTGGAAGCGACCTCTCAAGGGGTCATCTGGTCCAACTCCCCTGCTCAAGCAGGACCATCTACAACAAGATGCCCAGAACCACATCCAGATGATTTTGTGTACCTTCAAGGATGAAGGCTCAATAACCTCTCTGGGCAACCTGTCCCTGTACTTGGTGTTTCCTGATGTTCAGAGGGAACCTCCTGTATTTTAGTTTGTGCCCATTGCCTCTGCTCCTGTCACTTGGCACCACTGAAAAGATCCTATCTTCTTTACACCCTCCCATCAGATATTTGTACACATCAATGCATTTCCCCCTGAAACTACTTTCTCCTCCCAGGCTAAACAGTCATAGCTCTCTCAGCCTCTTGTAGGAGAGATGCTCCAGTCACTTAATCGTCTTCATGACAATTTGCTGGACTCTTTCCAGTATGTTCATGTCTCTCTTGTACTGGGAAGTCCAGAACCGGACCCAGCACTCCTCATGTGGCCTCACCAGAGCTGAGG
>JAOQGH010000001.1:135268044-135293594 GCA_025769975.1 Gallinago jamesoni
GGACTCGATGATCTCTGAGGTCCCTTCCAACCACCACAATTCTGTGATTCTGTGATTCTGTGATTCTGTGATTCTATGTTCATGTCTCTCTTGTACTGGGAAGTCCAGAACCGGACCCAGCACTCCTCATGTGGCCTCACCAGAGCTGAGGGGAAGGATGACCTCCCTCAACCTGCTAGCAGTACTTTACCTAATGCAGGTAACCAGGATACCATTAGCGTTTTTTGCAGCAAAGTCACATTGTTGACTCATGTTCAGCTTGGTGTCCACCAGGATCCTCACAGGATTTTCTGCCAAGATGTCTTCCAGATGGTTTGCCCCCAGCATACATTAGTGCACAGTGTTGTTCCTCCTCAGTTGCAGGACTTTGCACTTCCTTTTGTTGAACTTCATGAGGTACCTGTCAGCCCCTTTCTCCAACCTATTGTGGTCTCTCTGGGTGGCAGCACAACTCTCTGTCATGTCAGCCATTCCTTCCTGCCCTCAGGATCCTGAACTCCATTATCGCGTCATCACTTAAGCTATGGCTGCCTTTGACCTTCACAGCTCCAGTGAGTATCTCTGTGTTAGTGAGTATGAGGTTCAGCAGAGCACATCTCCTTGTTGGCTTCTCTGTGACTTATATCAGAAAGCTGTAACAGATGTCCTCCAGGAACCTGCTGGATTTCTTATGCTGTACTGTATTATTCCTCCCTCAGATATCAGTGTGGTTGAATAAAGCCCATGAAGACCAGGGCTTGTGAACCTGAGGCTACTTCTGGTTCATTGTCATGACTCATGCACTTGTTCTTTCTGGTTAGGCAGTCGGTAGCAGATGCCTACTGCAATGTCACCCTTACTTCTCTTCTCTTTACTCCTTATAAGGTCTCAGTTGGCTTACTGTCTATCCCCAGCCAGAGGTCTATGCATTCCAGCTGTTCTCTCACATAAAGCACAACTCTCCCTTCTCATCTTCCTCATCTGTCTTTCCTATGAAGCCTCTCTCCCTCTGTTGCAATCTTCCAGTCATGTAAACCAACTCACCACAACTCCATGATCCCAACGAGACCATAGTCCTGCAATTCTTCTCTAATTCCTGTTTATTCCCCATGCTGTGTACATTAGCATACAAATTCATATGAGATTCACTACTGACAATATAGTATATCATGTTAATGCCTACTAATGCCTAGTGTGTCAACGATGAAAAACTAGTTTCCAAAGAAAATAGAAAAAATGGAAAGTGAGACAGAATGGGTAAGTTTATTGTTTATTATAGTAGTCTGTGGAAAAGAGAGCTTATGGGACACACAAGAGCTAAATACAATTTTCTAAGGAAATATTATCCTCTGTTCATGACAGAGGAAATTATAAGAAAGCTTTCCAGTCTGTTATTATACAGTAGATTATTCCTAATAACTTAATGACATAATTCTTAATGACTTAAGATCAGGATTTCGGCAGTCAAAATGAAAAGAGTTCAAATATTGTGCTATTGGTTTTTACATATCAATCTTAGAGTCTTTCTGGCACTAGAAGTTTTTCATGGAAATTATTTCTTCCATCTAGGATTCTCAGGGCATCAGCTCTGAAACAATCATAGTCAATGCAGTAGTTTTGGGGAATGAGTATCAAAGTGCATAACTGTCTATGAGAATAAAGTCTGGTCACAAAAAAGATTTCCAGTCACAAGTCACATAGAAATTGCAGTCAAGCCCCGTACAACATACATATGTCACATTTTGTGACAGTTTTATATGCTGTAAAGAGCAAATGAATTATCCTTAGTTTGGCTGAGTTTTTGGTAAAGACCATTATAAAAAGCTAGCAAACATACCATACATAGTTTCTCCCAGCTTTCTCACTCAACTTAAAGCCTTTCTTTATTTTGTATGACCAGGTAGATTTCCATGTCCTGTAAGACACGAATGAGAGGAACAGGAATGGTAGAGGGGAAATCCTGTCTTGCATGCAGTGTATGAGAATTATGCAAATACATCACTACTCTTGTGCAGAGAAGAAATTATTTAAAGTCTGCATTTTTACTATTAAAAATTAGATAGTAATTAGGTAGCATTATTATACAAGCATAAAATACGCCATTAGATTTTTTTTAAATTTTGTGATGTTTTGATTGTTTCTTGTCTCAGTTTAAAAGGTCTTGAAGGAAGAGCATGTTTAAATATAGACAAATTTATCCACTGGTCTAACATTAAAATTCTAGCACATAAAAACAATACAGAAAGACAAGATTCCTTTATATTGCAGGAAAAAAGAAAGGTTAAGGGGTTTTGTGATGATAAGTGGTAATATTCACTGTCAGTAACTTGTGTAATGTATTTCTTTTATTTGTAAGCATCTCAAAAGTGTTTGGATGGGATTCAACTGACTGCATGTCAGGATCTATAGCATAGATGTCTACATGTCTGTTAATCAATATAGGTCTCTTTATAGTTAATGGAAAGAATCAGACATTTCTAGAATGTGATGCATCTTGTCTGAAAGTAGACATCTACATTTAGTGAAAATTGCCACCCCTGGAAAGAATGTTTCTCTCATTATTGTAGAAGGAATTCAGGATTATTACGTCATATGTAGACAACCACTGTCCTATGTAGACATCTAAATTCAGGGGAGAAAATATTTCCTTGTTCATCTTCTGTGCATATGACTTAAATGTCACATTATCATGTGGCTTACTCTCAGTACCTGCAGTTCCAAATTGTAAGATACACCTTGATAATAAATGGTGTGTAAATTGGAAACAGGGACTCCAAAACTATAAAACATAAAAATGTTGAATAAAAGACTGTGCTGCCTTTCATAGTTTTGCTGTCCTTTTGCCTCATATTGGACTGGAGTACTAGCAGGTAAAAATACAAGCATCAGGAAGATTATGGGATGGTGGTTCTGGAATATATGTGGGTGTTTCATTACCAGAGCTCCCCAGACTTAAAACCTTACTGTTAGCCTACAGGTTAAAGAAAACCCCTGTCTTCATCTGATTTGGGAAATTCTCTACTTGTTTCCTTTATTTTTATAAAAGCACTCTCATTTCCTTTATTTTATTGCACCATTCTTGCAAACTAAAAACTCGATTTTCAGATTAAATCAAATACACTATACACTCAAAGGATGTATCACTCTATTCTGGGTTTCAACATATGTACAAGCACTTGATCTCTAAGACTTTATTTAAATTGTGAGCCATGGAACTATTTCTGATCTCATGAGTCCATATGCACACACCTGCAATGTCTCAACTGAATCCTGGGTGTAGAGAGAGAACAATCCTTTTCTTTCCAGTCTCAACTATTCCTGCCTTGTTTTTCTCTGTAAAGGTGGAAGCTCATGTGTGTAAGCTAGATGGGGGCCTGACTCAGTCCACTTTAGTACTCAACTGAGACATCTGATGGACTAAATTTTTAAGATGCTCCACAACATACATCTTCTAGACTTGATTTCATGATTAAAAGCTTGAGCAGGTTATGGTGGGAAGAGTACTCTCAATGACCTCCTAGAACAGTGCTGAACTGTTTTGTTTACTTTGAGAAGCGATACACAAAACAAGTCCAGCTCAGAGTTGAGGGAAAGGAGTAGAGAAGCATGCATCACTGAGTTATCACTGCAGGGAGAACTGACTAGGCAGAGCTCAGTTACTCAAATTACATTTAGCCAGGTCTAACACCTAGGGCTCCTCAGGAGAAAGTGTCAGGTAAGAAAAGAAAATACTGGCATGATTCTCAATTGTTTCTTATTTGTTAGTGGTCACTCTAACTCAGTGTGACAAGAGAATGACTGCAAGTAGGTGTGACTGAGTCCTGTCTGACTGAAAGGGAATATGTTTACACAACTGCATAAAAATGAATACCATTACCAAGTGCCTGCAGAATGTGTATAATTTAGGGCATTGACCTACAGGAAAAGCTACAGGTCCAGTGCTGAGTGGCCCCAGATCTTGTGTATGTTCAGTTTGAACCCATGTTTAAAAATAACAGGAGAGTGTACATTGGAAGCATATCTTATCCCATCTCCCAGAAAATGCCCTAAGGAACTGTGTATGTTTACAAGATTCCATTAGCTATACAGTGGCTTTTTCCTACTAAATAGTACAAGAAGGTACTCTGCTGCCTATATTTTTTTTTTTTTGTTATTAAATTTGATAGTGATTTAGAAGTATGAACATTTAATGGAACTGATTCATTAGCTCAGCTAGTACAGCTCCACTTGTGGGTTTGAAACATCAAAATATTCCTGTTTTTCTATTAATTAATGTGTAGACATTTATCTAACATCCACATATAAATGGCAGCAAACTTCTGAAGCTGTTACATGTCCTAGAATATTTGCGCATTTTGTCTGGTAAGGAATATTGACAAGTGCCAATGGGTGCAGTAAAAGAAATTGACAGTATAAAGCCAGCCTTTCTTCCTTGCTGTCTGTGGGGATTAGAGAAACAAGGCACTGAACACAAGGGAGGATTTTTTCTTTCCTGATGTAATAACTCTATGTAAATGATGTTTCAGGTAGCCTAGTGAAATTGGTGTCTTAAGCAGAAAGGAGGTAATTTAAAATCTAGATGTGAATAAATTCATTGCATCTGATAGAGAACGCTGTGACTAAGTGTTTAACTTTCAAATAACCGGTAATTTTATGTAAAGGTTTTAAATTAAATGAATACATTTTAGGGCATGGTACTGGTTTCAGGATTTCCAGCTGCCGCCCCAAAAAACACCCATTAGAATCCAAGCTTCCAATTAATGGTGAGCTGCATGCAGTACAGCACTGGCTTAACAATTCTGAACAGAAAGGTTTCAAACTAGATAACAACCTGTGGGCTGTAAACAGAGTAGGCTTAAGTCTTGCTGATTTTAATGTAGTCTGATCAAGCGGACTGTAAATGAAAGACTCTCCTCTAGCTTGCCCACTAATTTGAATTGCACTCATTTGACTTGTTTCCAATACCAGCATTATTACCTAAACATTTATAGTATCATAAATGAAGAATGAAAAATATCCTGAAAGATGTGTGGTGGATTTTTTCTTAAACTAAATATGCATGAAAAGAATATTCCTGGAGATGAAATGGAGACTTATGTAGGGAAGAAAAAAAAAAAAAAAAAGGGTGCTCTGTAACACATTTCCCTTTTTGTTTATGAAATTTCCCACTAATTGCCTATTCAACCAACCTTTCCCTGACCCCCTTTTTTCTTGACTTTTTTTTTTTTTCACCACATGTGTAGTGTTACTGGTCAGATGGATTGTGTTTAATGGGAGCTGGGAGACATGCAAAGTTTGGGTGGAAAAAAAACCTGAAAATTAAAAAAAATTACAGCAATCTACTTTAAAAATATTTCAGAACCCAGGAGGAGCTGTGCTGATAAAGCCATCTGAGTGGGGAAAGTTTTTACAGACTGAAATCATTGGCTAGATTTATTCATGTTTACCTCTAGCAACAGTTACTGCCCTATTATCACAAGCTCGTCAGCCATATTGTACATATTTCCTCAGTAGGCCCTTCCTCCTTCATGGGACAAAAATTGCTTTCTCAGGGTGATATACCATGGTACCATAAGACATTTTGTGAAGCCAAGACATGGCTGATTATGTCCTTTTTACCAGCATCTAACTTTGCTGCTACCTTACCAAACCATTAACTAAGTGTGGAGAACGGTGTCCCACTATGGGGAGCTCTACAGCTTCTGAGACAACAGGCTAAATTTGAGTTGCTGTCCCTCCACTCTGTATGGATATTATTCCAACATTGCTCCAGTTGCTACTTTCATTGTCATTTCATGGTCATGAAGATACTATTTAGCAAAGGAGGACTTCTGTGGCAGTTTTCATGCTGGAGGAGCAACTCCATGTGGTCTCCCAGGAGTCTTGTGAGGGTGGAAAAGCAAGACAAAGACAAACTGCTGGCTGCAAGAAGGGAACTAGGTTGGTGAGGAACTGGGTAAACCACAGGTCCTGGCTTGAGGCTTTGACCAGGTGCAGTGCTGGAGGTAGCTTCCTGTGGTCACAAAGTTGGTGGGATGCAGAGATAAAAGTCTTTGGAGGCTTGCAGTAAGAGTGCACAGCTGGATGGACAAGGAGACTGCTGCAATAAACAAGGTCAGAGGGTGTGAATCTGGCAAGAAAAGTACAAACCAAGAGCACATACATTTCAAAATGTTTTTATTTCCCTATGAATGCATATGGAAGAAATGAAATAGCGTAAGCTACTCAGCATTCTCACTAAGCCAAAAATGTTTTGACACCTGTTTTGATGTGGGCAGGCACAGCAGGTTATAAAATAACATATGCATAATACAGACAATATAAAATGAGGAAAAAAATCAACGTATAAATTTAGTTTTTATTTACATATATGGCATATCAAGATTTTCTGAAACAAATCCAGCTTTTGGTGTATTATTCTTCCATACAAAAAATAAAGTTAATCCATGACCACTGGAATTAATGCAGCCTCTTTTCCTGTGGTTTTATGTTCTTTGAGCCATCAGTCATCTGATGGTTACAATAATCTCCATTTCTTTCTGTGTGCTCCCTGGTTATGAGGCAACCCCGATATGGCTAGTCTGAAGATAAACCTCTGATATTCAGCTGAGCAGTCCTTATGTGCCTATTAAGTCATAACTGGCAGTGGAGGTACTGCTCTGGATCCATCTCCTCTGACAAGACACTGGTGTGCCTGAAAATTATAGAATGTAATTAACTTATAGACATCTACTGGTTTGGGTTTTTTTTTTCAGTTTAATAAAATCTGACCAGTACGCTGAGAAATTATTTAGAGAGACTGACAAGTGAGATGGATAAACATCACAGTCCCCTAAGTTTACAGTTTTGCAGACTGAAAAATATCAGTTTGGGCATGGTTGGTTTTTTTAACTAAAAATATATTTCTGTTAAGTTTTGCTGTCATGCGTACTTGATACTGAAAGTCCCCACTGCATGGGCTCATTGTAGGTTATTAAACACTGAGCTCTTTCGGAAATTGGACAGCTCATCGTAATCTGGCTCATAGTGCAACTGCAAAATAAGGAAATTGTTCCCAAAAGCTTTTCACTAGAATCCTTCTTAAAAAAAATAGGCCTTTGTTCGTGTTTTGTCTAGAAAAGGTAAGCAAACAAATAAATAAACAGACTGAACTAATTACCTAAATTAGTCAAAGCAGATAATTAACTTGGCTGGGGTAACTATATTCCCAAATGAGTTTTTGGCCAGAATGGTACTGCTAATATTTTTAAGCTTGCTAGGTATGCAACTGGATACGACCATCAAAGGGGCAGGACATTGGCTTTCGCTCCAAGTGGAGACAGCGGGTCTATTTGCAGGCTGGTCCTAACACATGAGATGCTGCTTCACAGCTGGGCCAGGGAAAGTCCGAGGCCGCCCCACTGATTTGTGACCATGACCACCTCCTGCTGTATCCTGAGCTCTCTTTGGATGCCTCATGGGCAACTCTAACCCAGCCTGACCCTGACCTCATTTAACTCATGAGAGCTGGCAAAGGATTGTACAATTGCCCTATATAGCATAGTTTCAGCTTAAAGGAATTTGCATAAGTAACAATGGAAGAAAGAATGGTTGGTGTGGATCCAGTAATCAAGAAACCAGGAATCCTCTGTTATAGATATTTGGTTGAATGTCTACCAGTTTTCTGCAGTATTTGTAGAATGTCTCAAAGCTTGGAATTTCCACCTCATCTTATTCTGACATTTCATTGTTTATTTTTTTCTGTGCTTTAGTATGAAAATCAATCCAAATAAATGGTAAACATAAAAGCATATTAATTCTTTTCCGGAGCATTATATTGCATTTTGTTACACACTGCTTATATTATTTGCTGCATTGTTTACTACAC
Organism: Gallinago jamesoni; assembly: GCA_025769975.1. NCBI lineage: Eukaryota > Metazoa > Chordata > Aves > Charadriiformes > Scolopacidae > Gallinago > Gallinago jamesoni. The sequence continues at coordinate 135,275,891 of JAOQGH010000001.1, forward strand.
TGTATTAATGACATCTGAAAAGGTACCAGTGAAATAAGTAAAACAGTCGATTAACTTAAGAGTGTTTTCAAAAATGTTTATGGGCCACTAGTTGGTCATACCTAAAACAATGTTTTTCACAATAAAGCAGCATTAGCAAAGTATTTTAGATAATATCATTAGCTGTTTTGTAAATATTTGCTGTATATACTGTGTATCAAAAGCTGACTGTAATAATTTTCAAAACATTTTTTTAAACTGATTTGTAAGATAGTATGACATAGTGATGGTTCATATTTTTCAGCTGTCTTGAATACTCACAGTATACCTTATTTATTTATTGGGATAAAGGTAACCCATAATTTCAAAGAAAAATTCTTAAATGTTAAAAAAAATATATGAACAGTATTGGGATTACTCATTGGGAAAAATGAGAAGCATTTGCAGGGAGAAGTGATACCAGGTTTGTCAGCTTTGTATTCTTGGAGTTCTACTCCTAAACCAGCACTGAAACATGAACAGGAAATAATGAAGGCAATTAATTTTTGACATTGTTAACTGATAGAATTTACAATATTTCCCAGTTTCTAGGGCAAGTATTAACTTTGCAGGCATTAAGCAATGGGCAGTGATTCAAGGTGTCCTAAACTTCTACTACAGACCTTTACTCCTTATTAGGCTAAATCTTTAACTGTGAATATATCCATAGCATTTATGTGCATGAAGCTCTGCAGGATATCTCTGTTTTTCTATTGGCAGAAATGAAAACATATTTTTGACCCACATTCTTTGCAGTTTATAGACTAGTCCTGTTTTTCCACCACCCTGAAAACACCAAAATCTGAGACCAGAACAGGAAATTTCACACACACCTCTCTGTCTAGAGTAGAGCAACCATAATGGTTTCGTTATCCTCAGATGCCAGTTGCAGCGACTGGTCCTTACAGAAAGGGATTGGGTTTGTTGCTTAGCATGTTCCAGTTGACTGTAATCGCTCAATACCTACACATATTTCTTAAGCTTGCAGGCTTACTTTCACAGCAGATCTCCGTTCGTCTACCACAGCAGGAAGTTAAACCAAGTTCCTTGTAATTGGTTCATTTCCTTAGGGCTGAATTACGGTTTTTATATTTTGAAGCACGGGAGGATGGCTAGCAGCCTTGACTTTTAGCTGTGAAGAAGGAGGTGTTATGACTGGAAAATGTTACTGTAGGAAGTGAACTTCAAAGCGCAACGGAGGAGCAAGTGCCAAGCACCCTTTTGACAGGCACCTTAACCACCACATAAATAGACCTCCCACTTAACTAAACTCACAATAATAATGAATTATACCATGGGAAAACTGTGCCCTCTTTAGTTGTGCAACTTCTGCACCTTTGCTTTCCCATTATACTGTATGCATATGTATATATTTACATACTTGAGGACTTTGCATCTATTTGTGGATGGCAGGCATATCACTTGCTATATAACCCACGTGGAGTGCACACACCTACACAAACTGAGACATGGCTTTTATGAAAAATTACTTTTGGTTTTGCTGGTTTTACTTACAAAAATCTGTCAGCATAGTAAGGAAGCATACAATGATATTTATTTATCCCCTTCATCAAGAATAGCAAAAATGAGCTAAACTGAAGAAAAATGTACATATTTCTGACTTTTTAAAAAATGTACATTACTTATTTTCTTTACTAACTTTTTAATTTCCTTTCATGTATTTTATGTAAGAGGTTAATTTGTACTTTAAATCAATAGCATTTCTGTAATCTGTTAGGAGGGTGTTTTAGATATTCTGTTTCATAACATTGAGAAGTTACTTCACAACAAACCAAAATTTTTTACTTTTATGTGTTGTTTAAAAATCATTATGGAAAAATGCAGTTTTTCTTATAATGTTAATTATTTTAAAGTATTGGTTTGTGATAGTTTTAGTTTTCACTTCTGAACAATCAAAAGAAGTAAAAATTACATTATTTTCCATTTGAAAAGCAGTTAGAAAATGTGACAAAGTGGAAAAAATTTAGCCTTGACATAACTATTTGAAATTTGTAAAAATTTGGCAAAATTCTGGTAAATAGAGGTATTTGGTAAATACAGGAAAGTAGATTTTCTTTGGTTAACAATTTACCCACAGGAATACACCTCCTTTTTTTTCATTTTTTCTTTTTTTTTCAGATAGAAAAATTGTATGCCTTTTTCTTCATGAAACTCTTAATTCACTTCAGACCAGCCATTCTGAAGGTGAAACTGCTACAGGAGAGGAAGAGACATTGTTGATAAGTTCTTATATTGCTAACAAAATATATACTGATCTGGTTAAAACTGTGCAATTCACACTTCCTACCTGGGACACAGTTATTTATAGATGAAACAAGATTTTAGGTGAATAAAAATAATTCTTGATAAGGAGGGGAATAACATATTATTGATTTGGGACATCTTTGTGCAGTAGTAACTATACTTATGCTACAAGATGTACCTATTTTTATTTATTGATTATTTTTTTTTGGGGGGGGGGGGGTAGTCTACCTGACAAATTATTTCTCACAATAGCTGTAATTTGTTTTGTATGCAAATTAAATTTGACTAATATATCTGGCTGAAAAGAGCATTTGGGAATTAACTTCAGAACAGGTCTAGCCCCCTTTTCACTAAAGGAAGGCGGATACCCCATCATGCGTATGTAGGACACCTACATGAGAGAGATGAAACCTCCTCCAAATCAGGCATGAAAGGTGTTTGAATTTACACACTTTATCTTCAAGCTTCTCAGCAGCCACTTTTCAGCTTAAGTTTGTTTCAGATTTTCAGCTTACATTATACATTCTCTAATAGCTAAACAATTATTTTATTGTTTATAAAAAGATAAAAAAGTCTGTTCCCCATACCAGATCCCCTCTGCTCTAGTGATTGGAACATTTTTAAAAAATATAAGAATTTCAAATCCCTGACCTAAACTGGGTCTATGTGACTGCTTAGACCAGTAAGCTACATGCCACTGAAATTTTGCAAGTCATTGAGAGGTAAACAAGATGAGTGTTAATGAAATGCTCTGTTAAACACAGAATACTTTTTATCATTTGTAGATCTTGCAGCAGAAATTTACTATTTATATTCTGTATTTTTCCTGAAGGTGTTTACATTGTTTTTCTCACTCTACCACAGTTGTACCTGCATTAGAGAAGACAGCATAAATGAAAAATATGACCAACGTGGAAAAGTTCAGGCATATGTGACTGCATAACATTCCATTATTTCTCCATCTATAGAAAAGGCTTTTGACACAGATGAATGTGAATAAATGAATTGGTTGTTGAACAACAGCAGAAGTAAAACACAGTGCATTACATGCTTTGTCATCTCCTGCTGCTAAAGACATGAGGAAGTGAGACGAATTGGCCACTGGGAAGAATTCTCTGGACAGCTCAAAAATAAGTTTGGAAAAACCGCGTGCCCCATCTCAGGTCAATAACCACATGTCTTCTACCCTACCTCACACCAGAGTCCTTTGACAGACAAAGCCCAGAGATTAGTCTACCTGACTGACTTCCTCAGTAAGGTGAAAGAAGCCTTCTGAATCTCAAGGCCATGAGACTGCCCCAAGTATTCACCTTGGTACATGCCACATGGTTACTTCAAATCATGTGCTACCATTTCTAGAGATGGGAATGGATAAGCTCTTAAAAGAGAGGCTAAAAAGAGGATATGCTTTTTCTCCTTGATGTTGGATGCTAATGATCAGAAAAAGTGTGTGTGTTCCACAAACCCTGAAAGATAATGCCATCAAGCACTGACAGATATCTGATATCAAGCACTGACAGATATCTGATATCAAGCACTGACAGATAGCCCACCCACAGAAGTGGACCAATATAACCAGTCACTGTTTGTGGATACATGTGGTTACCTTATATCCCCCAAACCACCTGACTGCTCTAGAGCACAGACCAAGCTCCAAGGTATCCAGGAACCATGTGAATGACCCTGTCAACACTTACAGAAGAGGTTGTTTGTACAGCTATCTGTGACCTTGATCACCAGCCTCTGTCTCAAGTCACACCCAGGGAAAACACAATTCATAACTGTTCTGGGAGCTGAGGGTCCTATTTCTGACTTCTGAGAAGGCCATCTCTTACTCAAATTCCAGAGTAAGTTTTCCAGACTGACTTTCTACCAAATATCAACTCATGCATGTTTCCTTATGGAGCTTCTGATTACAAAACTCTGTTGTCCAAACAGATTGACTGCAGATTTACATTTAAGCATCATTGTAAACATTGATAATGTTTTGTAAAACTCCTTGGAATTTGTGTCCTATTGGTAGAAAGACATCTTTCAGAAAGGAATCAAAACTGGGGAACTGCCATTAGGCTTAGATAAAAACTGATGTGCCTTTTTTATGCCCAAATACTTCAACTCTAAAAAGAGTTCCTGCTGCACATACCATATCAATTAGAAGACCAGGCTTTCGTCCCTTTCCTCAATACTTGTCTGTCGTCTCTACTGGCGATGCAGTATTATCGCCCCTAAAGCTGAAAAATGTATTTCTTTTTAAAGTATAACTTTGTTTAAAGAGGACTGTAGAAGGATGAAGCATTCACAGTTTCCTAGTGTTCAGAAGAGACTCAAGATGTGTGTCTGGCCCTTACAGATTTTTCCTGCTCTCTTACCAGTAAAATGGGAACATTAGAGGTAATTACAGAATTCCCGCAGCTTCCACTGACAGCAGGATTATGTTGTATCCCTACTCAGTAAACACAAAGTAAGAAAGTGCGTTGCAGAGCTCCCAGTCAAAAGAGACAAGACAAACCGAAAGCCGGACAAAGCTTTTTTGCTTGTCATAATTGCCATTTTTACTACCAAAAGGATAATACTGCTTATAACTATACCATATTTAGTACAACCACAGAAAAGAAAATATGCAGACAAAACACTTGGAAAGGAAAATGAAGGGCTTAAGTAAGTTATAAAAGAATTTATTTATTTTTTATTTTAACCATTCACCACTATAAAAATAGACATTTCGTTTAAAATATTTCGGAAAAAAAAGATGAATTTGCCTTTCTCTTCCCTTACATGAATGAAATCAGAGTGAAAACCAACAATAATTCAGTTAAGGGAACTTCAAAAGATCTTGGCTCAAAATGCCTAAAATGATTTCTTTAAGTGGGTGGAAAATTAGATATTAGAACTCCCTGTGTTTCCATACCAGAACTCAGGTTCAGAGTGTTGAGTTTTGTTCCCTGATAACTTATATTAGACACCAAGTCTGGCAAGAAACAAAGTTTTCTATTCTAACTATTGAATATGTGCACTTATTTTTTAAGAAAACATGTTGTTCCTCTTTCAGAGCACATCAGACTTCAGAAATATTATATGAATTATATCTTTTCATTTTTTAGGTATGTGACTGCTTCCAGAGACTGACTGAAAGCTTCCAGCTCCCTTTATCATCTGTTGGATCACAAGAAGTCAGGGTGGTTACCAGAAAGGGGTAAATATTCCATTATTATTTTAAATTCTTCACTGGAAAGGTGTTTTTCTGAGCTTCACCTATAGCTTACTGAAACGAAGCAAAATGTCTTCTGAACTCACATTCTTCTCCCTGAGCTTCACTGAGCTTTCATTCCTCTACTTTTGAGTTTGCCTGTGGTGGTTCCTTCCCAATTAATTACATATATTCATTCCAGTAACAGGAGAAAAATAGAAGGTCCCTTTCATTTCAATGTTTTTCTATAATCAAGGTGCCACTGCAAAGGGTAAATTATTTGCTATTGCAGCCAGTCACTCGATCCTGGTTTTGGGATTCTTTTCCTCATGGTAAGAATCTCTACATACAAGGCACCCCGTTTGTTTGGTGTGGTCAGACTCACCAGTCTGACCACACCCCCAAAAAAAAGAAGAAAAAAAGGAAAACAAGCAAACACTTCTCAATAGCAACTGAATATAAATCCTTTGTCACAGGGTTTTCTGTAGTGTCTAGCTTTCTGGAAGAAAAAGCTGACAGGAAACTCAAGGGCCCACTCTATTCCACTTCCCAGCCTGCACAGACAGAAATTGAGAGCATTTCTACATTACATGAAGATGTGGTCTCCTCTTCCTGAGGAGATTTCCTGTTGTGATGTCCCCAGAACAAGTGTTTTTCAGGTAATGGGAGGGGCCCTGAGACTTGGTCTTCACTTGTCATTGCAGGACACAGGTCAGAAGGGCCCTTGCCATTTGACCCCTGAGCTTGTCTCAGGCTCCTGGTGGCATCCAGAACATCTTGAGCTGCCCAAGCGTGCTGAATAGGCACCTTTATTAAACCAAACCAATTTACATAACATCTAGGGTTTCTAGATCTCAGGACTATCACTCTCAGGTACTCCTGGAGCTATGGAAGCAAGCAGCTGTGTATTTTCTTCTCCCATGTTCCTAACCAAATGAGTGCATATCACATTTAGTTCAAAAGTGCAGAGGGACCAAACGCACAGTAATCTGTATTTATCCACTGACGCATTCTCTGTTATTGAGCACATTAGAAAACTGGCAATGTTCTGCTCCTTGAAAAGTCTGTCTCTGAATGCAGGATGTCTTGTATTTGAGCGACTGAATATTGTTCTTCCTTCTTTTTTGTTTGTTTGTTTGTTTTTGCTACTGAGAGCAAAACCTTTAAATCCTAAGCATACACTAAATTTCTCCTGGTGCCTACCAGTATTGCTGGGTTGGCTACACTTAGACCATAAAGCCAGAGCTGTTTAATACAGTTCAGACTTACTGCACAGGCACAGATACATTGCAGGGAGCATTTTCAGCATGTCAGGTGCTGTCTGGGACTGCTCTATGGGCAACTTCATACCCAGATCTTCAAAGACTGGACCTAACACATGCCATGAGTCTGGTGGTTTCTGGAAGGATTCACTGAGCTCATACAAATGCAGAACTACATTGCACGTGTGGTGTAGACTCGTCTGGGACTTCTGGATGTGTGGCCGCCTCTCAGAGCTATTGGAAGTGCTCAGATGCATCTGACTTGGTAGTTCTAGCAAAATCTGTCATTCTTAGGGGGAAAAGATAATAATAATAAAAAAATAAAGTCTTCTAAATCCAACCACATAAAATCTTTGGGGGAAAAGAAAAGACCTGTTCGGTGTTGTGCCAAAGTTAGTGCATTTTCCTGCCCCTTCTGGTCTGATACTAACAGTACATCCTTATCTTTGCATCCAGCACCAGGAACACCATGCCATAGTCCTTTCTTGCCTTCCACACTCTCTTTCACCAATAATCCCCAACACAATTTAAGCAAAAGGTCTCAAGTCTTGCTTTAAAGACTATTGTAGTGGTTTCTGCACAAAGAAAGGTTGCTGTTGGGATAAAGGAGATTGCAGTGGGAGGCACTGATAGAATGAGATGAGCCAGCTGGCAGATTTTATTGTAACTGAGGCAAACACCGTTTTCAATATAATCAGCCAGGAAACTGGAGCAGCCCTTGAAAACTCAGGACATTCCCAGAAATAGTAACATCTGGTCATCATAAAGATTACATTGGTAGATTCCAGTTATATTTGAGATAGGAGCTCTGTAAGGCGAGCACTTACAGCAATTGTTTCATTTCTTTCTTTTTTCTTTTTTTTTTTTTTTCCTGCAGTCCTTCTTGAACGGCTTAAATAGGAAACTTGATCTTCTCTGGGTACTTTGCCATTGTCCACTTCACAGCAAATTTCCTCTGAAGCTCTAACGTGGGTTTATTTGCTGGAGTTTCATTTCCCTGTAAAACCTGCCCTGCGACATGGAGAGGAAATTAAGGTACTGGTCTTTCCACTTTTCATCACTTTCGCTTGTGGTAAGAAACGTTGATTAAAAAGAAAAAGTTTATTTAGCCAAAGTGAAAATCAATAGCATCAGTCAGGTATCTGTTAAAAATAAATAAATTATACCTCTCTTTGGTTTCTATCGGCTACCTTTTCTTTGTAGGACCTTCAAGCAAGACTTAGTAACAACTCTCTCTGGCCTACCTGCCTTAGCCCTAATAACTTTCTGGTAATAAATTAAGCCTGGGATTTATTTATTTACTCTAGAAGTTCTGCTAACTAGATTGCTTTTGCAGTATAAGACAGCACTTGTTCATAGCTAAGTAGCGCTTTGTGCCTGACAACGGGTTAATGGGCCAAAACAACTCATTTTGAGAGCGTCGGCTGTTTTGGCCCAGCAAACTGGTTCCAGAATTTCACACATCCCACATTCCCCTTGCACATCTGGCCTCTGCTCGGACAAAGTTTTCTTTCATATAAACTGTTTATTGTTCTGTGAGATTGATGCCGTTAATATTGGCTTTCAGAATGACAGATTAGCATCACCAGTTAATCAGGGCTATTAGCAGATAAATATCTGTAATTTAATCACTACAGTAATTTCTTTTCCAATAATAAGATTTACAAATGCAAGTGATTAAGTAATTAGCTTACATCTCCATAGATTACAATTCCTCTGAGCTTTCTTCTCTCACTTTTTTCCAAAAGATTTCAGTATTTAATTAAAGTAACTACTCCCTCCTTTATGTCGTCTTTGTACGCACATGTGAGAAGTGGGATGCTGTTTTTTTCAAACCAAACTGCACCTTTTGTACATAATCCCACAAGGGACCCCCACTTCCAAACCTCTTCCATCTCTCTCCAAGGGTTAATACCCACCCTGCCAGTTCTTAGCGGCCATAATCGTTCCCAGTACCTTTCCCAGTTCATGCAGCAAGTGGGGGTGCACAAGGGGAAAGAATAATTTACAGGAAGGGGGGAAAAATTGCCAATGGAAAAATTGTGTGCACTTGATAAAATAAGAGCCTGGCCTGCTAAAACAGTCTATCCAAACACTTCTCAAGGATCCCTTTGTTGCTTTTCCACTCAGTTGGCCTTAGGGCAAAAGGCAAGTTCTACTCCTTCCAAACTTATATTCTCCTATTTGCAGAGTAATTTGACAGTTACTGTTAATTTCCTAAATGTAACATGAAAGCTGTAGAAGGAAGCCTGAAAAAAGGGTGGGGAGGGGGGAAGGAGAAATTCATAAAGAGCAGCAGAGAATATGGGCAAAATTGCTTCCATGTGTGGCGCACAGGCGAGGCTTGGGCAGAGATCTGTGGCCTTCCCAGAGTTTGACCTCTTGAGGCAGTGCCAGTTTGCTGGAGAAAAGGCATTGCTCTTTAATGAAGGCCTAATTTTTATTGCCACTCCATCGACTTCAAAGTGCTTCAGGTTGCCAAACATAATTTCACTGGAGGTATTTTCAGGTGCAGAGCAAATACTTCATAAATAATTTCCTCGTTAGATTACAAATTCCATTTAAAATGGGGAAGGAGGGGGGGTAGCTTTTCTGAGGCTTTTTTGGAAGCTGATTAAAAAATCTTTTAGAGGAGTTCTTTATTACTTTAATTCTAAAAGAAAATAATTAAATGGTTTTATTTTTTTATTTATATTTTTAAATAAACATGCAGCTTGGTGAGGCGACCAAGCGTGGTAGAGATGTTTTTAATCCGCTCTCAATTAAAACATAATCCCAGGTTCTGGGTGCCTTTTTCCTTCTCTCTTTCCCTCTCCTCATCCTCAAATTGCTATTAAGACCAGTGACTGCCAGCAACCCAGTGGCAGCCTCATCAGGACCCCAATTAATTATGTAGATCTGTCACACTTCTACATTTTTCACCTGTTTACTCTTCTCCCCCCACTTCCTGGCCTGTCCCTTCAGTGCCCACCGCAACCCCCTCACCCTCCCCCCCCCCCAACCCCGAGCCGCTGCTGGGTTGGTGCTGAAGTTTAATGCCTTAACGTTTTTAAGCCACCCTCAACTGACTGGGCAGAAATAGAAACTCCAGTTTCTATTTCAATAGAAACTTGGGCACAGAGCAGGCCGATCACTTTTTAGTTCTAGTCTGCTTTCTCTCGCAAATTAGTTCCGCAAATGTAACTGGTTACAGTTTTACTTGATTTCATCTCATGAAGTTTGAGTTACCCTGGAACACGAGGAACAAGTGAAAACCATTTATGAGAACAAAGGTAGGGAATTACCGATAGTTTTGCCGATGTTAAATTCATTTTCCATCTCTTTTTCTGGAGAGCGCTAGTTGGAAGATGAAAGTTAGCATAAATATTGCAGAAAACATTTTCTTCTGTTGTCACCTTGAAAGCCAGCTGGATTTGATTAGATTATAGACTTTTAAAACTGATATATATCAGTTTATATACTCCAGCTGTATACCTGCAGTAAGGCTTGTTAGAGACTTATCTCTAAACTCGTACTGAGCATGCTCCAGCCCCAGATCCTTGTGTCTGAGCCTTCACTTGACTACACAGCACCCACCTAAAAAAATAAAATAAATCACAAGTCACATCAGGAGTGGTCATTTTATTGCTTCAAAACCAGTGAAATGGGAAGTAAGCTCATTGACCCTGCTTTCTTTCTGGTCAGGGATAAGTGTAGGCGCTTCATTGTTTCACACCTCTGAAGTGCAGATCCTGTTATTGCCCCATGGTAACTTACGTTACAAGATAAGGCAGCTGTGGAACTGCTAAGGGTCTCTTTTCTGGTGGTTACTTTGGTGTCCCTGTGTCTCCCGCTCAGGAAGAATGTATCAAATAAGTGTACATACTTGATTGCTCTCTACAGCAAAGAGGCAACAAAAATAAAGCTGAGATTCATGGTTTTTCATGTTCCTTTGACATGTAACAAAGGCTTGGCGTAAGGCACTAGGAAAGTAGTTATAACTCAGAGAGAGTAGCAGCTTTCTATTTTCACCAGTTATTGCTTTACCTTAAATTATAGAGATACTTATGATGGATCTAAAAAGATCTCTGCTTCAGACAGCTGAAAAACAATTCTGTCCTTCAGCCTAAAACAATTTTGATGAAAAAACCCCAAACAACCAAACCCTATGCATTAAAGAAATAACCAAGATAAAACAAAGCTTAAAAATGAAGAGACATCTTGCAGTTAGGAATAAGAAATATGTTGCTTTAGCTCTTTTGAGCACAAGATACACTATTCAAATATACCATCATCTACACCACTTTTGCTGAGGAGAAGGGACAGCAGCAAGGACAGATGAATGTGAGAACTGTCAGGATATCTTTTTGTGCCTTTTCACTGGCTTACTAAGACTGTGCGTTTCTTTGGGTGCATCTGCGTTAGCATTTCAGTTCAGGTTTGGAGTCTGTCTTTCAACCACAGATCTTCAGTTTCCTCACTTGTACTTTACTTCCTACCGTAGAATGCCTCAGAGTCCTAAAACAGCATCACATGAAACCAAAGTGATGGATGCAGTCCAGGAACATATCTAATGCGGTCTAACCATTAACAGGAACTCAGTTCACAAGGCTGACTTAGTTCACAGACTTAGTCCAAGTTAAAGCTTTCCAAACTTCATGCAGCCTGGACCTCAGTCCTTCAGCACCAATTGCTTCACTCTTTAGACCTGCTCCTTCTTTACTATCTGCTGCTTGAGTGATACCAGGTAGCACTGTAACACCACACAAGCCAGGACTGATGTTGCATTAGTTGCTTTTATTCTACCACATTTTAAATTAAATTCCATTTTTTATAGCCTAATTTATTATTTTCTTTGCAAGCTATTTGTGCTTCTGAGTTGTATCAGAGGGAAGGGGAGGGTCTAAATTGGTAAAAAAATGTTGAGAATTGTGTAATACCAAGTAGAAATTTCAAGCACCATCTGCATTGCTGCCCATTCAAAGCTGGGAAGATGAATGAAGTTGCGATGGAAATTCAGTGTAGGGCCATTTTTTTTTCCTGAGGAGATAGCTGAACATGGTATTTCCATATATCCTCTTTTTTAAGTCTAATTTAAATTCTAATGACTAATGTTTTACATAAGAGAGGCCCCTGCTACAGCCATAAAAATATTGGAATTTTTTTGCTACTACTGCACAAGTACACTGCTGTATTAGCCAAATGTGGCTGTGATACAGCCAGGTTCAGATCATATTATATATAATACAGAACGTCTGCAATTTTTCTTGTTTCCCTGGTAACAACTGTAAATGCACTAACTCCCTGGACTGCTCCACCCCTCCTGCTGCTGATGTCAGGCACAGGAGAGGCACATGTGCAACTCAACTCCGTACCTGTCAAACCAGGCGGACGCTCCGTTTGATCACCTATGTTTTGGTCCCACAAAGACCATTCGTTTGGTGATCAGAGGGCAGTGTTAATTTAGTCAGCTATCAGGATACTGGGGCGGGAGGGGGAGAGAGAAAAAAAATTCACCCACTTGTGCTTTGGTTTTAATCAACAAAGAGAATGGAGAGGCTAAAAGAGAGATCATGTGGCTAGAACCAAGGCAACGTATTCTTTGCTGAGAAAGCAAGGATTAAAGCTATTTCTGTTAATGTTAATAATTTCCGATAATTGGGTGCTGCTCAATGCCAAAGCATTCTCAAATTCCATACTCTGTCACATGCATGCCAGCAGGGTTAAGCATGAATAATGTTAATACAATGAAGAGGGAAGGATTGAATGAGTATTTTCCATGTGTTAGCTGACAGGATCACTTTGAAACAAATGACCAGTCCTTATTAATGCAGCTATTATTTTGATAAACCAACAAGAATGAATGTGGTATTCATGAAAATGTGATATGCACCATCGCAGGAATCCCACTGTAATTTTACAATTAATTAAGGTACCTGTAGCTGTCATTGGAAAAGATTGTGGTCTGACCTTAATACCCATGTATTAAGCTGGCATGTTGCCCGTTTTCACCTCAGCCTTAATGAAGTTGAACATTTGTATGCAAGTCTGTGTCTCACAGTCGTTTTGTTCAATGTGAGTTTGTTTAGCTATTTCAGCATTTGCTTCAGTAATTATGAGTCAGCAGACAGCTCCGGTGAGTTTCAGCATGCTAAGGTATATTTTTCATCGTCATCCATGGAACAGTTCACCAGGATAACGCGGAAGCTTATTTGGTGACTGTGAATGAGTATAGTAACTCTTATGTTCTACACTGACCTTCCACCCTGCCTCCCTTATTTGACAATAATGCATGGTACACCTAATGAAAAATTTCAGTTTGAATGTTTTTAAAAGGAAAAAAAACTTTTCTTACTACAGGGAATATCCCCCAAAATAGCAATTTTCTTAAAAAAAATTGGGTTTTAGGTAAAACATCTGTCAATCTAAAGCTGATTTTGTTATAATTAAAAATATTTTAGTTAGTTTAGCTTAGTAAAATGAAGTTCAGTTAGTAACAGTTGCAATCAGCAGCAATGGCAATTTTAACAGTACTATTACTAGTAATTTATGTTAATACTCAGAATTTTCAGTCAGGATCATTATGCTGAGGACTAACAAAAAAAGCCATCATTGAGGGACGTGACAGCCTATATCTTCTGCTGTGCAGAACTTAAGGAAGGCTACATATGTGAGCAGTCATGGTGGCAGCGGGGGTCGCTTGTGTTCATTCCAGTTGTCCACATCACCAGGTAAAACAGATGGAATAGAAGCAGAAACCAAAGCAATGTCTTCTAGGGAGTCATTCCCTCAGGGGGAGATTGGGTTACCCTGCTGAACCAGCCTAAAGTACAGGAAATGAAAATAAAGAAATCAGGTGGGATAAAAATTTTTTCTAGTACCTGAGAAATTGTAATTCAGAAACTGAATTACAGGCAGGCACTGATACCTGAGTAGTAGGAAAGTTGGGCCTTTTCAGCTTTTCAAGAGGAGGTAGCAAACCTAGAGACAGAGAAGTAGAACACACACCATTTTCCAGTCCCTTCTATCTTGCAGAGCTTCATTGCTATTATGCAGAGTAAACAGTATCTTGCCAGAAGAAAGTTGTTTGGTTATTCTGTTCACCTCTGTTGGTAAATCCCAAAGGGGAGAGCTGCAGATATAGCTCTTCCAAGGATGCACATACCTTTTACTAGCAAACACAAGACTCCTCTGCCTAGACTCCAGGCTATATGGATGCAAATTAATTCCAGAACGAAACCATATAGCTGCAGTTAGTACTGTGCTACGTTCCAGGCAAAAAGCCCATTCAGCTGAGCTCTCAGGACATGTTATTTAGATAAAATAGGCATGTTAAATCCACTATTTAGTGACTGTTTTGGAGTTCACTCCCATGTAAACAACTTGGATTGTAGTGCCATGCAAAAAAAAAATGCGCCCTACTTGATTGGCAGCTAAGCCTGCCATGGGCACCACAGTTCTGTGATGGTTTTAAAAACAATCTGGGATGGGATGCAGTTCCAGATGTCAACATGTGAGCCAAGTGTCTAAACACCCATCTAGTCAATGGGGTTCAAACACTATAATGAGTGGGATCCAGAGAGCTATTAAGCCGGTTAAATATGAGGACTTGATTGTCCACACATGGTCATCTAACGTCCTGCATGATCCATATAGGCTTCTTGGACATATTGTAGAACCTATGAGACACCTTGCCTTTCTGAACTGACAGCTGGAGGCCTGTCAAAATGTTATGAGATGTTACCAAAAGCACCAGACACTTCAGTGTGGTTGAATAAACTGAACTCTAATTGTCTATTTCCAGCTGCTCTGAATATCCCTTAAAATAGATTAAGTCTAAATTCACTCCAGTGGAAGCATAAACACCTAACCCACATGTGGATGCCTACGCTGTCAAAACCTAAATTTAGGCTGCTGAATTGAAAGCTTGAAATCCATTCTTGTTATGAGATTGGTATGAAATTCTGTTGCCTGGCAAGTGGATGTACTACAGGGTATCTTCCTTAGATTCCAGCTGTCCAGAGATGTCCCTGTGGTCTCACAAAGATCATGTGTGTACTTGCACTTGTATTTAGGTACAGTGCTAAATAAAGAATACAGAAGTCCCAATATGTAATCTATTACAACCTGAAGGTAATTTGCACAAAAAGATTGAATGCCAATAATTTTATTTTTAAGATGTGCCAAAATGGCATGGAAATAAGCACCAACCCACTGCAACTACTAGTTTCATATAAAGCTCTTTTTCAACTGTTGACATTCACTAAAGACAAATTCACTTTTCCAACACATGCAAACACTCTAAAAGGGGTCCACACATCTCTCTCTGAGATGAGAATTCAATGTATGCTCCAATAATTTTCATTACTAAATTCCTCAAATATTTTTTTTTCTTTCTTTTTCTTCTTCTTTTTTCTTCTTTACTTTTTTATTTCCCTCAACCAACTGGGATTCAGAAGTTACTGTAGTGTTATCCAACTTTTAATATTAAAAATTCTGTCTCATAAAAAGTGGATCTAACAGGCATCAAAGACTTGCATTCCACTGCGATTTGGATGGTAAAAAATGTAAAAGTGCAGATCTGCACACCTTAATATTCTCAATAAGACTTTCCATCTTGCATCTTTTTATGCTTTAACTGGATATGACTGCCAATTGAGTTCATATTAAAAAGTAATAAACTTGTACTGGACATAGCATAGGTATTTTTATAGGTATCTTCGTATAATTGAGGACAAAAGACATCTTGATTAAATTTCAATTCTTATAGATACACTTAAGTAACATTATCTTTTCCCGTTAGCAGGTTTAACATTTACTCTCTTCCACCTCATCCATTTGCCCACACTTCCACTGAGACCTTAATGAAGCCGAAATTCTGTAAAAGTCTCTGCGACAGTAGAGTTGCTTAACAAATGCTGTTTATTGATTTCATGACATGCACTGTCCTCAAGATCCAATTTATTTGAACAAATTCCATTTTTATTGTAGCTTCTCTTACAATTCATAAACATAATTATATATTTTATCTTTGATTTATAACAATGGCAAGCATCTATCTATTGCTCCATACATCTGTAGAATAAATCAAAATTTTTCACATCCAAGACATGTAAAAAGAATTTAATCAAATAGACATCATCTATCACTTAAACAAAAGCATAAAGCGTAGACTCTTCCTGCTGTCCTACACGTCCATCATCTGTTTCTCAGACTGCCTACAAAACTAGAGGTGAGCTTTGTAACATGTTCACATGATTAACAAATCACTGCACTGAGGAAGGAAAGTTAATTGCTGAGACAGTAAAACTGGCTGCTTTTTGTGGGATATAACATCAAATTCTGGCTTGAGTATTTGCACCATTTCTGGTTATTCCAATTCTTGCGAAAAGGTATCCTAAACAATTTAAAGACTAAAACTTAACTGAACAAACTAGCACAGAACTGTTGTTTCCTAGATTTTTGGTTTATGCATTCACTCCAGGAAGTTCTACTTATAAGTTCTGGTGTAACTGTGAGCAGCATTAATGAGAAATGAATGTCCAAGGAGAGCTCAAAAGGAATTAACCTCATTTCTTTCCTCTTGGTTTCAAGGTACAAGTTTCCAAGCTAGCAGTACAAGAAGCAAGGTCACAAAATAATAGCACAAAAACCAAATAAGAGTAAAACAATGGTTTCAGGCTCTATACCTAGGGGAAAATGCTGCATCTTTTTTACCAAGCTGAGATGAAACAAAGCTCTTATCCACTGCCATTACTTAAAAGGACTGGTGTCAATCCTTATATGTTCCTTTAGTTATGAACCTGAGTGAAACATACTTCTCAGTAACAATCGCTAGTATAATCTTTAAAAGCTTGCCTTAAAGTTCTTTTCAATAAAACCCTCAAGTTATAAAGGAAACTAACTTTTCAAGTTGTACAGTGATTCTGACTCATACTTTTCCTAAAATCAATTTCTTACTGTTTAAATAATACTCTAAACATCATTTAATAGTTAATAATATTGCAGTAATGCTTAATACTCAGTTTCCAGACAGGTTTATCATAAATTTTTGCTAGATTGTGAATTTTCTAACATAGAAGACCTACATTCACCTACGTTCAACCCTAAATTTCCATTTCCTTTCCAGTAATCACATTAAACTCAAAGGAATTATTTTCCCTAAGTTGAACTCTCACTTCTTCACCAATAGCAGAACTTCTCTGGCTGAAATCTTCATTTATACTAACTGTTTCTTGCAACATCCAATTGCTTTTCTAGGTAAATATGCTTCATATGACTATGTATCCTCAACCATATTGAATACATCTTTTCCCAAGAGGCTAGTGTTTTGACAAGTAGCTAAGTAACATAAGGATTCACCCTCAGTGAATTGACCTGTCCAGTCATTTATGCACAATATTCACTGAGTGGCTTTATAAAGATCAGATCAAGTTTGTTCTACTTAGGGTCTTTTCAGAGACTAACCTCTTTTTCTTATATGTCTCAAGAGACAGCTTTGGTTTTATTTACAAATTGGTCTGTATCGTTAAGGCAAAGAGGTTGTTCTGTGTTTTTCTTTTAATTACCACAGGGTATCCTACACAAGGATTGTTTGTGTTCTCTTGTGAGCCTTTCTGATTCCTCCTTCTCCCTCTTGAACCAGCCCACCTGGCTACACCAGGGAAGGGGAAAGAATACACATGAAGAACGTTAGAGCTGTGATGTCCTTGGGGATGCACACTGCATCCAAAATCAGGGCAGATGCATAATGCTGCATTATGCCTTGCCAGAAAACTTGTGTCACCTGGCTTATTTTGACTGATGGCTCAGAACGTTTTGGTTGGGGGTTCTTTTGTCCTTTTCTAGAGCCTGCAACAACTCCAGTCCCAGTAAGTAAGCTCTTATGCCAAAAACCTTAGTAAAAGATACTAACAGGTAATATGTAGTGCTCTTTGATGGTAAGAATTTTTTTTTTCTCTTTTAAGATATATTGTAAGAGAGGTTTTGTGGA
>JAOQGH010000001.1:135293694-135329282 GCA_025769975.1 Gallinago jamesoni
GGTAATATGTAGTGCTCTTTGATGGTAAGAATTTTTTTTTTCTCTTTTAAGATATATTGTAAGAGAGGTTTTGTGGATTTTTTTATTATTCCAGTCATTTCTGATACATGATGTGACTGATTTTCGTTTAATCATCTCCATACTATCTTCTCCCATATCACCCCTCTACTAAATTCAATAAAATATGACTTTAATCATTTCCATTTGTCTCACCTCAAAGTAAACCACACTCCAGAAATAATGACACACTTAGTAAGGTCAGTTGATAAGTTCTTCCCTTCCAAACACTACAAATCTTTATCAACAAATCTAAAAATACTCTGCAGTATCTGATAGGCTGGGTTTTGCTCACTGAGGCAGAGAAATTATCTGAATGGGAGGGAAAAAAAAAAAAAAAGGATGACCAAAACTTTACAGAATAAAGATCAATATTATATAAGGGGAAGCTTAGCTTGAAATAGGAATACTTACATACTGCCTAGCTTTTGAGGATGAACAAAGGTAATTGCAAAAATCCTCCCATCTCAAATCTGGAGATTCCAGAAAGGCAATTAATTCCACTAGTAGGGAACATGTTCTTTTCTCTGGAAAGTAATAAAAGAAAGTTAGTCTGCCAGTACCTTAAAAGTTGCCATGAAATGAAAATGGAGCAGATCTGAAATGGAGTTCTTCCTCCATCATGGGGCTAGACACTGTCCTGCTTCTAGAATTCGTGGTTATAAACCCCAGTGAGATTTGGCCTTCTTTGTTTTTCCTCTTTAAACAATCCTACACTTATATTTTATCTCTCTCCTTTTTAGTGGCAAATCTCAGATAAAATTTTTTTAAAAGAATTGTTTTGAAAAAGTCTACTATGAAAAAAGAACAAATTGATTTATTTACAACTAGGAGCTTTTTATTCTATTCTAACTTTGTTTTAGAACAGGCCTAGTATTAAAAAAAAAAAAAAAAAGTTAACTTTCTGATTAATTTCCTTCTTTGTCCTGAGAGATTCCCAACAGTCATCTTTAGGTCTACTAATAAGACTTTGGGCCGCATGGAAATCTAAAATTATCACAGCTGTTGAAGCATGCTGACACAGTCAGACAATCAAAAATTGCATAGGCTTCTGTCGTTTTAAATTAGAAGTTGCAGGGAAGGGTTTCCTGTCACTAAGCTGATGTTTTCTCTTGACTCAAGAACTATTCATATGTCTGAAGATTAGCAGTTCTAGAGGACTCAGCCAGTTCAATATTATTTTTTGTTACTTGAGCATAGATTAACTTCATGATAAGAAAATGTAAGCTATGCACTGTTCATTACCAGATCATTTTTTAAAGTACCATGCTATCTTATTGAAAGAGAGTTTATGATAATAGTATTTATATGGGATTTATATGTCTCTAGTTTAATCAAAGAGGACAGAATCAGTGCTATGGGTTACAATAAACTGTCAGGTTCTCTGGAGTAAAATCTTTTTTCCTAAGAGGACAATGGCCAGATTCTGAACCTAGTTATCTACTTTGAGGTCCTAATACAGACATCATTCTGTCTCGAAACTGAGCTCCTGGCAACATCAAGGAACCTGAATCATCTGACTGAGCAGCGTCACAGAGAGCCAGCGCTGTGGTACCACACAGTGAGCATGAGGCTACTTACATCAGTCTGGCAGCGCAGCACAGCCACATCTCAGCACCTATCTCCCTCCAGAGTGAAAGTGTTCCTGCCGCCTCAAGGTCCGGGAGGACAGTCTCTGTCCAGAGAGCAGGCATCTTGCTAGTTTGGAGACACTGAGCAGTACTGAAGATTAACCTGGCATTTAGAGCCACAGCACAGAAAGCAGGTAACATGAATTTCATTTCTACCTTGGCCTAGGGGGTTCCAAACTCCTATTTCTCTCTTCCCTGGAAAGTGCCTTAATTAGGGATTTAAAGAGCACCTAGCCTGCCTCCCATGCTTCCTCTTCAAACTGTACCAGTACATAGCACACAAAGAAAAAGCTTTTCTTTGGGCGGTCAAAAATCGAAGAGAAGAGGTTTGCCTCCTAGTGGTTGGGATGCTCTCTCAGAGATGGATTAACTGCTTTTATCCCGTTGCTGCATCAAGCAAAATTCATAGCTATTCCATGGAGTAAAGTCCAGTTCTACCCATTTGATTTCCATGCCCTCTCTATTACAGAGTCAGCCTTGCACTTTCCTTCCTCATTTTGTGATTTCTCCCTCTAAACAATTGTCTACTTCAGCAGGAAGAAAAGAGCCCGTGTCTCCCAAATTCCTGCTGAGTGTTAAAAATGCTGGGCCAATGAATGAAAGACTGGCAGCCCTTCTTTTTGTGGTGTTTTTGATAGAAATTATCCCTTCTCTTATGCTTTTGACTTGGTTCACTGCTGCCAGTACAGTTTCAGGGTGAATGGACTACAATGAACGTGTCAGACTACTTCAGAGATTTGAGCAACGTTTCAGATTTCTAGACAGTTTTGATAGGTGATGGAGCCTACAGACAACAAGATCAGTGAGATCCTTACTTCCCCATGTCAAAGTACTTTGTGCCCATTGTAATATAAAATCCTAAAAGTAGGTGATCATTTTGAATTTTGGTATCTCTAGAGCAAAATCTAAGCAAAACTACCTCAGGATAAGGTTTTAGATTTCTCTGACATTTCATTTTAAACAATGAAAGACAGTGATATGTCTCTCCTGATCTAAGATTTTTTTCTGTCTGTAGACATTGCACTTACATCTTAGAGTCTGTATGGAATTTAATAGGTCTGTTCCACCAAAGAAAGAGAGGAGGGAATTCTTGAGCAATTGTGTTCTAAAACTAACAGCTAGATCCATCATACCTCATGCCAAAAATACAAGAGATGTAGGTGACTATAGGAGGTACATCATTTCCTAGAAAAACACAAGAAAAAGCTTGGACTGTTTGTTTTGGTTACCAAAAAATCTCTAATTATCTTAAGATACCCGAAGAACAACATGAGATGAAAAACTGTCAAGAGATTTTTGGTTTTCTCTGGTCACAAACAACATTCCCCACTGAACTACACATTCAGGATGAATCTCATAATTAATACAGACATGTCCAGGTTTGAGGATTTTACTGTCAATAGTATAACATAATTTGGTTTTACCCCAAGTTCCTCTTTTCTTTTCCTCTCGATAGAATTCAAGAATATTTTTGGAGGATGATCCTTTTCCTTGGGAAGTAGCCAAGTTTTTGAATAATAAAATGTGACAATAATTAGAAAATAGTTTGAGTGGGTTAATGAACTATGATCCATTGAGTCATGGATTTCAGAGCAGGTGTCTGACTGCAAGCCAACTGCGAGGTTTGTTTTTTCTAGTCATGTGTTTAGGTCTGTTGCATTGTCTGGGTCTCTTTTGGAAGAAGATGTGATTTTTTGTTATTGTTGCTTTCAGCTTTGTTGCTTCTATCCTAAGTCTTTATTCTCAATTTGTTTGCTTTTCCCTAAACCCAAAATTTCTCTTTTTCTTTTCTTTTCTGTTGAAATTGAACTAAATCTGCAAGGGGGGGATCTGGAGTTATAAGAGCAAGTAGGCTCTTATAAATGGAGGCCATGAAACTGCAAAAGTAAATTTGACTTCCATATGTGATATCTTATTACAGGAAGCCACATGAAAAAGTCTTATGTCTCCTATATAACATTGGAGAGGAATGGCTCTGAAGAAACACTCAAGGAACATCCATTAATGTCTTTTCTAAGAAAGAACATGTTTATCAGGCCTTTCAGGTGCACAAGATGAGCATCTGAGTAACTTCTAGCCCATCAAACCTATCAAAATCAATGCATGTAGCAATGCTAATTACTCCTTGGAACAAGATTGTGAAGTCATTTCCGTTTAAGGATTCAAGAGTGCTAGCTAGTATATACCTGGGCCGGGTATGAACCAATGTCTGAGCCCCAAAATACAGCAAATGCCAGATTACTAGAGTAGGAAATGCAAAGAAGATAGGACTAGCATTTAATGCCCTACAGAAGGACTGCAGGGCTGCTTCAGACCAGCCCACTCTCCATCTCTACATCCTGAAGCCTATAGCCCTTATATACTTGAGGTGATTTAACCCCTGTAAGCACCTAAGCACGATACAGCCGCTTGCTCACTCCTTCCCCCTGGTGAGATGGGGGAGAGAATTGGATGAGTAAAAGTACAAAAACTCGTAGTATGAGATGAAGACATTTTAATAGATGAAGCAAAGCAAACTAAGGATTTCCACACAAGCAAAGCAAAATAAGGATTTCATTCACCACTTTCCATTAACAAGACGTTTGACCATTTCCAGAATTAGGGCTTTATCATGCCTAGTGGTTACTTGGGAAGACAAGCGACATTGCTCTCCCCTCTTCCTCCTTCTTACCCCATCTTTCATTGCTGCATGTGATGTCATACGGCATGGGATGTCCCTTTGGTTAGTTTGGGTCAGCTGTCTCAGCTGTGTCCTCTCCCAATTTTTTGTGCACCCCCAGCCTGCCCACTGGTGGGATGGGGTGGGAAGCAGATAAGGCATCTACAGTGTGCAAGTACTGTTCAGCAATAACTAAAACATCCCTGTGTTATTAACACCATGACACCACACGAGCTGAAGAAAATTAACTCTGTCCCAGCCAAAACCAGCATAGTACTAATGGGTCCTCAGGTGGCACAGTCAGAGCCTGTGGCCCATTCATAGTGTGTGAGTCACCCAGAGCTGAAATTTGGTTTGGATATCACACAACTTTTGCACAAGGCCCTGAGATGCTGTTGCACCCACTGCTGCAAAAGTGTCCTGAGTTAGTACTTACATCTGAGAGACACTGCGAATCATGTTAGGACAGCTTATACATGTCGTTACGCATTGCTCTGCAGCAACTCAATGTATACCCCTTATACATAGCTAGGATATCTCTTTGGTTACAGTCTGAGTTTCATACAATTACATTCTGAAAGGGAAATGTTGCTAAAACCCAAGTTTTCATCTGATTTCATATCCAAACCAGACCACATGACAAGCTGTGTCTGATTTCTGCACAGAAACATGAAATGTTTCTTTCCAGCAAGGCATGAAACCAGGCGTGATTCACATGGCTTATACTTTTGTTTTGAACTTTTGCAGAACTCTGCTCTGTATCTCATTACCAGTCCCCAAGAGACACCCCGTCTCTAGCCCTTAAATGGGGATTTTGTCAGGAAGCATCTCATATACCATAAAGGAAGGTTTCGGTTTTGGCAAATCAGATATCTCAAGGAAAGTGGATAAATGGTGTCGGAGATGAGCTTTCATAAACAATTTCTGTGTGTGCATTTCTCACAGAGAAACAATGAGGAAATAATTTGAAACAACACAAGGGTACATCTCTAAATGTGTTTTGCAAGATTATAAAGATACAAGCATTAACCCATGTTAGACTAGACTGTAATATTTGGTATATTTATTGCCTGGCTCTCGCCACAGGACTGTGTGTTTTCTTTTTTGCTAAGCTAATCAGATGCCACTATGGTCTTCATCTTCTCGTGGCCAGGTGTCCAGGTTTTTTATCTTGGAAACAGAATGTTTTATGTTAGGCTAACAGTGCTTGAAGTTGTTAATACAAGCTTCCTGAAATGTCACTCTTCAGAAAAACCTGACTGTGCATTTTGCAATTGGAGCTACATATGTAATTGTTTTATGGGGAAGTTATAGGGAAAATACAAACTCATACTGTGTTCCAGCCTATCAGTATTATGTCTTACAAGGTAGAAACAAGCACTGTTTGTTAAAAAAATTGTGCATCCTGCAGTCTTAAATGCTTCCAGGTCTACAGATTTAAATTTGATACTGTATTTACTCAAAAAGGGTCCACTGTTTTCCTCATATTTTTTCTTTCCAGCCCAGAGGTTCAAGCAGTAGCTGAACTCATTACAGTCACCAGCCATCTATCTGTGCTGGGTACAGTAAGGTTCTCCAAGCATCTTTTACATTCCTCTTCCATATTACCCCCTTTTTTTAAATCTCAATTCCCCTTTTCTTATTATTTTATTGTACAAAGTCAGCAACAGCAGGATGGACTGGAGCTCTCATGCTCCAGGCTCACTGGAGGCCACTCAAAAGCCCTGGATGTTGTTAATTCACAACATAGTGTTCTTGGTTGGGTGAACTATATTAACATCAGTACAGCACCTCCAGGTCAGAGGTAGTTATTCTAAAACAGTAGGCATAAAGAGATAGCAATGTGACCAAAAGATTAAGTAGATTTATTATGAATCTCGCTTAAAAAAAAGACAATAGGTCCACATTTTATGTGGATATATAAAAGTCCTATACTGGAGGGTGAAACTGAGAACCGTAGCCATTATTCTAGTGTTGCGTTTACTTGAGCAAATAAGGTACCACTTGAGCTGGGATGGACTTTTAACATCCTAGGAACGTAATGCTCTCCAACTCACCACCACCCCTAGAGTGCATCTTCATGCTTTTCTTCCATACAGCAATTACCTATCAAATCCAGACATGCATGTGTAACACATGCCTTTTTGCCACTAAGCTTTGCAGCGTGAATTTAACCAGTGATCAAAGCCAAACACGCTTTGACTTTGGAGGAAATTATCTCCGATTCAATGGAAAAAGGAATTTTCAAAGTTTTCCATTTCATTATTTCAAGACTTCCATATTTTATGGTCCTGCTTTCTCTCGCTCCTTCTTCCTTAGTGAAATTATCTTTCAATATATTGTACCATAGTGTAACTTCAGCAATATTGAACCTAAGCTTATGCTGCTCTCACCTCCTGTTGCTTGTCAGCTCTTTGAAAACTTCACTGACCTTCATTTTAAGCATTTCTTCTAGTATCAACAGCAGTGCTTATATTCAAATGTAATGATTACAAACATACCTGATTGAACAGGACAAAGTCATATCTTACCCAAAATGCTTTCTGATTTATTGTTACTGTTTGAAGACTACATTTATCAGCCTGATTGGGTTAGCAGAGCAGCTAATAAACCAATGTGCTTACTCTTTGACAGTCTCAGGTAAATATGTATGGGTGAGAACCAAGATTAAAAACCTTCTATGTAGCAGAGGCTGAAACTAGTTCAAAACAAACATTTAGGAAAAAAGAATTGCAATTATGATAAGGTGCAGCAGGTAGCCTAGCAATTATTTAACAGTTTCTTCCACAGAGGATGCACAGTAATATTGCCTGTCCTGAAGTGATTAAAAAGCCATATACCCTACATCTACCACTAAAGCATTTTCTCAAGTTCAATGACTGTTTAACACTTGAAAATAATATTTTTCAACAGGTTATGAAATGACAGTAAGGAAAGAGAGAAAGAACTATATAGCAAGCTTGTATTTCAGAGACTGTTGAAAATTACAACAATGGCTTTTGGACAAGATGCCGCAGATGCCAGTAGTAAAAAAAAAAAGTTCAAAAATGTAATGTGACTTCAGCTAGGCTGGAAATTTTCATACCTACAAAGGGGTAGTGCACAGGTTTTATATGTTTCCCCAAACTCTGCCTACCATTTCAATGTCTTTGCTTCTTGTGTTAGTAGCGTGGAGTTGTACATGGGGCATATAATCCATCTTGTCTAACTCTACTTGGTAGTGTATATATGTACATCTGAGCGATGCCTCAGCAGACCCTCTGAGTTTCAGTGGAAACAGGAACTTCTGGGCTGTGATTCATTAGACTTATATCTAGCTAGAGATCTACTGAGTAGGTATTCCTTATGTGCTCTTACACAAAACTGGCCCAAGTCAGTTTTTCTGATACAACGTTTTGCCAAATTGGATATAGGGTGAGATGTTTGATGGGCCCAGTACAAGATGATATCATTTCAAAGGCTCTATGCAAGGATAGAGTCCTACAATACACATTATATGTAAAAATGAACCAATTTTAGACAAAATTTTGTTTTTCAGCTAATGCTTGGAATCTTTGTTGTTGAAATGTACTTTTTTTTTTTTTCTCATATTTTTGACTGCCAGTATTTCAAAAGTCTGGAAATAATTGAATATCTATCTCTGTTTTTTCTTGCTTAATTCTTTCCTACTCTTTACACATTACAGCAATCTCAAATCATGATGTTTGCAAAGATGTCGTCATGCTTGGGATATCTGCCTTACAAACATCAAAATAGCACATGTTCACATTTGAATTAAACTCATTCTATATTTAGATATGAGCAATCCCTCTGATACATGAGTGGACATGAGAATTCTTTTAATTTGATGGAAACCTATTGCCTGTAATCTTCCATATCCAGCAAGATTTCCATAATTTAGTCAACTGAAGGTGAAAGATTAAAATTACTCATCTGATCCTGCTGAAGGCCAAGGATGAAACTACTCTCAGAGAGCAGTCTGATTCTCACCTTACACATCACTTAGTTGTTAGGTCACTCTCTGATTATTTAGGGATGCACCATCTTCCCCAAGACAAAAGCTCTGTGTAACTGAAAGGCTAACTCCCATCAGGAAGAGTCTATCCCCTTCAACCCCAAAAAAAAGTATGGATTAAACTGGGCCGGTTTGTCTTCCCCATCCAAGTTTAGACGAGTTCAAGAATCCTGCTTTAACTTCACAAATGCATTCATTGACCTTTATGGTAAGATTTGTGATTAACTGGATGGAGCCCAGTCTTCTAGTGAGTTACAGGTGGAATTGTGTGGGATTTGATTTGATTTGATTTGATTTATTTTTATTTTGTGGACATTTGAATCCGAAAACATGGAAGAGCTAAAAAGAACAGCAAACACCTGTATAAATCTGAGATGTATGTGCCACCTAGGATATTGTGGAGTAAGTATGTTCCTGCATGTGGTCTATCTTCCTAAACAATTTGCCACCATAAAGAAGGTGCATAAAGAAGTTACTTGCCTTGCCTGGGCACTTAAGCCTGAATTTTCTATCTGCCTGGTTAGTGATTTCCTGTACACAGTAACTGGCATGGGCAAGGGGACTTCAGAGGTACAGGAGGAGTTCATTCAAGAAAAGACACAGTGGGAAGATCACAAATGCCTTTGTAGGCGAAACTATTCTCTTCAGGCAGAAGGACTGCACATATCAACTCCATTTTTCTACCTGCTTCTAAGTTGAGTCATCCACCCACTCTCCATTGCTCCTCCAATGTTTTATTTCTTGTCAGCTCAGGGACTGTAATTCTGAGTCTGGAGTTAATATTGCACCCTCAGCTTTGATTCTGAGCACATCTGCAGAGAAGTGGGAGCAGCCTTCATATCAGCATAGTGCTCTGTCCAGGCCAAAGAGGGGAGAAGGATGTATCCACTGAGAGTCTGCTGCACTCATGTGGTGAGACAGCTGCTGGTATTTAAGATAACTTGGGTGTCTGTGCACATCACTGCACTCTTCCAGTAGACCTTCCATATTGCTTGATGAGCTCTTTCCAGCTTGCATTGCCAAACAGCTTTTATGTGCCGTCTTGAGACATTTTACAGAAACAGCGTCACAGAAAATAAAAACTAAGCATACAGACAGGGCTGAAGCTTCTCTGTGTTTTTTCTCACCTCTCCAAAAACTCCAGGAGTTGGGCAATGACAGAGTAGAAGGTGTTGTGAGACCTCCCTCCTGCCCATTTCATGGTTGGTCTTCAGGGCTATTTCATTTTCACACCAGCAAAAGGAGCCTTCTCTCAGCATCACAGATGCATTTCTTGGTTTTATCCTTTTGATTCTATTTACCTTATGACTATTGTGTATGCTTCCTTGCAGCTACCCAGATGCAGCCATCAAATGAACTTTGGAGATACTAACACTGTGTTAACTTCCATTCAGGTCTCTGTTCAATATTCCAGTGACTGCTAGGAACGGTGCCTTGTTCTGGATTTCATTTGAACTAGTGACCTAGAGATGACTTATCATTCACCTGAGATATCGTATATTCCCTTTCATTTTTAACAGATATAGTTTTGTCCCCAATTTGGCTAGTTGCCTTTTTTATTTTTACAGGGAAAATACATATTCTAGTGCTTAAAGTTCCCTTCTTTGTTGCTAGCTGAAAAATTCTTGACTTCCTTTTCCCCCTCTAATTCTTTTTCCTCAACAATCTCCCCCCCTTTTAGCTGTCTACTCATAGTATTCCCCAAGATAACATTAATTTACATGGCTTATCCAAATGTACTTCATATTTTAAATAGATTAGGA
Source organism: Gallinago jamesoni (assembly GCA_025769975.1). NCBI lineage: Eukaryota > Metazoa > Chordata > Aves > Charadriiformes > Scolopacidae > Gallinago > Gallinago jamesoni. The sequence goes on from JAOQGH010000001.1 coordinate 135,303,820, forward strand.
CTCCATTCCTTTGAAGTAGTCATAATATTTGACAAGAAGCTTTCTCTTCTCCCCCTACCCTCCTCTCCCCAAATGAATGCAATACCCTTAGAAAGGTCTGAATGATCCAGTTCAGTCTAGAGGGAGGGAGGAAGACATCTGTGGGTATACATAGGTACAAACACAGATTTACATATGTTTGCACGAGCACATATATATAGCCATTCTGAAAAGCCAAACATGCCAGAGAGACAAAGCATCGCAGTTCTCCTGTACTGCTGAGCTAACAGTCCTCAGCCCTGACCTGAAGAGATCACTTCTGTAGACACAAAACATTTGTATCTTATTAAGGAAGCAGATAAGCTACTTTTCTAGAACTGTAAAGTTTGTGCAGCATGAAAGGCTAACTAATTTGTGAGTGGGAAAAGAGTATAACCACATTTCTGTCAAGAGAGAGGGGCAGAAAGGAAAAAAGGTACTGCATATTATTAAGCTACTTGATCACATATGTCTTTTCAAAGGAGAGAAGGAGGCATTAGCAGCAAACAGAGGAACATTGTCATCTGCAAACATAAATATTTCAGATTTCAGGTACACTGGGAATGTCATTAATGTAAAAACTGACAAGAAGGGGCCCTGGAGTCAGCAATGACCGTGGGAGGCACTTCAAGAGACAGAAGAAGGGGCTATGACAACAAGCACTGTAATAATAATAAAATCCTTTGAAAACCACGGAGGAGATAGATAGGTAGAGAATCAGGACAAGGAAGCTGTATCGCTGCATTTCAGTTTGAGTTTGGAGGGACAGAAGAGAGGGGGGGAAGAACCTGTCTCCTCACGATGTTAAGTGCTCTTGTTGCTGGGGGTTAAGTAAGTTAGTGCCTGTGGCATGGCCTCCACCCCACGGATGAGAAAAAGTGGTGAATACATTCAAAAAGACCTTTGCCAGAGAACTGGGCAAGATTAAGAGAAGATATAAAGGGAGCAATTAGTTAGAAATAATTTAGATTTAGGGTGGAGATGGATGATATTACTTGCCAACAGGGTCAACAGATAAAGATTAAATAGGAGCTTCAGCAACATGATGTGTTATTTCCTTGTCAGCTGGAATATTGTCCTGGAAGGCTGGAGAGGCAACAGAATAAAGGAGGTAAAAGGGTCAGCAATTGCTGTAAAGAGGATAGGCTAATTCTTTATTGAATGAAAATCTAAATAGGATGGTCAGGTTCTTTCTTCTTGATCCCATTTCACATCTAAAGTGCTCATTTTAATGAACTCAACAGACAATAAACTGCTTAGCAAAATACCAAAAAAAATATTCAGTTATTTAAGTGAATGAAAACTATTCATATATGAACTTGGGATACGAACACTCAGTATTGGAAGAACCTCCACATTACTCACCATTAGGGTTAACAAGGACTATTTATTTCATATGTATGTTGTAGAATTACACAGAAATGCCTCTGTAGTTTTTGGAGATTTTAGACCCATAATTAAAAAAATAAAATGAACATACTAAGAAATATTTTTGACAGCTGTCATTTAGTTTTTCATTATTTATGATGGAATTATATCACATACTAGTAAATGTACTTTAGTATATTTTTAATGAAGTCTTAACGATTCTGAATCTCAGTATGACACCCTGCTATTATATCTTTTCTGAGAAATAGGAAAAGACAAATCAAAACATTAAGGATGCAAATTAACACATGGTAGGGACTGAGGACCTCCTGTATTATTATTGCCACTTCTTTGAGCAAGAAATTAATCCATTTCCAGGTAAAAAAAAAAAAAAGCTTGTTGCTCTTTCAAAGCAAAGAACTTCCCTCTTCTAAGTTTCCAGACTGGAACCAATCGATTGACCTTTGGCCTTTTATAACTAACTGCCCTAGAAGCTTTGAGTATTAAAGGAAATATATTTAAAAAGCATGTCTTCATTTGTTTTAATGTTTTGAAATTTACCATGCTAATCAGTAATTTAGAATAATCTTGAAATATTAACTGGCCATTTGTAATCTTTTTATCAACTACAAAGAACACATAAATGGATCCCAGGTTTCCTCCCTGGGGGAGATAAGGGATTTTTCAACTGATACCTCCATGACTGGAAAGCCTGGGATCACTCCACAACACGTGGAGAGTTCCAGACATTATTACATTTGCTGAATGAAGAATGTTTGTCTTTATTAATGTCCCCTCTGGACAGAAGTTACCCAAATGTAAGCAACTTTGCATCACTCAAACACTTGAAAATAGTGGAAAGGTCCAGGACAAAAAATCTGAGCCAAACAGCAAAAATTTGGTGCCATATAGTTGAGCTGGATTTTTGCAGGAGTGTTTTAAACAGATATCTGAATAGCTAAAATGAAAAGTAATGGCAACAGTCTGACATGATGGGTACCTGGCCTGTCTTCTGTGGACTGATTAATCTCAAATGTGCTTAACACAAATAAAAACTTTAAAAGAACCCTAGAGCTGAAGAATAACAGAAGCAGCGCCTTCCTTTAGTTCTCATATTTGAAAAGAAAAAGACACATATCTAATATATAAAAATAATAAGCTGAGACTCAGGCAAGCTTATTTTAGTGAAGAGAACAGCTTTATTTCTCTAAACAATCCATCAAGCAGAGTGGCAAAGGTAAAAGAAAGATTTACTTCTTCAATAAGTAGCAAGCAACATGATTTCATTGAGTATTGAAGGAGATTAACACAACTCTTCTGTTCAAATATGATAAAGGCTACCAATAAAAACATGAAAAGTAAGGAGTATATGGTCAGATGCTGTTGTTCTAGTCAGAAGATGCTCTGATTTGAGGTAGTTATCTATTCACAATGCTCTAACTTTGACTGGCAATCTTTGTTACACATTATACTGGCATACATGAACAGGATAGTGCCTGCATCTGCTTCTGGAAAATGAGAATGAAACATCTCATTGGCATTACTAAAAGATGCAAGATCTACACGTGGAAACAAGCGGAATTAATGTAACACCCTTATACCACATGCATCTTAGTTGAACGATGGTAATACACTGTTCACATTAGTGACAAACTGGAAGAAATTTAGGTAAATCTACAAAATGTACAACAGATGGCCACAGAGATGCTAAGTCTTACAAGGACAAATTAGAACAACCAAACAAATAAAACCATTGTGCAGCTATTGTCAACAACCACAGCATCTGAAAGGTACAAGCATCAAAAAACCCGAAAACATTTTCCTTCCAGAAGTGCAAAATGTAGGGCAGTGTAAGAGGGAAACACCACTCAGAGGTGAGATCCTCCCTCTACCTGCATACAGTGCTGCCAAAATCTGTGTAGGAAAAGGAAAGGATGGCTTAACTCACAAAACTGTTTCTCTGTCTAAATATCAGTGGCATAAGAGTTATGAGGCTGAAAAAATAAGTGAGAATGTATTTTTCATTTTTATGTTATCACACTATTTCTCTGTTTGTCCTTCCCACCTACTCTACCAGTATGTATTAAATCTATTGCTCAGTTTCAGCCTCCTTGACAGGCAGTAATATTTTTAAAGGTATTACGTATCGACACACATTCTTAAAATGAGTGTTCAGATAACAGAGATCCCTCAGAGGTATCCTTGCTCGGGTAAAAATTATAGGATGAGTCAGAAAACTGAAATCACACAGAAGAAAGCTATTACAATGTTAAAACCATTGTAATTTGATGAAGAGACTGTACCTTATTGGATATTAGAGAATGCAACCACTAGGAGCTAATACATTTTAAAAAACCCAACAAACAAACAAAAACAAAAAAACAAAACCCCAAACCCAAAAACTAAACCAAACCAAAACAAAAAGTAAAAACAACAATAAAAAAAACAGAAAAAACAACTCCAAACTGAAGAGTCCGAGAACTTTATGTCTAGATGTAGATACCTATATACAAGGAATATTTCTATACTCCTGTCAATGAAGGCAGTCGATGAAGACTGAGTGAATCCCCTCCACTGTCTGGAGAGTTATACAGCTGACCTTCACTGGTGCCTACTTTTGGCTGAGCTGAGCACATCTTCAGACTCCTTTGGCTTTATTAACTAGATCTTCATAGGCTATAATAACAGGAGTCTTCAGTGACATTAGACAAATATATTTAGGCAACTGAACTGAGCACTGAAACCTATCTTAAACTTTATTTGTTCTACTGCTAGCAGAACTGCTAGCATTTCTGTGCTCCCTAAACGTTTTTCTTCCTGTTTTTTTTACTGTCGTCATTCTGCCATGATCAGATTACTGCAACAAGAACATCTGTCATTGCCATCTTTGTAGGCTGCCATCTCTACAAACATTTCATATGTTTCTCTTTACCTGCCACATTTTCTTGCGTGGTCATGTGCACATAATACCCATAGACATCCTTGAGGATGCACCACAAAACATATCACCATAGCTTTAAAGTACATGAGAACAAGATTGCATTGAGCAAGATGCTATTGTAACTGAAGGAAATTTTAAGAAAATGTGTGGAATCATCATTATGAGAGCATAAGTAATATTTATATTTATATATATGTAAATATGATTTTGTTTCTTACCACACACCATTGTTTTGCTGATTCTTTAATGTTTATAATGTAGCCATGTGCATCTATTCAAATCAGTATTTTTATAAAAAAAACACCTGCAGTTCTTTTCATATACATTTAAAGAGTTTAAAGACCTACTGTCATGATGAAGATGTAGAGAAATTATTTTCAACAAGTATTTTTTGTTCCACTATGTTTGTACACCTAGTAAGAGCACAATTTAAACAGAAAGCTGTGATAGAATGCAAAAACTATTTGAAAGAAAAGCCCCTTACGACCTGTAAATATTTTAAATTCAAGTTCTCTACTTTCAGAATGAAGGAGCCAACAAAGCACTTCCCTGTGCTTAAGTGAGAGAAGTTTTGGAAGCTTGGCAGCAAGGGCCAATCTAGCAAGAGCAAATAATATAACAAGAAATAAACCTCCTTAGTGACCGAGATCACCAAGGACATTTATGTCGCCTGTCCATCAGTGATTTGATGCCTTGTGGGAAGTCTTGGAGTGTGAAAATATAGAGGAGCTCTTCAGGACAGAATTGATAGAGGTATGGCATCTGAACAAAAAACCCACATTAATCAGCTTAATCCATTTGTTAAAAAAAAAAAAAAAAAAAAAAGAAAGATAAACCCAAAGTTCAGCCATAGTTTTTAAATCCCAGGGGTGATTAGTTGGTACATGGACCTCTTTGAGATTCTGCACCAGAGTAAAACAGTAGAGTGTCCCCAAAGATGGCTTTCAAGGATGCAAAGCCACAGATGTGCAGAGGTGAGCAGTCTGAAAGACAGTTACTCTTGGGATGGAGACATGAATCCATGCCTCTGCACACCTCCTGCACTGTGGGACAGGTCAATTAAATGAGCCGAAATGTTGCATTAGGCAAAATTATGTGGCCCGCCTACAGCCTGGCAGGACTAATCCTTTTTCCCTGTCCACCCTCAGCCCTCATACAATTCACCTACCCAAATCATGTTTTTTCAGGCTTCGTGCCAAGATGAGAGGAAGTATTACCGATAGGCAGACTGCAGGTTTTGAGTATTTATAAACAGGGAGAAAGAAAAGAATCTGAAAGATCCTTCAGACTGCTCACATAACTATTAAACTCGTGGAATGTAGTGTCACCCCCTGAATGCACTGAGAAAAGGAAGCATTCAATGAGGAAAATTTAATAAAAACAAACATATTCTGATAGGATTACAGCATCAAAAGTGCATGTGTTCCACATGTTTTTATTTCTCTTTAAAATTAGAAAAAGTATCTTTGCTTGATGTATCCTGTAGGGCACTAAGCCAGAAAACACTATTATACTATTTCTTGCTTCATAAAGAATTTCATTTAAACTATGAACCTTATGATAGGTAATTATATGCAGGAAGCAGAGCACATATGAATTTTATATTTATGGTCTACACTGAGGTCACAATTTAAATTCTAAAAACTGCCTTCAGAAATACCAGTTAGTGTGTCGTTTTTATTTTAATTGCATTTCCTCCCCTCTGGTACAGCATGATCAACTGAAAATCAGAACACATGTTTTATGTAACATATTTAGAATCTAGCAATAAACTATTACCATCCATATAAACATTAAGCCCATTTGGAATGCTGGTAACAGAGAAGGGGGAAGGTCGTGGGAGGTGCTAGTAGATCCTTTTGCCCAGGAGAAGAAAACAGCATTAAAAAATTTCCACATGCTCCTCATAACAACTTCTGCTAATGAACTGCTCTCCCACTTTCCACAGTGCAATCACTATATCTTTTTATTTCCACCTACAGATATATTTTAAAAAGAGATTTACTTAATATTTTTTTAAATTTTTTTTTGCCAGTTGAGTAGAAATATGTCAGTTTCCTTCGTTGCAGTAAGTAATTGCATTAGAAATTATTTGGGCTCAGAGAGGATCTAGTTCCACAACACATCCATCCAGGAATGTAGAACCGTGGGACTGTCGGTGCCAGTGACTGGGATTGTGTTTGTTTTCCCCAAGGGTCTGTTTTTCTTGATCTGACACAAGAATGTGCTCTGAAGTCTGGGACCTGAACCTGGACCCAAATGCTACCACTGCCGTGGCTGGATATGCTCTCCATAAAGTTCAGTCAAAGTACCCTTTGCCCACTGGCTTTTGCTGTGTGTGCTGTGGCTGATCTGCAAAAGGGTGGTAGTGATTAGCTTTACCCAAAAAGGTTGTTACAACACCCTTGTGGCAAGAAGGTGTGTTCTGTTCACTACCATGATGAGTATTGCCTACAAACCCCATCTTCTACTCTCTATGTTAGAACTCTCAGGTTTTAACCACCTATTGTACAAAAAGTGGGTGAGCTGGCTAAGCTTTCAGACTCTTCAGTACTCAAGGAGAAACACAAAATCCACTATAGAGAGATTCAACCCATCATACAAACCACAGTTAAGTGCAATGTATCCTGTGTTAAATAGTTAAATAGATAAATAAAAATCTGTGAGATTACCTGCATTCATGAGACCAATGCATTTTAACTCTGGCTTGGAAGAACAGGTTCCAAAGATGTTATCCATTTAGACCTTGGTCTCTTCACTGGTAGTGATGACAGGACTAGAGATTGGAATGACATTTTTATGTGACAACTTTTTCACTTAAAATGTAATGAGCTATTACTTCTTTGTGACAGTTCAGGTAAGCAATCAAACAGAGTACAGATGGTCAGACAGGTTCAAATTATTTTAATTTAAAAAAAAAAAAAAATCCTACTCTTTTTTTTGCCCTGTATCTTTTATCACCTGTTCTAAAGAAAATGTCTGGATGTTCAAAACTCAGTTACAGTGATTTAAACAGGATATACACCTTTGACCGTGAATTTTAAAATACACTATATAACACAACTCCCTGCCATCTAGTTCCTATCATACCTTCATCATTTGTCATAGAAAATTTTTTGATTGACTTAACATAGACAGTTAACACACATATGCTGGAGCTGAAAGAGCCAGTTCCTCAACTGGTACAAGTCAGACTAGTTCTATTAACATAAATTGAAGCTGACTGATTTAGACCAGCTGACAAAAGAGTCCAGTATCTAATAAAAATCTGAAAGGCCCTCACATTTTACCTGACACTTACAGAGGTTTTAATCAAGTTCTACATTTACTTGTTTGACTTTTGGCATAAGACAAAATTTTTCTTGGTATTTATTTATTGAAGATGTCCCTGCTCATTGCAGGAGGTTTGGACTAGAGGACCTTTAAAGGTCCCTTCCAACCCAAACTATTCTACAATTCTATGATTGTGCCTCAGCATTAAAAAAAAAAAAAAAGGCAAAGTGTTACAATCCCTGAGTAAGATATTTATGTGATAATTAAAAAAAAAAAAAAAGAAGAAGAACTCTGACCAATAGCCAGATCAAACTGTCAGTTGACATACACCTGAAAGCAGTGACATCTTACTATACAGAAGGCTCACATATTTACTTCCTACTCAGTAAAAGACATGAAGATAACTACACGTGGGAATAGAAATATTAGTTCTGATGAAAACACATTAGCTCTTTTAAAAAGTTGATATAAACATTTTTTAGACTATTATCTGAATTATCTGATGTAATCATACGAAACACTGAAAAATAAGAGCCTGATTCTTTAAACTTTCACTACATAATTAGTCATCTCCCTATATTTCTATCTATGATAACACTGTGATAAAAGTTGGAGATACAATTTTGAATACGAAGACATTACCTCTCATTAAGGAGGTCCCAGAACCATGAATCACTCAGGAAGGATGAGAGGATACTTGGAAAAATTGTAACAATGTATCAGTTTTGTTCCTAGGCATTTGTTATAGGCTACATGTTGATAAGAATGGTGGGCTTAGTGAACCTTGGTCTGATCCAGTAAAGTTATGATTGTCCTCTTCTGTTCAACTAAAGACAACCGAACAATGTGTGACCTCATAGGCTGTAAACAAATTCAAACCTCAAAAATACTATTGAAATAGGATAGTAAATTGATTAAAAACTTTTACTTCAAGTAATTTCGATAAAGTTCATAGTGATTAAATTCTCTGATTTTTCAATGACATTTTCAAAGTAATCCAAAGAAATGAAAGACAAGAAAGTAAGAAAAAGAAAACAGTATATTTGACAACAATCACAAATGTTTACCGCTTTTTTTTTTAATTTTTCAATGGGATAGAAAAATTGCAACTTTTCACACTGAATATTTTTAAAAGAAATTTCAAATTCTGAAGAACTAACCATTTTCAAGAGTGAAAAAATCACTTACAGATCAATTGAAACAGAATAAGAAATATCCTTTTTCCCACAGAACCCTGGCATTTGCTCAACAGTTGGCAATATTGGCACTTTCAATCTATAGAGTGACTGGATCTTTGGGAATCCTGAGAGTCTCATAAATCTTCTTAGACAATAGGAAAATGTTGGGTTTTGTGCCCTTGCTCTCTAAACAACATACTATTTGGGATATATCAAAGTATGACGTTTAAACTCCAGAAACCACGGTCAGGAATTTGTGCAAATGTACAAACGCAAACAATAGAAAAGAGGGAATCCCATGAGGCAGGCTAAAGACTATTTAAAGGAATGGTATCTAATTCATATATACTACAATTTCTTTTATAGCCAAACTGTAAATAACTTTTCATTGTAATATGTCACGAGGCACAAGAACATATGTTATGCTGAATTCCAAACATATGACCTCTGCTGCATTCCTTTCATCTACTCATTATATAATTCTGTCAGCAAGAGCAATCAAGTTTGATGTGCATAAGTGTTCACAGGATTGAGCTTAGATCCTCTGAAAGGTCATACCCTTAATATTGGTACTGTTATTTTGCATGGGAAAGTAGTGCATCTCATAGAATGGTAAATATCAGGATTTTTTTTTTTTGTAAAATTACTGTAATTGTTCAATTATTTAATTTTGAACCATTATTTTTTCCAGAAAAAAAAAAAAAAAAAATAAGATGAGCAACACTGAAGTTTCTTAGTTAATTTCCATAGTAATTTAGGATACACATTTGTTGGTTGAACTGACAGCAACGGAATGTCAATTCCTGTACTCTTACAACAGTCAACAGAATTTGGTCAATATACATCTGAAGAAGAGATGGTTTTTAAGATCAAGTCTTTCCACAGCTCCCTTCTTACACACCAGTAACAAACATAACTCAGAGAAGTAATCTTAATGAATTCAAGTTAAGCATGAAAAGACATTTAAAGATAATTCAAATTCCACGGTAATCAGAGCATCATGTTACAGAAGCCAGCATGTTTTAGATGAATAATTATGGCCTTGCTGTATTTTCTAACACTTCTGAATCATGAGAGAACATTTTAACCTGAACAGCTAACACTTAGGTAAAGATTTTCTGAAGACGAAGGTTTACCTTAACAAATAAAACCAATGTAGATGCCTTCATCTCAGGTAGTTACTCCAGGCTCCTATTATAGTCAACAGAAAGAAGCAGGCACTTCATTATTTTCCAAAAAATGTCTGAAATGGGTGAGAAAAACATTGACCTCAGAGTGACTATTCCTCTCTATTTCACAATGGAGCATAAGAAAACGTAGCTCTTAGAGTTTCACTGTTCTAACCGCATTCCCCAGAGCTGAATTTTCATCCATATATGTTTATCTGAGTAAAATGTATAGGTAAGATGGCCTACCTCTTTAGACATTGTCATTCTTTCAAAATCTTTAATGAACATTACAAAATGAGTTTTCTTTAGTATCCAATGCTCTTCTTTTTCTTTTCAAACAAGCCATCCTGCAGGTTACCTTGCCTTCAGCTTCTCTTTATCTTTTGGAATAGTAAGAATTTTGTCTGAAGAACAGGAGAGCTACTGACCCATAACTTTGAGATAGCTTGTAATAATTCATCTGAATTTATCTGATACAATCTATGCCTTAGGAGAACTGGAACTAAAGACAAAGACCCTGATATGGATATAATGTATGCACGTTTATCTCCCTGAAGCCAATACATTTGCACTGGCAGAAAAGGGAACCGAATCATGCCCCAGATGCCAGTGCTCTAGTCTCCAACATTTTCTGATACCTTCTGTACACCTAATTATACCTACTGTTAATTTTTTGTTATTTAGCAGATTTTTCACTATAGGTTGTAAAGCTTATACACTCTGTCTTGAAAACTGCATATAGGAACATGCAGAGGTAATTCAGCTTCGAAGTCCACTAAAAAAAAAGAAGTACTCACTGAGGATACACTCATAGATGAGTGTTCAAAGCCAGTTTTAGAGATTCAGCTTTATCCAAGCTGCAGCAGATGCAACATAAAGAATAACTCTTGCAAGGCAGAAGCAGGAGCTCAGCCATAGGTCTCCTTAGGAATCACCTGGACTATCCAAAGAGTAGCTGTTCTAGTGTGATTTGTTCTCATTCCTCACAGAAACATTTGAAAAGTTTTGGAAAGGGAACAGGAAATTTCTTAATGTCTTGGAATTTTTATGGGAAGGGAATGTCATTTCCCCTTTGGTTTTATGAATAGCTGTCTTTACATTTTTAGCTCCATATTTATAATTGATACAAGTGAGTATGATAAGATAAACTGAATACTTGATGGATCACTTACTAGTGTAAGCTGTGAAAGGAAAACCATTTTGCTACAGCAGAATTTAAAAGACTAATTAGTGAGATTTTCTTCCAGTTCTGAGATCCAAATGTCTAAAATATCAAAAGAAAGTTGAGGATAAATATATTTATGTTTATATAGCCAACATTAGCAGAAGGATCTAAGCATTAATGATTTGCTGGCCACAAGTTGGAAACATCACCAGCATGTTCATACCCCAAACTGACAGTTATTCAGGAAGTCCATTCCAGAATGAAACAAGTTCAAATGCTTACAGTTCATACACATGAAAGAAGAAAAAGTTCTGTAATTCTTATAAAAATTCAACACAGAAAAGAGGAGGAGGTCCATTTTTTTAAGATTGGGAGCAACAATTTGATATCAGCAATTAGTACTTAATAAGCCCAGAATCAACCACTCATAGCAATTTTAAGTTCTCAGGTTTCTTATAGAAGTCTTGTATTTGACTTTCCTCCTGGAAAGACACACACCTTAAGCAGAAGAGTAGCAAAATGAAGGAAAGGGGATCCTACAGACCTGTAAGCCTTTCAGTTGAGGTGGGAAGAACAGGACTCCCAGTAACCCTCCACTACCTGCCTCTCCTGTCCTTCTGCCAGGCAGAGAACATGGAAAGTGTTATGGTGCCTCTCACTGCAGTTTGCAAAGAGAGGCTCAGCATCACAACCCCTAGGCAAGCCATACGCAAAAGAAAACCTTCTGCCCACCTTGGGCAGAAGCAGGGACCTTTCTCTGCTTTCTGGCCCCTCCGCAGTGCTCTTGAAACAGCATACCTGTTTCAAGACAGGTACGTTCTGTACTGCAGGTAGTGTCCTCTGGGCGTATTAGGACACCACACACCCAGCCACTCATGGATACTGCCTCTGCACCTCCTACTGAGGGTGCAAGTGTATTTATGGCCCTCCTTCCTATAGAATCATAGAATCATTCAGGTTGGAAAAGACCCTTGGGATCATCGAGTTCAACAATCAATGCTACTCTGCAAAGTTCTCCCCTACACCATATCCCCCAACACCACATCTAAATGACTCTTAAACATATCCAGGAATGGTGACTCAACCACCTCCCTGGGCAGCCTATTCCAGTGCCTTTCTGTGAAGAATTTTTTCTTAATGTCCAGTCTAAACCTACCCTGTTGCAGCTTGAAGCGATTCCCTCTTGTTCTAAGCCATTCCTTCTTGTTCTAAGCCATTCCCTCTTGTTCTAAAGAGGGAAAAGTTATTGTTTCCTACCCGTTTCAGGCCTGGCCCTGCCCCCTTACAGTCCCTTCACTCAAGATGTCAGAACCACATGGCTGAAAAATCAAGAACATTACAAAGCAGGCACATTTACTATAATGGTAGTGCAGAGAAAGAAAAGAAGGGAAATATATTTTTAGTCACATCATTGTAGAAATGTAATGAATTGCAGGTAGAAGTAAATATTGCACAGTGATTAACTAAAATCAGTCTGCGGAGGTGTTCCAAAATGCCCAGAGGCTGCAAAATATTTTTAATAATTTCATCAGTATTCTTAACTCTTTATATTCAAACAATTATTATCATTGCTTATTTGTTTTCAGATGATCTTTGACAAAATCTAGACACATCACATATAACACAAGTGTCATAAATTGGGCACCAGCCCGAATTTCCTTCACCCAAACCTATCTCACCTATACTAGAAAAACCTCTTTAATATTTCCCATCCACAGCTCAGCCAGAATTTTCAAGTACTGATCATCTCAGGAGAATGCCAGATTTTATCAGATGTTGTCACTAAAAAGGTTTAGCGAAGTCTGGATGAACATGCAGTGTTTTAGTTGCCTTACTAAACTATATTTTCGAAGTTCACCCATCACTAATCATAGTCTGATAGCTTGTCAGAGATCATTGCAAAGAATTCCCCACTGTAAATAAAAGCTTTATGAACACAACTAGTTATAATACTTTGGATTTAAATGGATGGTTTTTGGCAAGAGGGTTCTGTCAACATTTATCAGGGAGATGGGCATACATTTTATGTTGTTTTGGTTCCACAGCTAATTTGGGCAGCAAAATGAGATTTCCTTGTAATGAGTACAAAGCCACCTGCTTTGTCTCTTTGGAGGAATTTAAAATATTTAGCATATGAGGTATAAGTATATCAGAAGAGTTCTCATAAATATCAGCAGGAAAGCTGTCTAGGCATAGAGATCTCCTGAGTAAAAGAATCAGTATTTAATAGCTCCCTTAATCTCACTTAATGTTAATGGACAATTGGAGGAAACTACTCATCTGGAAATTACTTTAGCAAATTAAATGTGGCCAAACATCTTTCCTTAAGTGAATTTGAAAGCAAGTCATCCATCTTACATGGGATTTTAGAGAAGTATCCAAAGTCTGAAAACTGTGTGTCAGTTTAGTAAATGAAAGCCACTTATGCGCTTACATCAACATATTGCATGCTCAATCCACACCTAGCCAGAGCTCAGTAACCAGTCTCTTTGCCAGCAAACTCCACTTACAAGCACTGCACCTCAAAAATTTATGAGAAACAAAAGCTTTTCAACATTGTGCTAGCTCCAAACATGTTGTTTGATGGTTTTAAAATTATTTTCTCCTGATGAGACTTGCTCGTTTTCATTGTTGTTTTGTGCAGTGCTATTATGACAAATGCTAATCATTATGTATACTATACCATCTTCTGCTTCCACAAAGACATCACTGAATTTCACAAATACATTGAACCTTCATTTAATTAAAAGGTGTAACTATACAGTGTAAAAAAATGTGTATTTAGCTGCCGTCCTTACTACTCAGTGTATCTTAAAGTGTTTCAGTAAGATGAGCAAATATTACTCAATACGATTTTACTAAGAACCTAAAGTACAATGCAATTACCTGCTTTGCAAAAGGTGCCTATAAGCATTGTCCTGAATCCATGTTCTCTCCTTAAAAAGAGTGGCATGTTGCACTTGTAACCACAGTGCTCAACTGAGGGGGCATCAATGAGCAGGCAGCAGATTTGAAAAGCTCACAGTTTGTCTTCATTTAGAACACGACTGTCAGGGAAGACATTCGCACAAGATACTAGGGAGGCCAAGTATATATGTGTTCAAATATTATAAAGGTACCTGGAGGGTACGTTCATTGGTGGCAATCAACATCATGGAGATGGTGTGATCTCCATCTCAGGAAGTCTCTAAATTGCTAATTGCCAGAAAAACTGTATTGAGGAGAGATTACTGTACATATGATCTGCTGAAATTCTTTGATAAACATCCTGCAACTGCTGTTGGAAAAATACTAAGCTGTCCAGAAAAGCCATCCTTATGTAAACTTCCATTAAAGAACCAAGCAGATCAGTGGAAATGTTGCAGACAGGGAGGATGTAAGATTGAGAAATTGTGGACCTCATTTATGTCAAGCTTGTCTTTTTCCTGCATACATTCTTCATTTTTTTAAGGTTCAATTAATTACAAAATTTTTGTAAATAAAAGCTGTGTAATAATTTGTTACTTTTTATGAGTTAAATGAGCTACTTATATAACCCTTTATCTCATCACTTGTTTTAGCCCATGAACTTCAGTGTAAAGTTTTAATCATTGACATAAACTCACCTCACAAATTAAATTAGAGAACATTTTTGACAGTAGGAGACTGCATTCATGCCTACCAAAGCCCAATTGCTTTTAGTTAAATTATACTCAGCATGAATTTTGACTGGAGTGTTTATTTACTTTGAAATAGATAAACACTTTTTAAGTGCCTACTAATAACTCTGTTTAGGTATCTGATGATAAATTAATTCTTTACGTGGCAATGTGGAAACCAGTGGGGATGAATTTGATCTATTTAATTTCTATTTGAGAGGAAGGATTTGGAACCATATTATACATTGGTTTCCAAGCACTGTCCTTGCATATTTTAGCACTGTAATAGTATAAAAGAATATGCATATGTTGATTATATGATGGAGAAAAACGGGTACCTAAGCTATGTATAATACATCAAAAGGGGCCTGCAGGATTCAAAGACCTATACAGATTATTAGAAATAAAAGAATTTAAATTACTTTTTATTTCTGACAGTTCAGAATAAGATCCAAATGCTGACATGAATACATTCTTCATAATTTCTCTAACATACTAAAAAAATTCTTGGTTTCCTGGAAGAACAAGATGATCAATTGCCACAATACGGTCTTAAAAGGCCAAGTTTAGCCCTAACATAAGTCTAATTCCCCTCTAAATCAATAGAATTAGATATACTTTATAAAAGTATTTCATTTAGTTTATTGACTCCCAGCAGGCAGACAGTACACTTGTCTTGCACAAGGAAATGCTTGTCTTGCAAATGCTTGTCTAGCAAAAGGAAAAAATACACTCAACTTCTAAAATTATTTTCTAGTGACATCGTTGGGTATATATAACTTCAAACACATTTTACAAAAATTCGTATCTGAGCTCATTTCAGTGTTTTACTTTTTTAGCCAATCATTGTAATACAGAAGTTCATGTGTTTCTAGGTTTCATTATTGTCATCCTATTACAAAGAATCTAGAAAATAAAGCTGAGGATGTAAACACTGAATTAAGCTTGAGCTTCTCATTTTTCAAGAATTCATCAGATAAATTAAAAATCAGATTAGTATCATATATTTGGACATTTGGTTCATGTTCTTTACAGTTCTTATGTATTTATCAGCTTTTCATTGAAGAAGTCTCTGGTGTATTTTTAATCTCTTTTCAGTTCATATTTTTTCAATTTTCAGTTGATATGAACGATAGATGTTTAAACACAGTTTGCAATTGAATTTAAAGAAGCTGTTTCTCTTCCTCAGACTAAACTCATGTAAACATAAGCCATTGTTCTTCAAATTAGGAACAGAACTTCTTAAATAGAAAAAAAAATGAAATTTAGAGTATGTCATGAAGAAAGAGAGGCAAACAAGTTAAAATAATTGCTCTGATTCTTGCAAAAACATCTCACATTGAGTTTTAGTTTTCACTTATCACTGAGTAAACTTATCCTTCCTTATATATTCTTTGCTATGAAATGAAGAATATCTGACATGCAGGACAAAGAAACATATACATCACACTGAGCAGCTTATGATGTGATCAGGAAAATCTTTCTTAACATAGAATCAGGCCATGGCTGAGTAAATTATAATCTAATCATAACCAAATTCTGTATAACCTCCCTTTTTGATGGTAAATAATTCAATGTGGGAAGTGAAATGAGGAAAGATAAATTGCTTAAACCATGCAAGTATTGCAGGGGAACTTCCATCTGGCTTCACCCACACACGACCACAATTTTTCACAGCAGTGCAATGCCAACAAAAATAACTAATTTACTCTGTAAACCTTGAGTAAAGTTTTTGGTGAATCAAGTCCAAACATCCTTTTGTGTGGTAAGAGGACTTGTGATAGGGCTTGTTCTCTCAACAATTACTGGCACGCTTAGAAGTAGATCGAGGATAAGACACTATTTTTCTTACACTGAAAGTGTCCAACTTTACTAATACATTAACAAGACTCATTTCCTGTTGGTTCCTTCTCCCCTCCCATGTTTTTTCTCTTCTGAAACTCAGTAAAAAGATTTGATTATATTCTTTTAAAAAATTCCTGGACTCTGAATGCTGTATTTCAGCTGTGGCCTTGTCACTTCTTTACTAACAGAAAATACACCAAAAAGTCACAGTTCAGTTGCTCCTTTGTTTCTCCACAGCGGAAAGTTAATCAAGTTTCTTTCCCCACTCCGCTCAGTTGTACTGACCACTGAGGTGGCAGTAAGCTCAGGTTTACCCACCTACACGGAAATGGAAATACTGGCTAGACTTGACTCTGTTTCCTTTTTCACATTGTGGCCTAAATTATGTGTATATTGTGCGGTGAGGAAAGCATCTTCTATCTGTAAAATCTCTCCAGGAGGTCTGGTGGCTCCAGCCTTGCGTAGTACACCAAAGGAGGGAAATATAGTGTGCTCAGAGGCTCTGGCATAAGTCTAGACCGAGTATGAAGACACATTTGTATCTCCCGTGGGTTAGCAGACCATAGCGTACCTGACCAACTTGCCTACTGTTTTCCCTTGCTGGCTGAAAATCGTAACAACACGTGAAGCGTACCAAACACTTTGAAAAACATCACAGGGATGTAGGAGGCTCCATCTTGCCCATGTGCTGGAAACACAGTGCGAGTCCTCCATCACAAAACATCACTTACAGCTTGCGTTAGAGACCTCATGACAGCAGCAGACCCAAATCTTCCTTGCATCACTCATGGACAAGTGGCATTTAGCTCATCCTAAGTTGTAGCTCACATATAAATTTCAGGGAGCTCACGTCTGAGTCTTCAGCCATTAGCAAGAACCAATTACTCAGACAAAAGCTCTCCTCAGAAAACTAGCTAAATATTATGCGGAAAGCAGAGAAACAGGTAACTGTGTAATAAGTCAAAACTGAAATTGCTGTTCAGCTTGAAATAGTTTATAAACAGCTAAATACTACAGAAAATTGTAATTCTAAATGCTGATGTGAATGGGCTTTTGGCAAATCCATGTTATATCTCTGCTCTACTGTCATGCTTGGTCTGACAGCTGCCATTGCCTGACAGTCATTTCAGTAAACATGATTGTTATTTTTTTTCTCCTACGGGTAACAATAATGTTTTACATTTACAGTCTATACTTTCATTTTCCATTTATAACAATAAAAGCACATATCTCTCGTATAAAGGAGGTTAAAACGCTAATATTTTGCCTACTAATAAAAAAGATAACAGGAACAAAATAGCTCTTATTACAAAGTGTGTTTTTTTACGAAAGATGTAAAAACTGACAGTTTTTACAGAAAAATGTAGAAACCAGTCACTCACATGCAACTCTGTCTCACTAGAAATACAGGAGATATTTAAAGGTTTTAAACAGGTAGGGCAGAATCCACTGCAACTAAATTTAACACCTAAAATATGCCCAAATTTTTTGTCCTGATGCTCAAGTTCGTGAGAGCTTCATCAGAAAGAGGCAGATTCCTCTGAAAGGTAAACTTCTATCCTATCAGTCTAAATCAGATGGAGTGGGTTTCACGGATTCACGGATTTTACATCCCTAGGTTTTTCATTGTATTATCCCACCTGCCCTTCTCAGCTCTTGTTTGGGGAATTAATTGGGAGTCATAAAGGCAAAGACTAAGTCAGTATTTTAACAAAAAGCTAAAATCAAGCAGTGGGAAAAAATTCCCAACAACCTGCGCATCCTGCAGTTAGAAACACGAGAATCAATACTCTTGTAATAGGTGGTTATTTTTAACCCCAAAATTTTCAGTCATTCACTGGAAAATAGGCAGGATGGATGCAGGCCACATATACCTCAGGAGGAACTAATTTCCAAAGAGAAGGCTGCACCATGGGAAGGTCCCTGGATCGGAGCCAGCCACCTTTTCCCTGGGTCTGCCAGGAACCTTTCACAGGAATAAGGAGTACAGCCACCACCCACACCCTCTTGAAAGACCAGGCCCTCAGGAATCTGACCCAACTGCTACCAAAAATGATACAATGTCCAAAGGATGTGTGTTCTCAAACACAGGGGAAAAAAGGGGGATTTTAAAAAATTATTTAGTTTTGTTCTTTGTCACTAAAAGAGCAACTGCAAGTCACAGTAATGCTGCCTAGGGAAGGGACGATATCTGAAGCCAACCAAATGAGAGCAACCATGTCCCAACACACTGTGCCAAGCAGCACATGTTCTTGACTCCAGGAAATCCCATGTCAGTGGATGTGAAATGTAAAAGACATGCATAAGGTCTATTAGGAGTTGGAACCTCCGCTGATTAAAAGAAAGGAGTCAGTTCACTGAAGTCAGTGCAGCTGCAATAATTTATATTAGCTCAGAACCCAGCCCTAAGCTTCTTTAATGCATGTGGTTTTATTTCTTAATAATTTATTAAGCATGGTTTAAAAGACAAATCATTGATGGTGATTCCTGTCAGAGAGAAAGCTTTCATGCTAGCTGCATTGTGTCTGACAAGGCAACACATGCGGTGGTCCGGCTTCTATTGTACACAAAGAGCAGGATTCAATTGCTTAAACATTGGCATCTGTTGCCACTTGAGACATCTCAGGTGACCCCACCTGGTCTCCAGCTGCCTGTCTAGGAGGACACAGGTCTCTTGTAAGTCCTGTGACATACCTGTCAGCCCCATGCAGATGTCTCAGGTATCCTGGGGCATATCAAACAGCACTAGACACTTGTGTTCAAGCTACTGAATCCCTCCCAAGGTCTGCAAGGATAGAAGAAATAATGCGTATTGCACAGCTTCTCTTGATTTAATGTCTGCTTCTTTTATTGTTTTAAAGAACCTTTGCTAGCAAAGTTGAATTTAGGAGCATTTTTAGTAAGATAAATTTCTAAAGCAAAGGAGTTTTTGGCAATGTTTTGCCTGTGCTGGGGGCTATGCAAAATATTAAATATTATGCAGCTCGGTAGGTCAAAAATAAAGCAAACAGGTAGTTCAGCTTTCTAAGCCTGTGGCAGACTATCATCTGTAAAAGCAAAAGCTTGCTAAAATGACAGATTTTATTTACGAGTTTACTAGAAGTGGAATTAATTCCCCATAGCTTTGGAAAAAAGATTCAGCACCAGACTGCAGATATCTAAGAACCAAATATAGGTCAGTGTTCACATCTGAGACAGGTGTAAAAGCTCTCACAGTGGTGGATGGGATGTACAGCTTAATTTACATGTAGCATGAAGTAACATATTCCACCTCCCACAAAATGGTGCAGGTCTTCTGCAGACCCATGTTGAATCTGAAGAACAATGTCTCATGCATTTTAAGATATCCCTGATTGCAGTAGATATTTGTGTTTAGGTACTCATATCTTATCCAGTCAATGGAGTATGGAGTCTAGAGAACTGTATGTTCAACCAGAAGAGTGCACCTAAGGCTGGAATCACTCACAGGAACCCAGTAATATTTTTTGTGTCCTGTGGTCTCAGACATCCACAAGGGTTGAAAGACACAACACAGGACATTGGGATTAGCCCATGGCTGGAAGTGACTTTGGATAACTCTAGTCATTAAAAATCATCGGACATCATGTTCAGTCAACTGTACTAAATCACTGCATATGGGCTAATCACTCTAGGCTTCCCTAACAAGTAGTGGACAAAATCAAGCATTAGAGATGTGCACATTATAGAATCATAGAATCACAGAATCGTAGAATGGTTTGGGTTGGAAGGGACCTTAAAGATCATCTAGTTCCAACACCCCTGCCATGGGCAGGGACACGTCTCATTACACCAGGTTGCTCAAAGCCTCATCCAGCCTGGCCTTGAACACTTCCAGGGATGGGGCATCCACGACTTCCCTGGGCAACCTGTTCCAGTGTCTCACCGCCCTCACTGTAAAGAATTTCTTTCTAGTATCTCTAGTATCTAAATCTCCCCTCTTCCAATTTAAAACCATTGCCCCTTGTCCTTTCACTACACTTCCTTGTAAAGAGTCCCTCTCCAGCTCTCCTATAAGCTCCCTTCAGATATTGAAATGCCGTTATAAGGTCTCTCCGAAGCCTTCTCTTCTCCAGGCTGAACAACCCCAGCTCTTTCAGCCTGTCCTCATAAGGGAGGTGCTCCATTATAGCAAGGTAAATCATGCCATTACAATGCACATCTTCCCCCACTAACTTTAAGGTGACTAATGGATACATCCATTAGATACATGGACATCCACAGTGAAGGCTGCATATGGTTAGATGAATCCCTATAATTTCACATTTTTTTTTAAAAAAAAGCATGGTTAAGCAACTCTTTTGGTCTAGTCTTGCCTTACGTATTAATAAATAGATTTGCTAATAACATTGTGACAGCTCTGGCTAAATTTTTTAACAGACTAACTCTGGAGGTGAGAAATAGTACTGCCTATATCTATAGAACAATTTTAAACACTGTTTTAAAATCAGGATTTGCTATATAGGTTCAATGCATCATTAATATGCAGTGTACCTAATCACCTGATATAAATATTTTTATTTGGCAATTTATATTGGCAAATGAAAGGTTTTTACTGCATATTGTGGAGACCCATTCAACCTTAACTCCAAAAGCCACTGGAAAAACCTTGGAAGATCTTCTCTAATCCACTCATCTGTACTTGATTTTCTACTGATATTTTATAGGTTTTGTAAACCTAGATGGGATAATATTCTGGCCCTTCTGGCTGCCTGCTTTTCTTTCCTTGCTTACATTTCTTAGCATAAAGCTTTTGTTGCTCACTGAACAAAGAAAGTTCTTGGAATCACTGAGGCAGTAGCTCTATGCCCTCCTAATTACCTTCCTGAACACCTACAATTCTCTAGATGATTAATTTTTTTTGAATATTGAGTTAATCTTCCCGTTAGGCTTTTTCATGAGCCGAAACTTCTGATGGAGTCTTCTGTATCTCTCTTAGTGCAGCAAAACCAAGTTCAAGTTTTCTTAACAACAAAGTCAGTATAGTTCTCAAAAAAATTTAAAGAATTCCTATGGGTTTAGTTTGGAAGAGGTGCTGGATATAAATATTAAAGACTCAACAGTATTAAAGGCTACAAAACAACAATATCATTGAATTGAATAGATTCTAGAGAGCATTTTGATATATAATTTATATATGTAAATTATTTAGTACTTATGCAAATTAGTCTATTATGAAGCACCCCTGTACTGTGAATGGCACTTCAGCCCATGGACCCATCAACTAGTAATAAAATAAATATTGAGATTAAATTTGGTTTTAGTTTAAATTTATGTATACTGATAGCGTTAAGCTGCAGAGAAAGTTCAAGAGCACAGTGCTTCTTTTTGTACTGAAGATTTAAGAAAAAGTCATCTATGGATTTAGTGAAATAATGTGAATTCACTTTAAATAATGTGAATGTTCTGAAATAAATTTCCGTCAGAATTACCATGTATATCATTATGGGCTATGATGATTTTTTATAGTCAAGTATTGTACATAAAAAGTACTAGTCTGCCCTGGAGATCTAGGCATCTAAATAGTCAAAATATAAAAGTAAATTCTAGTCCCTATTAAGATGCAGGTAAAGGCTGTCGCAATATCAGGCATGATCAGAAAAAAAACACAAACAAAACAGGATAAAAACCACAGACCATTCTTCTTTTCAAAACAGTAAGGAACAATGTCAGTTTGTCTAATTAAAAGGAAGGAAGGAAAGACAGAGCTTATCAACACTAAGCTGAGATTTAGCTGAATACTCTCCTGGTTCACTGTTTTAAAACAGCAGGACAGTACCAATGAAACTTAACGTCCTTGCTGGAAATTACCTCCTCCTCATTCAGTGGATAATTCAAGGGATTGTGAACAACATTCAACACTGGGGGAGCAATGAATGTATGTAAAACTTTTTGTAAGGAACTCAAGCAGTATACATGTTGGCAACCACTGATTTCTAGTAAATGTGCAAAAAAAATATAGACCTTTCCTTTGCTGTGATTTAGTTCATCTTTGATGTGATGAAGACAATATTATTGATCTGGAATAAAAAATGGTTTTACTACACGGGGATGAAACAAACCTCAAACATCATGCGTCAAGCAATTTCCTTATGCTGTCCTGAGTAGCTCACTACTAGGTAAAACTGAACACATGGGAAAAAAGCTCCTAAAATGCATGTATTTTAGACAGAAAGCTTACAAAAAGCAGAAGAATGGAGAACCAGAGGGGATTTCATGGATCATCAAATCTGCTTCCCAGCTGTCTATTTAGGATTTTCTGTCCTTTCTACTTCAATAACCTTTCCAAGCTATACCAGAAACTCACTTTTCTGTATCAGGACTTTCTTTTACTCAATATTCTAAAGAATTAGTCTAAAGAATTCTTCTCCCTCTCTACTGTGCATTTCCATATACGCATTCTTTCATTTTTATTATTTGGAATAATCACATCCTCTTTACACCTCCTTTCCACTAAGCTCTGCAAGTTACAGTTTTTCTCTCCTAATAAAACTCTTCGTCCCCTGTCCATATTAGCTAACCTTGTTGAAACTGAATTTATTGCTTTGGAATACTGGGGCAGGAGTTGGGCATTCTAGGTGAGATCTAGCAAAGCTTTGTACCATAGCAGTAATGTCCTTCTAGTACTGGAAATTTTTTGACAGCTCTAACAGAAGAACACAAATTTCTTGCATCCTAGCAACATTCATAGCATATTTCTTTATTTTACAAATGATCAAGAGGGTGATTTTCCCCTCTCAAGCAAATGTCTCCATGCTGTAGGAAGTAAGTTGGACTTTTTGGTTGGACTTTTATTGTAATTTCAGCATGGAAGAATCAAAATGGCAAAAGATGACCAAAAAAAAAAAAAAGTTCGAGTTCCGACAGTAGCTCTGTACCACAAATATTAAATCTAATTCCCAAATCGACTCAGAGCACATATGGAACTGAGCTTGAAATCACTGCCATAGCAATAACAAATACTGTGTTATGACCCTTCTAGACATCTGCAAAATGGTTGTCGGAGTTTTTAATGCAAGAGCAACCAGAATCATTGACAAGGCAACATCATATTCACAGCCCTCCTAGGAAATCAAGGAAATAGTGCAAAACTGGCAAGAACAATATCTCCTGTGAAGGGCTTTCAATGCCAGCTGTATGGTTGTCCTGCTGGTCATGAATACAGTCATGAAGAAACTGCGCTAACACACCTAGATTACAATTATCTCTGAGAAGGGAATTTGATTCAATACACTCAGAGGTAAATCCAACTCATACTAAATAATTACTGCTGGCTATACAGGTGAGGGCACTTCCGTTTCAAAACAGTATTGGTAACGGGAAATTTGTTTAGACAAACTTCACTGAAGAAATCAAAGAGAAATATTCCAAATTTTACAGTTTTTGATTCCCTCTTTTACAAAACAAATATCCTAATTGTGCTTCCTCTCCTTTCACTCAGCAGCTGCAGCCAAAGCAGGACACAGAAGTGCTAAACTAAAGTGATACTGCAGCTTTAACAAGCCGAAACAAGATCAGGACGAGATGGAAATCCCATGAAGATGACTGTACTTGGGTATCTTTCAGTTTCCTTTAGATGATGCAGGGTTTTCATTCAGGTAAGAGATCAAGAAACACTCAAAGATTTGCCTACTCCTCTCTAATAAAACAAGCTGTAAAGGCCCAGTTGTGCAAGGTCAGAACACCCATGGATTTGCATAGAAGTACAGTATCTTGCACTATTGATATTCAACATGTTGTTCATTAAAAATATAATTGATCCTGTGGGAAAGTGTAAACAAGAATTACTCTTGTTTAGAAGCTGGCCAACAGCTCTTTCTGGGTTGAATTCTCATTCTATGATAGATCAACACCTTAGAATGGAAGAAATATCACAGGCTGAATTTCTCTTTTAGTACTAACCTCTGTACAGAACACTGATGTCTAATACATTAACTCAAAATATGTTTTCCTTATAGCCTTAAAATTGTACTATTGTGTGATAAATAATGCAGAAAATTAACATCTCTTTAAAAAATGCTGTCTCAGTAATTCATTACTGAGCCCAGCAAAAGTCTGATTGGGCAAGGAAGGCAAGGATTTTGCAGCAAAAAGTGCTCAAGAACAATACTGTTTGTGATCTCCAGACGCAGTAGTATTCACAGTAACATTGACCTCAGAAAATCTCACCAAACTGTAAAGATTCAGCCAAGAGAATAAATAACTCTTACATTACATGAGAATATGAGATTTTATTACTATCATTTTCCTTGTGTTATCTGCCCTCTCTTCAGTCAGGCAGATACTGGTAGCAGCTTTAGGAGTGAGAGGGTTTTTTTACAGTCAAATTTAATGCCCATCTGCAAACTGTTTTTCCTCCTAAAACAATATTATTTCTGAAGAACTAAAATAACACCCCATTTTATTAGGAGTTTATTGTTTTGGTATTAGGAAAAGAAGAGAAGGGAGGAAGAGGGAAAGTGATGTGTCTTTAAACTTGATATCTGGGCCAATACTTTTCCTGGCATAAACCTAAAGCCAGGCTTAAATGTTTGCCTGAGATCCAGAAGCTATAGAAAAATAACTCCAGTCAGGAAATACAGCTGGAGCCAACTGGAAGTCTTTACAAACTCACTTTATATTTCAGCCTGTGTTTGTTCTAAAATGATGGAACTAGATGAAAGGCATACAAGAATGAAAATAACCATGAGTACAACAACTAGTGTTTGGCAATTTAGGCAATTACCATTTACAATGCATGTGCTTACTTAAAATAACAGGCCATTGTGAAAAGTATTTCCCTTCCCTTCCCTTCCCTTCCCTTCCCTTCCCTTCCCTTCCCTTCCCTTCCCTTCCCTTCCCTTCCCTTCC
>JAOQGH010000001.1:135329382-135348614 GCA_025769975.1 Gallinago jamesoni
CTTCCCTTCCCTTCCCTTCCCTTCCCTTCCCTTCCCTTCCCTTCCCTTCCCTTCCTTTCCCCTCTTCTTTTCATATGTAGTACAAATTTAAGGAGTTGGGACAGAGACAACTGTTCACATCATTCTGGTGCTAAGACTTATATCTCCAGCTTTTTTAATTCTCACTGGGCAAAAGAGTGAAAGAGAAACCAATCTTTAAAAGTTGACATAAGCACAGAGTGAAGAAAGGAACTAAAAATATGCCAGTGATCTAACGCTGTCCATAAATCACCAGAAAAGAAGAGCGCCCATTGTCATATGCTTCAGGCATTGCTATAAAGTAGATAGGAGAAAGAAAAACTATCCATAGGGTAAGTTATATACCATTTGTAGTGTTTAACTTTTTTTTGGTTACAGAATTTTCCAAGTAGTCCATACAAGAGACAAGAAGATGAAGATAGAAAGAGAAAGGGGGAGACAGCAGAGTCTTATATTTCAAGAAGAAAGAACTGGTTTTCCAAGTTTCATTAGGGGTTTGGGCAGTGACCTTAGTAGAGTCACACACATGCACAACACAGCCTAGAGCAACAACACTGAGCAACAATGGGAGCCTTTTAGGCTCCCTCTCT
Source organism: Gallinago jamesoni (assembly GCA_025769975.1). Lineage (NCBI taxonomy): Eukaryota > Metazoa > Chordata > Aves > Charadriiformes > Scolopacidae > Gallinago > Gallinago jamesoni. Next base: position 135,329,991 of record JAOQGH010000001.1, read on the forward strand.
GAGAGCAGAATTCATAATATCCAGTTGTTCTCCTGCCATGCAAGCTATCTGGATAGGTCTCCAAATTTCTGAGTGGGATTCACAGGTAGCAGGAATGAGATGGAGCAACTAATTCAACCAATAATAAATGCCCAAGAGAGAGAATAGCTCTGATTTAAAAGTTTTTCTCTACCCTCCAAACTTAGTGTTTTTGTAAAATGGGGTTCTGAATTCCCAACCTCTACCTGGTGCAGGAAGCAGATCAGTATACAGAGTAAGAGTACTGATGGAGACCCGTCTTAACAGCCAAAGATCAGGTGAGACTTGCCAGATCCAACTTTTACCAAATTATCAGTGGGTTTTTTTGTCCCAAATCAAACCAAACATATACTATACAAACACCATAAATTAGGCCACATCAAATTAGAAAAGTTATGGAATAATGCAGTGCTTGTTTTTTTGTTTGTTCATTAAAGTTCCTTTCCATAGCTTTTGCTATCAGAGTAAGAAACCTTTGAGCAAATAGAATGACTGGGGTGGAAAAGTATCTTTTCTGCTGCTAAGTTACCTTGGGGAAAACGAACCAAAACCCACAATGTTTCAAAAGAAAACTCATAAATTACATTGAAATTTAAATGTTGCCTTAATTAAATGAAATCACTTCAACTATTTTCTCCTTGAAATAATCTTGGCCCTTGTCCAGAGTTCATTAAGTCTGTCAAAACATTGACAATGATAAGATTCATTTGATCAAAAGTGTGTTTCTACATTAGATTTACTTGCAACAAAGTCAATGATTTCTGCAAAAATTTACTTGAAATTTTTCCCTCTGTGTGAAGATTATTTTTTTAAATACTGCTCCTCCCCTCCTTGCCAAAGCAGCAACAGTGCTAAATGAACCCAATGAAAATGAGACTTTAGTTAAGGGAAAGGTTATTAAGAGAGCTAAAAGTGTTTATGATAAACTCTCTGCTCTGTGTTAGGAAAACTCTCTGTGATCTGTATCTTATGCAGGCTGTTACTGGAAAGTAGATAAACTACTGAAGTGATACCATCTGGCATATCCTATGCTCCAAATAATAATTATCATTTAAATATATTGAAAGGTAACTACATTGTTGACTTTTTTCCTGTGGGGCTTTCTATAATTTATTTTTTATTAAAAAATAACATAAAGCCCAACAGAATTTAACCTGTAGGAATTTTTTTTCTGACCCATGTTAAGGACAACAAACTAGTGACTGATTACCAGAAAATACTGTATGACATTTCCCTAGTGTCTCTTTTTTCCTTTCTATCTGTATTTGTTATTACTTTCCTGGCTGCCTATCTGTTTGGTAGCCCAGCAGTTGTATTTCATTCAAACCATACTTGCATATTTTTTAGATTGTTACATAATACTGAGTTCCTGATTCACAATGCATAATGCCCTGTCTCCTGTGATAACTCTGTCCTCTTAACAGGCCAAATGCTACCTATGAAAGCCATGAGCAGCAAGATGAAGCAGCACTTCTTAGTTTTTTCTTGCATTTTGCATAGTTTTTTAACTGTTCAGCTCAGGAGGGAAGGGAACACATACTGCCGTTGTCATCCTGTTATATTGCAGACTATAACTTTAAACCTAGGAAACAGGAGAACAGGACTAGGTCTGCAGAAAGTCATGTTCTGAGAGAGGAAGATAGCTGAATAGAACACTGGGTAAACATTTCACTAAGAGTCACCAAAGGAAGCCTGCAGCTATTTAGGGAACACAGAAGATGCAACCAGAAGGAGATCTGGACAAGTGGAAGACTAAGGAGAAGAACAGTGAGCATCTGAGAAGGAAGTTAGAAAAAAGCCTTAAAGCTAAGGCTGAAGATTTTGATGCAAAAGAAGGCACGGTCTGTTGATAGACTGTTGGGAAAGATTAGTGTGATCCAAACAATATGCGATTTCCAATAAAAAATTAAAGCATATTTATGGAAAGTGAAGATCAATCTTTTTGTAGGCAGATCTAGTGGAACTCCTCTGCCTTATGCATTGAAATAACAAGGAGTTTGTTGAATGGTAACATCTTTTACTCCCTTCTAAAACTCTGGCCAAAGCCAGAACCAAATATTGGGAAACATTGCAATCACAGCTTCATCTTGCCCAAGAAGGACGGGGATGATCAGGCCTTGGCCAACCATTTTCTGGAACTTGTCTGCAATCTGCTCTGAAATTCTTGACATAAAAATCAGTTGTTAGCACTGATGGGAAGGATTTTTTTTTAAAACTGGGGTGGGATTTGCTGCTGGTTTAGTTGTCTTGTGTTAATTTCAAAAGTACTTAGCTGACTGAAAGTACTTAACTTGATTATCACCTCAGTCACCAGTAGACTGCATACATTTTGTTTGTGAGCTTCCTTTGTCTTGCAACCTGATTCCCTAAAAGTTTATGCCTTTCTATCTGCCGGTCTTTTCCTAATATCTTTTGTAAATTGTAATCAACTTCAACCAAATTCAAGAAGCAGTGGAGTCTCAGAGATGGAAAAACGTCATAAGACCTAGGGGCTGGGTAGGGGAGAGAAAGCTGAAGAAATGCATCACTGAAGAAAGACATGAACAGGACCTCGACCGCTGCCTGTTATGTGTTGCCTCTTGCCACAGGATGGTGAGTGGGTGGTGGGAGGCCACAGCACCATGTATGTTGGGTTGGGGCTGGGAGGGGCCAGAGGGAGCTGAGGGGGATGGTGACAGGGGGAAGGGAATGAGAAAGAAAGGAGGAATGATGTGAAGGCATACATGAAGCTGAGGAGTTTCAAGGACCTTCCTGCTAAAGTCCACAGAGAAAAAAAAAACTGATTTTATTAATTCCACCACACACAAATCTCCTCAGTTTGAGAGCTTGATTCACTGTGGTTGGTTTTTCTTATATATATACAAATGAGTACATACATTTGAAATTCCTATTTTCTTCACTTGCTTTTTGACTAGATACAGGTTGTGGGCAGGACAGCCGGATCAACTTGAGCTTGTCATCTCCTTCCTGCCCTTCTCCACCAGGCCCAAGCACCCTGCCTTGCTCACCTTCTCACAACATTCCAGCCCCTCATCCCCCTGGTCATGCTGTCTAAGGCATTCTTGGGTGGAGGCAGACACCCAAAATTGTGCCCAGAAGTTACAAGCAGCCACTTCAGAGCATAGGCCAGGGAGTTAAGAGAAACTTCTGGGTGCAGTGGGACTACCTTGTCTAAACTCCGGGAAGCTTTCTTCTGCCAGCACACTATTTTCTGTCTCTAAAGCTCCATGACTGATCACTTTAAGACAAAACTGATAATAAGTTTATCTAATTATAAAATGACTGCATTGAAACTTCTAAGTGGAAAACCATCTCCCAAGTTAACTGCCCTTCTGCTAGGAGGTATGTTTTATTTATGCTGTGCTGGACCTTGTTAAAAAAACCTGCTGTGTGAAATGTACAGGCTATATACAACTGCATAAGCCCACTTACTGAGGTTAACTTTATAAGTCCTTGGCCAATGTTTACTTAGCCACAATAAGTCTACTGTAAATAATTAAAAGGCTTCTTTGTTTCCTTTCTAGTTTGTGTGTTGTAGGGTTGGTTTATTGTTGTTGGGTGGCAATTTACAAGGATTTCCTAGGCCAGCTCATTTATTTTATTTGGCTATTGGGCCTTGTTGCCGTTTTGAAATTTCCTGATTTCAGTTGTATTTTCTGGGCTGCTTTCAGAGGTCTTTGAGCATGAGCAGTCTAAAGGGAAAAACTGTGATGTTTAATAAAGGACTGCGGCTGTTAGCACGAGCCTCACACAGCAGCCCTGCTGTCACCCTTGAACTCCTGGCATCTTTCATCACCAGCCTCCCAACCCTTCTTTTCCTGACATCATGAATCAAAGGTAGCTAAAGAAGTGATGTGGGAGACCAGGAGATGAAAAGCAGAGACCACCTATCAATAACAAGTTCATGAATCTTCATGGCCCCACAGGAAGGCAACATCATCCTCCATAAAATACACAGGGAAAAAAAGACTGAGAAAGCCCATAGGACTGATCCAGGCTCACAGCAGAGACCTGCAACAGAACAACTCACGGACCCTAGCTCTTCCTGGAAGTAGGCCCTAACCATTGGGTCCTTTTCCTCCTGATACTGCAGAGGTGGGGAGGAGTTGGAGAAGTAGAAATATCAGTGAATGCTTTATCAATGGCAGGTTGAAGGACTTTCTGTTGGTGGAGACCTGAGGGTTTTTTTTTAATGCCACCTGTTTCAGAGTCCACTCAATACACAAAACGAGCACAGCAGCGTACTAACTTTGGTTTCATCATTTGCCAGAGTTAAAAGGTCTATAAGATGATGCTTAATAATACAGTAGAAAGGATTACTTTCCTGTTTCCCAGGCTGCCTGAGCTCCTCAGCCACACTCTGATTCCATGTCACAGGTTCAGAAATGAACCATACACTTCTTCTTACCTTCAAAGTCTGCTTTAGAAAACATGATCAGTCAGGCCAAAGAACAGATGAGGTGACTCATGGTAAATAAGTCTAAAACCAGCCTGATTTTGTTCAGTTCATGTCCTTTCAGCTGTGACAGCTGACGGTGCCAGTTAGTACAACAAACTGTGCCACTGCCTCTGTACTACGGCTGTATTTTGCAGGCTGGAATGGTGAACTGACAAACAGGTTTTGCTGTTTGCCATGTGCTCCTACATTTGCTCATCCATCTGGATTGATATGCTTAGAAAGAGATTAGCTCAACAGGCCCTTGATCCTTTGCAAAGGCCTCTAGGCAGTTCCGTCTCACACATGATAAATAATAAATAACATTAACGGAATGCCAAGAATGTCATTAATAATTTTCAGATATGTAATTCATATTTAGAAGCATTTCAGACATTGTAAAATGCTCAACTACAATGACACAGAAATGTTTGTCTGAGCATGTGACAAAGAAGAAACCGTGGCCACTAAGAATGTGTCACTATTGTTGGGGTTTTTTTGTTGCTATGTCTTTTTTTTTTAACATGAGACTAATTAGAACTGACTGAAAACTTGACAGTTGCACATTGATAAGAACTGAGCTTATAACTTAAAAGCTCATGGCCATGACCAGGACTATCGAGGTTGTTCAAGGCTAATGATATCAATACAAGTAGTCCATGCAAATAAAGAGACTCTGGAGCTAATAAATGAGTCATTACATATGGTCTGAATGTGAAATCAATTGACAGCAAATGGGTCCATGGAAACAGACATAAATACTATACAACAATCTGAATGGAGGACAATCACTAATGAATAACCAGGGAGGAGAAAAATGTCCCCACAGAGAAGGCTGTTAATGTTGTTATGTACTATTGAAATATAAAATAGCACTGGAAGTTGTATGTATAAAGAAATGAACAACTGAGTTGTGTTTCTTGCTGTGCTGGGGGCAATTTACTAATGATTTGTCTCAAACTATTAGAAACTCCTCCTTCAGTTACTGAAGTCGGACAATAAGATTTCTCACATCAAATCACAGCTCTTCATAGTCGCTGAACCTTGTCAGCTGATGCAAGATTATTTTTGTTCTGTCATCTCATTTATGTGATATCAGAAATAGACCAGGAACTTTAAATGAAAAAAAGATAAAACCAGTTTTGCGGGTTCATTCTTGCAAAGCGCTGAACAATTCTGGTGATTTTGGACACTTAAACCCCATAGTTAAAATATCTTTGTGATGATCAAAGTACCAATATTTTCTGGATTGAATCTCATGGCAAAACTATCCCCCCCTAGTTTACCACACCTGTCTTCCATCTGCAGTTCCAGGGAGCATGGGTGTCCCAAGGTTCCTGTGATGCTTCTGCAAGTCATGTGGATTTCTTGCATATATTAAAACACTGGAAGTAGCACCAGACACTTACGTTTAGTCAACTGAACTAATGAAAACCACTGCTAAGAGACAAAAAGCACAATAGATGGAGGCATTAAGCAGCAAAAAGCATAAAGGATCTTTAGTGGAGCACTGAGTTTGGATCAAAGAGGAAATGTCTCGTATTGAACCACAACCGTTCCTTTCACCTCAAATAATTAGTATCTTGGTTTTGATCTTGTTTAGAAAACAGTCATTTCAAGATGATGACTTAAAATAAGATAGGACCAATTTGATTCAAACTGGTGAAAATGTCTGTTTCAAACTTGTAATAGATGCTCTCCGTATCTGCACACTCTTCTTTTCAGTAAATGTGTTTGCCAAAACACTGTAATTCATATGAGAAAGCAGGGCTTTGTAAACTATTTTAAAAGCTTTTGAAATTATTTTAACTGTTGCTTGGATTCTTGCAACTGTACAATGCTTCTGTTCATAAAATTATGCTTAAGTAAGAAATCAAACAGATAGCAGGTGTCTAGTACTCTGTAAACAGATTTAAGCCAAATAAATTTTCATGTATTCATATTCCAGAAAAGTGTGAAAATTAATTTCTCCTGTCTTTTTGCACTATCAACCTCCCAGGGGCTTGGGTTTTTTTTTTCCCTATATTGAGCTATTTCTTAGTGTTAATGCATCACAGCACGGAAACATAGTATTAAATTAGCAATCCTCAGAACGGAAAAAAAAGATATATATCACCCATATCTTTTGTAGGGTAATAGAGAGGCAACAAATGGAAAAGACATGATCAGTTAGAATACACACATAAAATACTACAAAAATTGTCAATGTTCGTGTTACTTAATACATGCAGCATGACACTAGGATTGTGATATATTCTTATGTTTTATAATCGACACCATAACGTGAAATACTTTAAAATATAACAAAAAAAAAAAGTAATTTTACAATATTTTAAATGCATCTGCATATTGTCACTTGTACTTTAGCATATGGGCAACAGATGTTTTCTTATATTAAATATAAGGAATATACATTACTTTCAGAGTTGGAGGCTAGGTGACGAATGACAGGTTTTGCTCAGTTCAGTGCTTGAAATCTAACTAATACATCAAAATGCTGTTTACTTACAATAGGTAGATCTGACCTTTAAGACTGCAGTGTTGGACGGTCACTCATCCTGAAGTTGAAATGAGAGGAAAACCCCAAAATATTCTGATAGTTGTTATAATGTTCCACAGATATTTTTAGGACATGATATAAAAGACCACAAAGGCTTTTCTACTGTGCCTTTGGCCCAGTTTCTTTAGAAATCATCTGAAGTAAGAGCATATAAGGCACTGAAGTTAAGGCTTTAGATTTAGATATTCTTGATTGTGTCTTCTAAGGTACATGAATGAGCTGGTTCTCAAGTTTCCAGTATTTAGTCATTGAAATCTTCCAGTGTTATCAAAGCCCAGGACATTTTCCATAAATGCACCTAATCTAAGATTCACTTCTTTTCTCATTTAAACACGGTCATATATAGTTCATTTCTGAACTAAATATGACTCTGTTTAAATGGCATCACACTGGCTCTGATGCTCTTGCTAATAGTCATCTGCCCCAAGCTGCTCAATAACCACTGCAGCACCAGCTGAGCCTCTGACTTTATACAGCTTCAGAAGATATTTTTTTTTTTTCCATAGAGTGCTCATTTTGAGGAGGGGAAAAGGACTCCCACTCTGACTCACACAAGTTTCAGTGGGAATTATGCCACTTAGGTCAAGGGAAATGGTGCCTTTTCAAAGATACAGTTCCTGCTGTAAGAAAAACATAGATAATTCTTTGGGGGTGTATGCTTAAATTTTTCAGTTTTACACATGGAGGTTGGTATGGAAATGTAATTGAAAACATAAATAATAAATGTATTACTGGCACAGGAGTTAGATGTAGTTTCTTGAGTTGTTGGCTCACGCCTGTGGGAACAGCAGGGTGGCATATTTTTCATGTGGTTTAAAATCCAAGCTGTTTTAAATATTACTGAGCACCAAGCAAATTAGTAACTGAAGTCCATTAGGCTTCCTAAGAATTTCCTTCTTGGATTGTACCTGGGACTAGCCAACTAAAACCACACTAGTCTACTCATCCTTCTGGAATTACTTAGTAGATTTCTAAGCTTTCTGATGTGTTCATTTCCATACTATCTGACAAACAACAAGTTTATTCTTGTAACACAGACTTCCGCCTTTAGCAAACACATCGTTGAGATTCATAGGGGCTTGTTTAAATCCCATAGGAAGTCAGTAGCAGGACCTCGAACAGAGGCTAGATCTTCTTAGGCCTAAACTTATATCTGAACCACAAAACAACTCCTATTTCATCCCTTGATGACTAATTCATTAGCAGAAACTTTTCCCTTGTAGTGGTCAATGAAACCCGAAAGACAGGCTTGTGACTTCTCTCACTGGACTCTACTAACTACCTGGTAAATATTTTCAGTATCAAGGGCCTGAGAAAGCAAACAGAGTCCAACCCTGCAGCAGCACAAAAGTGGCTGCCTGTGAGCTGCCTGTGAGCCTCAGAAGGTTCAGAGGTTCAATTTGGAGACCTACCAAAAAGTTCATACTTGTACAAAGTTTATCCAAACGATCTGAACCCTCAAGAATGCAGACATGGGCCTCCTGAGAACAGACATTTTAGTTAGATTTCCATTCATTTCTGTTTCCTTTTATGCCAGAAATGCAACAAAAACTGCCTTTGTTTTGGGTTTGGGTTGTTGTATTTTTTTTACTTGAAAGCTCTAAGTGGAGCCAGAAGCATCACCCAGAAGCACAAATTTACACTGAAGCAACATGCAGTGGGGAGCTTATCAAAACTCATCAAGGTTTGGTTTGAATTTCTGAGTGTGTGTATGTGCTTGTGCATGCACACATATATGTGTAACTTATTTTTCAGTCCGTACTCGCTGGCCCATTCAGAGGGGATAATGTTACAGTTAATTGTCACCAGTCGCCAAAAATGAGAAAGCAGCCATTTGGTACCCTAACAGGTTTCTGTTTGAACATTTTTCATTAACCATTCAGAATCCACCCCATTTAGACATCGCTTTCAACCTCTGGTTGTCTCCACAAATGAAGGAAATCGCAGCTACCCAGGGTCAACGTAGGTAGGTTCAGTGTGCTGCTCACTTACCTGCCTGTCTGGGAGGGGATGCTGCTGAACGTTTGGGAAGCAATTGCTGATGCAGTTGATTGTTAGCATTGTTATCCCTAAGCCATATGCTTTAAAAAGCCACTGAACTGGCATCATTCACTCACTCTTTGTGTGTCAGGACAGGCTACCATGGGAAGGCCTGCGATGAATGATGGAAGCAAAGCCAGTCCATTACCTTTTCAGTTTATTTGATAGCACATGATTGCAAAATGCCATCCACTGCACGGACTAATTTGCCTACCATTGTTGAATACTCACGTGAAAGATAAGAGTGCTTTATGTTTCTTTGTTTGCTCTTTTACTTCTAGTATTTGTTCTCCTCTGTTACATCCTCTCTAATAAAAACTGGCTTTTCAAAAAAAGCTTGAAAAAATTTCCACCTTGGGGTACTGAGACACTTGAGAATCCCACTTTGACATTCATCAAAGCAGGTTCACATATGAACATTCGCTAGTGCACTTCAACAGCAACTCAGATCCTCATCAGCAATAAAAGGGGAGCCAAGGCATCGCATCATTTTTTAACTTCTGTGATCCACAGGAAAAGAGAGAATAAAAATTCTTCTTCAGGCTTTGGACCAAAGAGGTATTGGATTAGCTATAACTTTTGACAGCATTGCCGATGGACTTGTGACTAGTAAATTCGCACCATAAGATGACAGTGTTTTCTTAAAATTTCTTGTTTTTAATAAAATTATTCAGTAAATGTAATGACTTCTTAACCTTTTACACCTTTAAAGGGCATAAGTTGGTGAAAGTGAAAAAATAAACACAGGAAAAATTAGAAATTTATATCATCCTGTTTAGTAGATATGCAGACCAGTCTTTATCAGATTTTCTACATATAGCTGGTTTTATTCAAAAATTTTGAACCTAATAGACTTAACACATTATATGAAAATATTTGCTCAGGTTCATTGTTCACAAGCATTTTCCTTTCACCCCTCCCTCCTCCTGCCCCACATTTTCTCTGCTTAACTAAACACATAGGAAATTAACAAAGTCTGTGACCTAACAAGTGGCAATTCATAAATTCATTAGATTAAAAAAGACTAGTAACATAGCAATTCCTTTAATAGGTTTCCTTCCAATCTCTAATTTACATTTCTGTCTGCCCTGGCAAAGATATTACTTCGTTAAGACTTTTTTTTTTTTCCCCCTAAATTAGAGAAATTTTAATGACTTCTCTTATTTATTGCTTCCATATGCAAGTAGTTATCTTTCTTGCAAATGGAAATGAGACCCAAAATTGCAACAAATGGGGCCAAGCCGCTGAGTGCATATGTTCCCTTTTGGAGAAAGTACACATGTCTGATCGAATTAACTTTAACCTCTCTGTCCATTGAACAGACATCCTCTAATGTGGGGGCTTTTAAAACTGTTCTCGTTAAATTTATTTTGAATCGCTGAGAACACTCTATCACGGTTTCAGCAAATAACCTCTGATAATATTAAACACCTGGTAAGCACAGTACCCAGGGGACCCCGTGCTGCCGTGTTTGACCTATGACCTCCGGCAGTGAAGTTCGGCCCTTGTGATCCACTTGGATTCAGACAAGAAAGCTATTCTGAGGGAAAACACCTGCTCACAAGGGCTGACCCCAAGCCAGTGCATGGTTGAAAAAAGTCAGCTGGGTAGAAAGAGACCAGAGCCCCGTGCAGGTGTTTCCTACAGCACCACACAGCTAAAAAACAAGGGAAAACAAAGGATAATGTGGTTAACAGTTAGGCGCTCCCTCAGCTGTTTATTTGGGTTTGCATAGCTCGAGCTTCTCCTGCTGGATGCCGAGGAAATGAAGAAGAACCTACTGGTTCTGCATTTCTGAGTCTCCTGGGACTTAGAGTTGGCCGTTGCAGATCCCCATCCTGGTGGGCTCCAGTGGAACTTACAACCATGGCAAAAGGCAAATCTGGAGGCCTCATCCTGCCTTTCCTACCCACAGCCTTCACTGCTATTTCGATATTTAGAAAAAAAATATACAATTGGATGGCTTCTTCCTCAGGAGAGTCCTCTTGGCTCTTATTTTCCTCTTACTGAGATGTCCTTTAATCTACCCTTATTTGAGAAATGCATTGTAAATGAGGAGTTAAAAGCAGCAACAACAAAACCTCCCAGTAGGAAAGAGGAAGAGGTAAATCCTTCCTTAGCTAAGTCAAGGTTTTTACAGCATTTTATTTTATGCAGTGCAATAATGATTCTTTTAAAGTGGGCTCCACTTTCATTCAGTATTTTTTGGTCAGGTCACATTACTAATTTTTGTCAACAGGTCTGCAAAGTGACAGGGCAGTGAGAGGAAAATATTTAATCTCTCTCTTTATTTATTAAGTGAGTATCACAAAATAAGATGACAGGGATGGAAACCTAACCCTTTTGAATTCTTCCGTTAATTTCTTCATACACTTTTCTCCAAGGTCACTCTTGGATGCGGGACTTGAATGTTACTCATACACACACCCAAGGGCTGTCAACACACCTCCATTCACCTGATGAGAGCACCTTCAGCTGGCATCAATAAAACCCTCCCAATCCGAACAGTCTCAAGCTCTGGAGCTCTCAGATATTAAACAGCCAATTCTGGACCATTTAAAATGAGCCAGGCAGCAGAGGTAGGGGGAAAGGAATGGCTGTTTCTCTGTAAGAAGAATTCCACTACAAGTTGTCAGAATTTATTTCAGCTTTGTCTTTTATAGCCTTCAGATCTGGATTGCTTTCCATCACTCTGGTGTGGGGAGGATTTGTTTTCCTGGCCTAGATGTGAAAGGTCAGTGCAGTGTGCTTTGCAAAACCAGTCTCATTAATAAAATCAAATTAAAAAAAAAAAAGGAGGGGGAAGGAGAGAAAGAAAGAAAGAAAGAAAGAAAGAAAGAAAGAAAGAAAGAAAGAAAGAAAGAAAGAAAGAAAGAAAGAAAGAAAGAAGGAAGGAAGGAAGGAAGGAAAGAAAGAAAGAAAGAAAGAAAGAAAGAAAGAAAGAAAGAAAGAAAGAAAGAAAGAAAGCAAGCAAGCAAGCAAGCAAGCAGTTATTGGCAAGCAGAGTGGTACTAATAATTTGCCTTCATCTTTTGCCCAGCATCTTGGGTCTGATAAAGACCAACATCTGAAAACAATCATTGGAGCATATTAGGGCTTTTTCCAAGCCATATCAAACTACAGTGTAATAATGAGACATTTATTCTACGGCATTTTAAGGTTTAAACAATTTGCAATCTACTTCCAAGATGACTGAGATGGAAGCAGGAAGAACACAAGTTCTTTAAGTAACTTCCTCACTGTTCCCTAGTCATACACTGGGAACACTTGACACCCAATTGCATTCATCCTGCTGGAAGTAAATGCTAGTCATCACTTCGCATAAGGCTGTTGGTATGATTTCTGCCAGGGCTGATAACAATGTCCTATTGTTGATGAGCCTCTGTCAGTTCCACTTAGCAGTGAGAATGTCAAATTGTCAAGTGTTTTTAAGAGTGGAAGGTGAGAGACAACCAGTACCAATTTCACTTGGAGCCAGAGGGTTGAATCCCACCCAGATGTCCTCACTATACAGGGTAACACAATGTGATGGGAGGCTGTAGCCACTGAAAAAACAGTGAAGACATTTTTTAAGATTACACTCCTGGGAGTGTAAAAGGACAGTATCTTTGCTTATTCTTTAGAGCAACTCCAGGCTGTCTCTAACAGCAGCATAAAAATCAAATTAATTCCAGACATTCGACTTGAAAATTTCCAGTCCATCTGTACGTCCTCTGTTCTTAGGGGACTTCATGCTACCTGCCTATAGCGCTGCTATCACTTAAACTTCACTACTGTTCGCAAATGGTGACGCACAGTCATTATTCCATACAGAAGGAAATCTGACCCGCAAAGAATCACAACAGGTAATTGGATTGCTTACTCCATGCTCACACATCAGTGCACGGACAGTCCAATCCTAGCAGACAAACTCCTACATTGCACCACTGTCTCCACCATGGCTCCCTGGGCTGATTGAGCATAGGAACACAAAGATGGATTTATCATCTCACACAAATTCCACCGAGGTCCACTGTGTTTCCTGCCAACAGAGAAAACAAGGTGCCTCTGAGGTTCTTGATCATTTAAATAGCCAGGAAAAAAGTCCCAAACAAGCAAGGGTGTTGCTTAGAAGAAACACTGCTCTGCAGAAAAGAGACATGTTAACTTCCAGGACTCAGCTTGGTGGCTTTCACAGGCACATTAAATATGAAGAAGAAATTCTTTAGAAAGACAACACCATAAATAAAGCTTTCTTCTGTACTTTATTAATCTTTTGTCTTCTGGTTTGACCTCAAGTAATCAGCTTTCAGCACTGTCTGTTTTAATAGCTTCCTATTCCGCTCTCCACCATTATCTGCCTATTCCAAACCCTTTCTGAATGAGCAGAAGCCAACTAAAGCATGCAAGACAACCTGATACAGTCCCAGAACTCTCCCTTTTTTTCCCACATGCTGGATACCTGTTTAGTTTCCTCAATGGTTCCTCACTCATCCGTGTCATGCTGTGGCATTCTCCATGTGGCATTCTCCAGTTTCCAGCTGAGCACTAATCCTACCAGGAGGTTTTCTATAAAGTTTTATTCACTGTTTTGCAGTCTGAAATAATTATTATTGTCTCCCAATTTTTAGGTGTTAATGACAATTTTGTGGGAGGGAAGGAGTAAATCATAAAGAGATTGTGTTTTCATCTGTCTTCAACATCTGTCTCAAATGCTCTGCCTAAAGTGTTCTATTGAATTTAGGAAGGGAGTTTTATTTATTTTAATATTTTTTTTCCTCTTGTTATTGTCTCACAAGTAAAAAAAAGAAAGAGGAAAACAGCTGTTTTAGATAAAGTCATTCTGCACAACAGGCACCTGGTAATGAGAGTAGCCAAATTGTTAACAATAGGGATAAAAGTCAACAAAGAATTTTAGAAAATATGTCAATTCCCTTGCTTTTTCCTCTAACTAATGGAGACTAAGATTTTTTCCCTCCCTTGCTTAGGTAGGTTACTCCAAAGATGCTAAATATGGCCATGTTCTTGTGAAGAAACAGATTCCAGAGACAGAGCAGCAAAACAGTGGGTTTGGTTTGGTACAGCAAAGCTGCACTTACCTTACTATGATTTTGTCCAAAATTGGTTTTAAGGTTTAAAGGTGTAGCATTTTCATATCCTACTACGTCATCTGGATTGGTCTAGGAAAAGACAAAGCACAATTCAAATTATTACTCATGATACCCAAGAAAGTATGGATTTCTGAAGATCTCAAGGGACTCCCATCAGGATGATTTCCTTTATCATGTCCTTTGATTCATCATCCTGACTTTCCAACAGAACTGGAGCCCCACTCATAAGAAATCTGCATTTTTACATATGATTAATAAGTGGGAGAAAACCACAAAGGAGGTGCCACAGTCTTAACTCTACTGGTAAAAAATGTTCAGAATAAAAAAAATTAAAGAAAAATTCATTGATAGACCTTGAAAAGAAAAGCAGCACCTCTCCAGTTGTTCTCTAATCGGTCCCAGGTACAGATTTGCTATGGGCTAAGAAGGAAATCAGAATTGCTTTTACTACTGCCTGCCAAATGCATAATTGTTGCTGTTTAGGAAAGAATGTTCTCCTTTTTCCCAGCTTGTTTGAGTGGTAAATTACCCTTTGCTTATTTTTGTGGAAAAACACATTCTCTCTGGAAAGCAAACCTGATAGTACACATACTTTGGTTTTTATGCCCTTTCTATTAAACAAGTTTCACTGAGTAAAATGCGATCTCCTTTGGTACTACACATGTGTATAATCAAGTAGTAAAGGCCTGCCACATAACAACAGGCGGTATTTTCGAATACTGCCATATTCAAACGATGGGTGATGAATTTACAAAAACTCTTACCTGCCATGCTGGAAAAGTTCCCTCCAGCAACTTGGAAAAGGCAAAGAGGAAAAGAAGGAAAAAGAAGGTGTAAGAAGGTGCATAAATTATTGCAGCCCTGGGGCAGTGTGTGAGTTTTACAGGGCTATTTATTTTGCTTTTCAATAAAAATGTGTAATAGACCCACCGGACCTATTACTTGCCCACTGGACCCATTACCTCTATTGAACAAGGGTAGCGTAGCTTAAAGAGAGGTGTGATTGGCAGCCAAGCCTCCTCGAGCCCGGCCAGGGCTGCACGGGGGCTGCAGCCCACTGCAGCTCCTGCTGAGCTTGCTTCCCACCTTCCCTCCAGTGAGAAAATGCAAAGACAGATAAAGGGGCTGGAGGAATCCCTTGCACCAGAGTGAGAGCAAAAAAGTCCATTATGACCATGAAGAAAAGCAGGTGTGAGCTTTCTGTTGTTCAGCTAAGTATCTTCCCATATCTCAAGTTGTTTCACAAACCAGGTTTGGCCAGGCAGAGCATGCTGTACAGCCACAGCTGGGACAGAGTGTCCTTCAGTAGTAAGGGATTAATTATAATCTGTGCTTCTTGAAGTCTTGATCTAGCAAGGTGTTGAGTGCCGGGATCTCAGCCTGGCCAAGCACAGAAGAACAGGTTTAGGTATACTTGAAGTTAGGCACATACAAAAGTGCTCTCCAGCTAGATCTTTCCCATTTTTCAAACTCTGATTATATTCCTGGCACAGTGTTCAGTACTTTTAAAGGTTAAACCCATTTTACACAAATATTCAGACTTCATGCAGTCATTAAATAATTAATCACCATAAACACAAAATTTAGAAAAACATGTTTAATATTGGTAATTATAAAGGAAATATTTCATATTAGTTAAAGTCTCACATTACTGACGGCCTCTTTGTGGTGGTGTGAACTGATGCAAAGAGACACCACCACAAGTCTGGTATGTGGCAGGAATAGGAAAGTACCCAGCAGTTTCCCATGGAAGGTCCACAGAATTATACTATCCTTAAAAGAAACAGAATAAATTAAAGCTTATGACATCACTGGAAAAAATTCTACAAAGTTTATTCTAGTCAAAATGGCTCTCGCACTCCATGAAGTCAGAAGGTTCAGGTGGCTTTCACCTGGAAGAAACTGGGGGGATTAATTATAATAACAAAAATTCTTAACACAAAATGAATAAATAGGAGGAAAGTATTTTTTTCATTTAGCTCATGGTTTTATTTTATATATTTATTTTTAAAGTTAGCTGTTCATCAAGGCTATATTTTACTCAAACATAATACCAAAATCTACCAGAGTAGTCAAACGTCCTTCTGTGGCCATGAAAGACAGTATTATGCAATGCACCAGCCCCACAAGTTCTTTGCACATGCAGACCTCAAAAACTCTTGCAAGGAAGATAAGTATCCTTATTTGCCTTTTTGAGTTGTGGAAACTGATAAGAAGTGGTTTACTTGTCCAAGGAGATATTGGCAGTCATAGGAACGGAAGTGTTTGAAAGCTCTGTTCCTTCAGCACATGAAGCTTGCATTTCCATTGCTATTACAAACAGCTTCATCAGAAGGTTTGTTCCAGTTGCAGTACTGAAGCCTGCCCAAAACTCCTCTGATTCACTTGTGTCTACAATTCACCAAGAAGCTCTTAGTAGTTTTGTATGCAAATACCTCAAGATATCTTGATGTGCAGAACTGTGTGAAGACATAATGGTGTCCTCACAACTCAGCCACTCCTGCTGTTACCTGTATCTTCCTCAGCCATTGCACAGTTTGCGCTACATCAAATTATACTCTTAGAGTGCCATGTTTGAAGCCTTTCTAAACCCTATTACTGCTAGGTTAGGTCCCACTGTGCCATGTTCAAAGCTCAGTTTGGGAACAGTGAACCTCATGCCTAGTATTTGTATGAAGGGAGAGAAGTCACATACTCTTGTGTACATCTATTTGGCAACTTCCCCAAAAGGAGGTATGCTCAACACAGCCTTGCTACATCATTTTTAAAAGTAAAATCTATGATCTTGAGCTGCCATAAATGGAGTTGCTTGACTTCTGTGGCAGCTGAGGCCACGGGAAACAGATACTCTGCAATTCCCATCCAAGTACATGTCCATGTAGCATCCTTTACTGCTGTTTTAATTCAGCCACTGATTCTTACATTTAAATAATAATAATAATAATATAAATAATAATAACAGGCCATGTTTCAGGTCCTTTTCCTAGTGGTTCACCTATAACATAAAGCTATTTGTTAATCTAGAACTAAGTTGGAAGGAAGAAGACTGCTGTTTCTTGCTCTGTGAATACTAGTGTATATTCATTTTGGAACTCACATTTCTATAATTTTACACAGAAAAAAAACCATAGAATTTTCTGGACTGTTCTTGGAAAACTTATGAACAACAACATCTAGAATTCTGGAATTCACTTAGAAATTGTGTCTTATTTACCATCTATTTGGGTTTTTTATTACGTAAAATAATCAAAGGAGAGATGTTGCTATTTAAGTGCTAAGTAGGCTGCCAGTTGTGATTTGTACTGTAACCTTTTAAAATATTTTGGATGTTTTTGTCTCTATAAAAAAGATTGTAAAGATTGGATGTAATGTGAGCATGAAGCAGAGGATAAACTGGAATGAAATTCAGCCCCTGGGCCAGAGTCTAAGGTTGTAAAACAATCCTTCCTGGCCACTGTCTTGGCCCATAGATCGGGAAGGAAGCCACTGAACTTTCTATTCCTTCTTAAGGGCAATGAGAATCACTCACATGCAGCTGCCAAACCAAAGCATTTTTTTTTAAAAAAGTTGGCTCAGCCTGAACTAAATTAAACAGGTTTTGTTTCTTCTTGAAGGAATGAAAAAGAAGAAAAAAGTGTTTGGGTCAATCGAGAACAGAACACTTCATTTAGAGGCACTGCATATAAAAGCAAATGAAGCAAAGAGCCAGATCCCAGAAGGAGGGAGATGGTTCCCTCCTTTCATCCAAGAGCCCAGTAGTTAAAGTGCCATATAAGACACAGGAGACCTGCATTCCACACCGTTTGTAAGAATTTAATGTATAGCCTAACTCCCAATATATAGCTACTTCTGCCATGTGTTTGTCTCATTTTCTCAACTGAAGGATATTGCATGGAACTGCATATGGGGGACATGGGGAAGAAAGGACTCGGTTAGTGAATCAGGCCATCACACAACCATGTATGTTGGAGGGGATCTCAAGAGCTGTCTGGACCCACCTTCCACTCAGAGGTGGTCTATTCTATAGAATAGAATGAGCACTTCTCTATACCTGTCAGTCTGACCTCAATACTCGGGAAGGTGATGGAACAGGTCATCTTGAGTGCCATCACAAGCGATAATGGACAACCAGGGGAACAGGCCTAGTCAGCATGGGTTTATGAAAGGCAGGTCATACCTGATGAACCTGATCTCCTTCTATAACAAGATGACCCGATTACTTGATGAGGGAAAGGCTGTGGATATTGTATATCTGCACTTTCGAAAAGCATTCAATACTGTCCCCCATAGAATTCTTGTGGAAAAAATGGCTGCAGATGGCCTGGATGAGCATACGATCCACGGGATCAATCACTGGCTGGCTGGAAGGTCCCAAAGAGTGCTGCTCAATGGATTTAAATCAAACTGGTGGCTGGTCACAAGTGGTGTGCCTCAGGGCTCAGTGTTGGGACCATTTCTGTTTAACATCTTTATTGATGATC
>JAOQGH010000001.1:135348714-135389836 GCA_025769975.1 Gallinago jamesoni
GCAGAAAAAGACCTGGGGGTTCCAATTGACAAGTGGCTGAATATGAGCCAGCAGTGTGCCCAGGTGGCCAAGAAAGCAAATGGCATCTTGGGTTGTATTGGAAATAGTGTGACCAGCAGAAGTAGGGAGGTGATTGTCCCCCTGTACTCAGCACTGGGGAGGCCCCACCTGGAGTATTGTGTCCGGTTTTGGGCACCTCAATGCAAGAGAGACATTGAGGTGCTGGAGTGAGTGCAGAGAAGGGCAATGAAGCTGGTGAAGGGCCTGGTGCATAAATCTTATAAAGAGTGGTTGAAGGAGCTGTGACTGTTTAGTTTGAGGAAGAGGAGGCTGTGGGGAGATCTCATCACTCTCTACAACTACTTGACAGGACACTGTAGAGAGGCTGGTGCTGGTCTCTCCTCGCAGGTAATTAGTGACAGAACGAGAGGGAATGGCTTCCAGCTCCAACAGGGTAGGTTTAGACTAAACATTAGGAAAGAATTTTTCACAGAAAGAGTGGTCGAACATTGGAATAGGCTGCCCAGGGAGGTGGTTGAGTCACCATCCCTGGACATGTTTAAGAGTCATTTAGATGTGGTGTTGGGGGATATGGTGTAGGGGAGAACTTTGTAGAGTAGGGTTGTCAGTTGGACTCGATGATCCAAGGTTCTTTTCCAACCTAAATGATTCTATAATTCTATGATGCTGTTCAGTTCAGGTTGCACAGGGCTATGTCCAGTTTAATCTTGAACACCTCCAAGGACAGAGATCCCACAGCCCCTCTAAGCAGCTTCTTGCAGTGTTTGAACAAACTCATGGTTGATCAAAAAAAGTTTCTCTCATCAAGAATTTTCAGATTTTCATGTTTCAAGTGGTGTATGTTGCCTCTTGTCGAATCTCTGCACACTTTGGCTTTGTCTTCTCTCTTGTTGAGTAGCTGCAGACAGCAATTAGATCCCCCTGAAACCTTCTCTTCCTCGGGATGAACAGACCCAACTGCCCCAGCCTGTCCTCATATGGCACGTGCTTCAGCCCGTAACCAGCTTGGTAACGACTCTTGTTACTTCTTATGGGGTCTGGGAAGCCCAAAACTGGGCACAGTATTTCATGAGTGCCAGATAGAGGGGAAGGAACGTTTCCTCCACCTGTGGCTAGGCATGGTCATACCTCATGCAGCCCAGGATGTTCCTGGCCTTCATTGCTGCAAGGGCACATTGTTGGCTCATGTTTGACCTACTCACCAGGACCTCCCAGATCCTCTTGAGTGCAGCTGACTTCCTGGGTAGTAATTGATGAATGTCCATGTCCAAAATTGCTAGACAAATACTATATGCACAGTAAGTCTGTGCATATCTGGTAGTTCAAACTGGAAGTCAATCCCCTAGTCTCATACAATTTTTGCTTTTCTGTGATAATGTAGGAGTACTTGAGTGGGCAATGATCCTTGCCCTGCCTCCCTATTCTCTGGTATGTGTTACTGATTAATATAATTATGACAATAGATCAGTAAGAACAGTCTGGCAAAGAACAAAAAAGGATTTTTGATTGCCGAGCAGCCAGCGATAGGATGGGAGTGGTGGAATATTTGGGATTAGTAAAGATTAACCAAACATTAATACTGCTAGTATTAAAGAGCAGAATGTTTCAGTCTTTAAGAACATATAATGAACTGATGTCACAGTTGGCAACAAGCCAAGCAAATTGTGTGGCACCTAATGACATGTATTCAGTGAGCATCCCCTGAGGATTTACTGACATCACTACAAATTGCTCCATCATTTCAGTTCAGTTGCAAATGCAGCCATGCAAAGATGGCTGGAAACCTCTCTTTCACTCTCTCACATACTGATACGTGCCCATAGATGCACATTCACACACACAGAGACAGGCATCTGATATGCACTATAAATTTCCATAACATGCTTAAAGATATGAGGACTTATTTAAAAAGGCGAATTACTATCACTGTTTTCTTATATACTGTCTTATATATTGCAGATATTCCTTGAAAGCTGACTTACCCTTTCATACCTTGTCTTCCAACAAAACACAGAATCATACTTCACATACTTTCACCATGTTTTTGTTCTTATTTAAAAACACTTTGCTAAGTCTTTGTGCATTTTTGTTGGCAAGATGGAAAAAAATATTGCACTGGTATCCCTGTGTCATATGATGTATATCTATAAAGCTCATATTAATAAAAGCCTAGAAATCTTCCTATTAAGCAGAGTATGGCTCATATAAAGAAACATAGCATATTGTATGATCACTGAAAAAATCATTATTTCTTTTGCACAAAAATCTATTAAAATCTTATTACATTCAGAATAAAAGTGAAAGCATTAGAACAATGGAATCCTGAAAGACAACAGCTTCCTCTTCCTCAAATATGAGGATTTTCACTACAGTTGGATTTATGAATAATGTACACATAAGCAGTATATGTCTGTGTGCATGGGTGTTATACAGTAATATATGTATTTTTATATTTATACAGATATGTACAATATAAAAGGCCACTAAAATTAGATTATTCTAATTTAGATAAGTATTGAAATACCTCAATAAACAGGATCCAAAACACGCAGGTCAGGTATTCATAAAGTTAAGGGAGTACTAAAAACATATTTGCCTTGTCTGGAATTTCAGCAGCATCATTAGCCTCAACAACCTTAAGCTTCAAATAGTTTACCACTGCAGAGGTACAGTATGGGAGGAAGGTGTGTGCAGATACAGTCCCAGCACCTCCCTCTCCCAAATTGGTTTGTGTGGACACAGACTTCCCCTTTGCCTATGAACAACAGATGATTTACACTGAGTTCAAGGACATACCCTGCTGGGGCTGGGTTGCACAGGGAAGACCTGATGCATGAGGTCATGCAACCAGCAAGCTTCTCTGCACCTTGTGTTTTGGCTATGATTTGGGGCTCACCTCTGAGCCACTGGCTTTTCTGTTGAAGCCTTCATACTGACTTTGTTCAGTGGTGCCCAGTGACAGGACAAGAGGAAAAGGGCACAAACTTGAACATAAGAAGTTCCATCTAAACATGAGGAGGAATTTCTTTGAGGGTAGCCAAGCACTGGAACAGGCTGCCCAGAGAGGTGGTGGAGTCGCCATCTCTGGAGATTTTCAAAACCCACCTGGACAAGTTCCTGTGCAACGTGCTCTAGGTAGACGCGCTCCGGCAGGGGGTTGAACAAGATGATCTCCAGAGGTCCTTTCCAACCCCATATGATTCTATGATTCTGTGGTTCTGTACCATCAACTGTGAACGGCTTTATGCAGAATGCTGACCAATCAAGTATCTGAGGTTGTGTCTCTACTCCTCTCAAAGGTTTGTCTCACCTCCTTTACACTGAAAACAGGCTTACCAACAGCCAAGGTCATCTCAACTTTAGGCAAAGTCCCTCAAAACACTACATAAGCTTAACTGTAATGTCACTAGTCATGACTGCTATCTGACAGAAACAATAGGCTCAGGATTTCAAAAGAAGAGCTTTCCATTCAAAACTGGCTTATAGTCTTTCACTTAAATAAATTTCTGTTACAGTTTTCATTATTGCCTCCACACTGCTTATGGCACAATGGAGTGAAGATGCCCTATATAACATATGTAACTCGTATATTAGTCCTCAGGTTCTTGTCAGTCTCCTTTAAATGTTTCTAAGGGTTTAATGCCTAACTATTCACCAATCTTGAAGTCCATAAAACACTTATTCATGACTAGACTAACTCTTTACAGGTGTTCTATGACTGATCGTAATATGTTGTGAAATACAGAATATTAGACTCTGTTGGAAGACCAACAACGGTATTCTTTGATTTAAGGCAAACTAATATTTGGTCTGTAAATTTTAATGGCTTCGTGGCCCTTGTTTCTTTTCACTAAGCTGTCCAGACATTTGCCTTTACTCATGCCATGTGCACATACCTTTAACCGACAACACTGTCTGCAGGACTGGGCTATAATTTTGTGTGTATGAGTTTGTATTTCTATATATTCATATAAGAATATATGTTTGTTTACATGCATACATACAACACATGCACTGGACCATGACTCACATTTCCTTGGTGCAAGGTCTATTTCTCTTATCTAGAGATTGTATTCTGGATTTCAAATACTTATGGGAAAGACTAATTAAGAATCTTAATTTTAGCTTTGGACATGCAGATCAGAATTTGCTTGTAAGTGTCATGAGAAAAACAAAATCTGACCCTGTACTTTAGTTTGGAACACTACCTAATAGGCTGTCAATAAAATTCTTTCAATTCTACAAATGCAACAAAACTAAAGTTGGATTAATTTCACTTACTTTTAGGGATAGAAAAATCCCTAGGATAGAAAAATTGAACATCCAGTCTAAGCTGGTCACCTAGGCTACATTTAATGTCACTGCAAGGAACAATAAACCTGTAGAGGTAATTAATCCTCAAAATAGGCATCTGGGTGGAATGAATTGCCTTCAAAATGCAGTGTGTACCTCTACATGCAGTGACTACAAATGGAGCCTACATGACCACTTTAAATTGGATGCTCCACTGTTAGATGGCTGAAAGTAACTGAGACATACCCAACCTATAAAAGAGAATTTGTCTCAAAGTTACTCATTAATACCACAGCAAGTGTCTTTAAAGTTAACATACGCTATCCTGAAATCTCTTAAGCTTCTCCAATTCTGCTGAGATTGGTCTTAAGGATCTCCAAGACTGGTCTGTGGCAAGCAGGTAAGGTGGCTGGAAACACCTTAAAAATTAACCTCTTAGTGTGTTTCTCATTTTCTGTGAGACATGTCTGTAACAGATACAAATAGTCTAAATAAATGAGATGTAATAATTTTCTCAACAATTTCGGAAAGCCACAGTTGGAAGACAGCATTGCCATTTAGCAACGGTCCCTTACAGAATTTTCAGTATTTCTCTGTTGCCGAGGGGTGATAAGAAATGCCAGCTGGAAAGCAACATGACAAATGAAGGCAAGGACATTGCAGCACACATTGTTAATACAGAGGAGTGAGCTGCAGGCTTCAAGAATCCTGTCCCCAGAGATAAAAAAACAGACTTAAAAACACAGGGCGTGACCGATGACATTCAGTATGGTCCTTTGACACTGCTAGCAACCATATGCACTAGACATCCAGGCTGGCCTAGTTTCAAAGTCTTTGGCAGTGTTAAATAACAAATGTTAAAGATCTATAGTACAATAGACTTGAAGTCACAAGAGCTACAAAGGGCAATTAAAAAAAGAATCCCAAACCAACAACAAACAAAAAAACTCCAGAAGACAAATCAAGAGCATTGCCAATAGCCTAGATGGTAAATCCTGGAGGCCTAGTGAAAGTAAACAGATAAAGAGTAATTAGGAAGGGCAGCAGAAAGGGTCGTTACCCAGAAGTAGTATAAGCAACAGTGTACCTATAAATATATATACATATATAGATACAAGTAGATAGATATACATGAGAATGAAGGAGGTCTCTACAGAAAGTGTAATGACTGACTTGAACCTGAACAGAAAAGTCTGATTAAGTGAAGGGTCTGAAATACCCTTTGCTTTATGACTTTGTTCTGAGGGAGCAGGTACTAGCCTAGTGCAGGCATACTGTGAGAACCAGCATTTGACAAACCGTGGCCAAGTCCAAGAAGGACATGGCTCAGCAGGGCTGTGAGCTGAGAGCTGCAGGCCTTATCATACAGGGTGAGTCAAGTCCAATTAGATGTATAGCTGGAAATTTCTAACCAAAATACAATATCTTGTTGATTAGAAAGGCACTTAGTAGGCATAAGGGCAAGATTATTCCAGAGTCAGCCCCTTAGCTTCCAGAGACTTAGTTTTGCACGCTGTGAGAAGTTCCAGTGGCTTCAAAGGCAATCAGTATGCCAGGTAAAGTACAAGCACAAGTCTTTACAAGATATAGAAACTCCACTAAAACTGTCTTAACTATCAAACAGCATATGTAGTCCTTACGAAGTTTAGCAAAATATGTAGTTGTTCATATTGTAGGAAATTAAGCCATTTATATTAAGATGCTTATCTGTAAATACCTGCCTTAAAGAAGGGAGATTTTAAAATTTCAGCCAACATCATACCTTCTGGGAACTGCTCTAGACCATGCACACGTAGCATACAGCATACTCCAGGGTCAGATACCTGAGCAACAATGTGTCTGGTATTTGTTTTGATCAGTAATTTCCCCCAAGAATTGGGAATCCGGAAAATCTATTTTTCTTTGCTTCATTTCCTCATTGTAAAAAATGGAATGCTAATTACAACATTGGAAAAATATATCTTAGGTCTGTTGAATGAATATATTGTCATTCATGAGCTCAGTTTTTTGTTCACGTTTTGGTAAAGGAAGACAAAATAATTGGCATGAAAAGTTATGAGGCATTAGATAAAGGTCAGATGCCAAATTATATCAAATTATACAGAAAGGTATTTCCTGTGATTTAATGTATCAGTAAGTAAGATATGCATATTTTACTATTTCTACCATATTCTGTACCAACATGTAAAAAAAAAAGCAACTGAACAAAGAAAATGTAGGAAATTTAGCTTATTACTACGAATATATCTTTCTACCAAGTTCATTCAAATTCAATCCGCTTTAGCACACTATAGGGACAATTACCTAATTACAGGCAATTAAAGGTTTTTCTCTATCAGAAGAAGTGACATGTGATATCTGATTTTTAATTATGAGTAAATCTTGGTCTGTTCATACCTGTAGCCTCGTAATTAATTTCTAAAATATTTATGAAGGGTTTAAGAATACAGCCCTGAATTTAATTTTATGTTTCTTAAACCATTACAGCAGTGTTGTTAATATAATAATGGATATTATATGGGTAACTATAAGCTATTTTAATTCTCCAGTTATTTGGGTATAAACCAATCCATGACTACTAAGGAAAAGAAAAAATGTCATCGAGAACAGATCCTCAGCTGTAATAAATTAGCATTTAAGTTTATAAGCTTTTTTACTTGTGAACTTTTCCCCATAAGTGATTTCTATGTCTGAATAATATTCTTACAGCAGCAGCTATAGAACACTGTAACACAAGTCATCTTTAGGTTAGACTTTTATTTTTCATTAGAATCCAGGCATAAGCAAAAATATAAGATACACGATAAATGTGCCTAACAATCTATTAAATATTATTATGTCCATATATACAATCCAAAATATCATGCTGCTTTAGTGTATATAAATGTGCACGTATGCTAGCAAATAACACACATACTTATAGGCTTAAAAATTGGTAATCAAACTTCAATATATTGCAGCAGCTCAAATTATCAGCGAACCTATTACTAATTTACAGTAAAACATTTTGTAATCAAGAAGAGAGGACTTATTTCCCAATTTATAACGTGTCCATACTGTACACAAATTTTTGAAATAGGAAAATGTGAGAATGGATGTGACGGCAGCACATATTCATTATTTATGCAGACATGCCATTTTCGGCAAGCTAAGTAAAAACATTCAGCAACAGCAATGTGTGGGAAAATATTTTACATACAAGAGCTCATTTTCATATGGGTTCATTTTTACAGAAATTTTTTTGGAGACTAGGAGAAAAAAAGGTCTGGATAAAGTTGATTTTAGCTTATGTTACTTGTGGGGAAAAATACACGTACAGACACCCAACTGCCACTGAATCACATTGTTTGGTTTTGATCAACGAAATATGTGTACTTGAAAAAACATACCATAAATATTATTTGGAGAGAAAAAAATGATCAAAGAGGATACAATTGCAGGTTTTTATTTTGTTCATAAAAACATTTTTCAGAAACTGCAGATTTTTTAGTCTGACAGTGTGTACTTGCATACATAAAGCAAATGAAAGTCTGAAAGATGAATTCTCCCATTCACAAACAATCTAAAGGGGAAGTATGGAAAAAAGATTATACCTTTTAATGTATTTGTATATAGCATTATAAGGGCTATGTAAGACTGTATTCTGGTTTTATAGAAATATAGCATACCAGAAAATGGTATTATATTCTCAGATGAATCCACCATCATAATAAAAAACTACTTCTTTGATTTCAGGGAAGTACACCTTCTACTGATTACAGAACATAAATTCAGTTTACACTTTTGAAATGCATCCAAAAAGAGCTGAATCACAGTATTTTTCAGTGGAAAATACCAATAAACAACATGGTTTTACATGCATATGTAAAAATTAAATACTTGTTTAAGGCTAAAATGTGACTAAACCATTTTAAATGGCTTCTCCATTTCACAAACCACAAGCACCTACACAAAATTAGTCAGCTAAGGCGCCTAATGATTTTTAAAAACACCAAAACAATAACCATAAAACTTTAACCTCATCCTTAACCTCATCCTGCCATGCACTTACTCTTGCTATGGATTTACGTGTGTTTAGTATAAGTAATGGTATTGATACTACTGTATCATTCCTCCCCTGTCCCTTTTTCTTGCTTTATGACACTGAATCTACCGTTGGATCTCATTCTAAACCCAGCTCACAATAGTAGTATAAAACAATGAATGATGCAGCTCTACATTTTTACATCCACAGATAGTGCACTGATATTATCTATGCACATCTCCCACCTATTGCACCATGGTTTTAAGTGCAAATTACTCAAAGATTAGTTTGCAAGCTCAGCTTTACACCATGTAGTTATTGAACGTCCTGAGCTTATTCACAGCAGGTAACATCAAGCATTTGGCTGGCCAATGGCTGCAAGTCTGGGACCTCAGTTCATTTCCTAACGAAGAGGTCATGAAGAAGTGGTGGGAGAGGGCAGAGGGGAGATGAGGAAGCATCTTCTTTCCACCTCCACAAAGAATGCGTGCTGAAGTGCACATATGGAAAATAACTTCTCTATGGTGTTACAGTATGTATCAGTAGCTTTAAGAAAAAAAGTGAGACAAGGCTGCGGGCTCCAGCAGTGGTGTACAAAAGCATAAGGGATCTGCATGTTTTAACAGCCATCAGCGCATAGCCAGGGCCGAGTGCCGAAGCAGGCAAATCCCTCTCACAACCTGCCAGTCTTACTTTCTGGAGTGTTTAAATGGGCAACTGCTGATGGTATGCATGAGGGCTGGTGGGAGTGAGTGCTCTTCTTGCAAATCTCACAAGGCGAGGGATTCTGGGTGACATTTGAAAGAGCCCGTGGTCACTTCAGGAACATCCAGTAGGAAGTTCCAAGCACACGTGGCAGTTCCATGTAAGAACACCCACTAAACATAGAATAGAGCTCAATTAAAGAGAAATGACAACAGGGCACCAGCTCAGGACCATTAATTGGAGGGTAATGGTGTTGCAACTGTCAAAGAAGCTTTGTCGTGCACATGTGAGTAAATGCAACTTGAAGCCAATGTAGTTTTGGTACATGTAGATAATTAATATACATACTAGTATTAAGTTAATATAAAGTTTCATAGACAAAAGGAAATGTCCATACATGTATGCATATGTACATCTGGATAGAATCATAGAATCATAGAATCATCTAGGTTGGAAGAGACTTTAAAGATCAGCTAGTCCAACCATAAACCTAACTCTGACAAAAAAATTAATAAGAAATAAGAAACAAGAAACAAGAATCACTAACCTATGTTCCTGAGGACCATGTCAACCCATCTTTTGAACACCTCCAGGGATGGTGCCTCAACCACTTCCCTGAGCGACCTATTCCAATGGTTGTTAACCCTTTTGGTGAAGAAATGTTTCCTAATATGCAATCTACACCTCCCCTGGAGCAACTTGAGGCCATTTCCCCTTGTCCTATGTCCTGTGACAATGTCTATATATATGTATGTGTGTGTGTGTCTCTATATATGTGTACATGTACACAACAGCAAACAGAAAGATTTTCTGCAGAGATGTGAATAGTTTAATTTTCACACCAGAATGTGGCATTTTTCTGGGTGTGCATGTATAATCTTTGGCCACTAGTAGCTGTAGTTAAATTAGAAGCATTTCTAAGACTGTTATATTTTATAAGGACCATTAGTCCTTTCAGAGCTCTTGCTGTGTGAATAACGAATGTGTCAGTCACACTGCAAAGGATAAACCAAACGGCAAACATAAACTTTTAAAGCCTCACTGTTTTTCTCCAAAGGAACTTTAATCTGTGCTTTGCCAGTCTGTGCGCTTTTACCTAGCTGTTGAGTAATGCAGCTGTGCTAGTTTCAAGGGTTTAGCAACACTTGCAACCTAAAAATCAATTATATGAAAAACAATAAAAAATATTCTTATTGCATCCCATAAAAAAAAAAAAAAGATACAAAAGGTTAAGCAGAGCAGCCGGCATCTGCACACTAATGACATGATTGTTATGATAGGTGTTTGCTTTACCCTGGAGTGGTAACATTATAATTCATCCACCGCTGAATGAGTGGGGACAATTAATGCAGTCAATGTGTCCCACGTGTTCCATGCAGCATTAACAAGGCAGCTCCAGGCCCCTCGGCAGACACGGGGCTGAAAATTGATCTGGCTCCCCCATTGAATGTGATCCTGATTACCTCCGCGGGGGCCACCTGCTGCTTCGTGCCTGCTGGTTTTGTGCACTGGCTGCCTCCCTCCGCTCCCCAGGCCCCCGGGGGATGGCCGCCTGGGGCCGCTGGCAGCTGACACCAATCTGGCCAGCTGGGGAGGAACAATCATGCCCCGCGTGCCCGGCAGTGGCAAGCTGTGCTTGGCCACGCCGTGCCCACCATGGGCATGGAAGCCCACATGAGGGCAGGGCATTGCCCCAGCTCCTGCTTTTGTTAGTCACAACAGGCACTGCTCCTGGGGTGGGAGTGCCTCTTTGTGCCTGCTGGTACTGGGGTGCTGGAATGTTGGGATGCTGGGATGCTGAAGTTCGGGGCGGGGTGGGGGAGTTGTGTTAGGATGTTGCCATACCGGGGTGTTGCCACGCTGGGGTGTTGGGAAGCTGGCACACTGGGGTGTTGGGATGCTGGGATGTTGGGAAGCTGGGGTGCTGGGATGCTGGGGTTGGTGGGGCATTTTTCTGGTGTTCAAGGTGCTGTGCAGTTGTGGGGCTGAAAATGGCTGGCACCTTGTGTACAGTGGGAGACTGACTGCTTGAGCCTCGAAGTCTGTCTGTATCCCGTGATAACGGAGATAAAGTTTCCTTCCAGTTGTCCCTGTGCTCATTAAAGTAAACCCATGAAACAAAGTGAAAACCGCCTTGCCTCTCTAGATAGGCAGGTGATGGGCGATCGTCCTGTGCTCAGGCATGGATAGGTGAGTACCACGCTTGCAGCAGAATCTTGGTGCTTTTCATCCTCCCAGGCTGGCTCTGGAGGAAAACAGGAGGGTTTCTGTGAGGCTGTGATCGGTCTGTGCAGCTGCAGCTGTGGTCAAAGGGGCAGCGTGCAGCAGCAGCAGAGTTCCGCGCCTGAAAATATGAGGAGGAGTCAAAAGGGAAGAGAGAGGTGAAAGAGCCCAGTGGTGCCAGGTTGGGACTGTGCTGCAGAGTGGCAAACACAGGCTTCATTATTCTATAGTGTGAGCTTCTTGCACAGGAAGTTTGAAGGGGTTTAGCAATCTGCTTTCCTTTGCCCTCCACTAAGTGAAGGGCATTTGCTTCATGAATATTCCATTACCCTGCTGTTCCCTGCAAGCCCTCAACCAACTTCTGAAAATAAACAAGTGTATGCACTTCTAGGCAACATCATCCAGGCCTTGCTTGCTTTTTTTTTTCCCCCTTCTAAATAGTAAAAAATGCCGGCTGGCATTTGCATGTGATTGATAATCTCATAGGTACATCTCGCACACAATATAAAAGTGTATCACATGTATACCCCAAGGAACTTGTGTCTTATACCAGGTTATTCATCTTCAATTTACTGATTTACATTATTTTCAAAAATTCACTTCTTCCTTAAAGCTTTCCAATGAGCTTTAAAACTCCTTTCAAAAGCATACCACAATTCCTGGAGAATGTGCCACCAACCAACATTACATGTTTGAACTCTAATGACTACCTGCGTTACTGTCCAAACCAGCTGGACCACGATCAGGATCATTTTCTCTATTTGTAGGCCACACAGCACAGCTAGCACTTAGAAATAAGAAAACTTCCATGTATTGTTCATATTAATTATTTGTATTTGACTGAGGCTAGGCTTACTGTGGTATGTATTATAACAGATGTGTCATTTGTATAAATGTGCAAGAAGTGGGATTTCAGTTCTGGAGAGATATTTGTATTTCCAGACTTCCTTGTTTTTCATTCAAGACGGGCACAAAAATCTCCTCAAAGAAACAGGGGAAAAAATAGAACCAACGTTTTGTGATTTTTTTTTCCTTTCTACATTCCTAAGCACACTTTAAGATTTAGAGTGTAATCTAATAATTAGCTGATTCAGTCATTATTTCTGTGAGTTGGGGTGTCTGAGTGAGTTTGAGAACCTAGACTTCCGTATCTCATCATCCCTTTAAGAAAATGGCCATAAGAGGACTTGCTTACCTCAGGGGGAGACTTGGAAGATAGGTATGATGTTATCATGAAGGGCTTGGATAATGACATGTCTGTGTATTTCTAGGAAGGTAGAAGAATATTTGGTGGAAAATCTCCAAAAGAAGTAAAAGACGTAATAAGGTGACATCATAAAAATTTGGAGATCAAGAGGAGCAGGGAAAGGAAGATGATTCCTCCGCAAGTAATAAAGAGAAACTGATAGATAATCCTTGAATAAAAGGAAAATAAAAGCTTTCAAAAAAAAAACCCTTTTATTTTTCCTTTTGCTTACAACAGAATGATATTTTTTGATGCAAAAAAAAAAATATTTTAAAGGAAACAAAACTGTACTCTGAGAATTGTCACTCATTAAAAGTATTTCTCAACTGGTTACACAAGGCAGAAAACTCAAATGCCCTAACTCCCAGACCAGAGCCCACCCACTGAGTTATCTGCCTCCCCAGAGGAAACAGATCATTTTGATGCCATGAAAATAATATTAGTGCAAGAAATTCAGATTCCTAAGGATATTACAGTCTTTTCAGTCCTGAATTAATGAACAAATTTAGTTCAGAGTCGCAGCAAGCATTTTTTTTTAACTGTGCAATGGTTGCTCAATAGCCAGCTCAAAATGAATTTATTGGCTTCAGTCTCTTATTAGCTATTATGACAAATATCATTTTTGCTAAAATTAGAGATTTTAGTAAAGAAACTTGAGAGAAGCAGCCATTGAACCTTCAGCTAGAAGCCATGCTTGGTAGCCCCAGGTTGTAACCAATTCCCTTTCCCTGAGGACTGGATAAGAAGTTGAATGTACAGTGCTGTGATCAGTTGATTATAACACCGGCACAGTTGTAGGTCTGGTCAGGAGGCCCAGAAGAAGGCTATGGTAAGGCAGCCAACATATAAATTGCTGCGTTGACCCAGAGTCTGGCCAGTTTGTTCTGAAGAAAACAGCATCGCCTCATGGCCAAGTGCAGAGTACCATGCTGCAGAGCCTTTGTTCAGGGCTCTCCTCAGACTTCTCAGTCTAGGAAACAAATATTCAGTGGGAATGAGATTCAGACCTTTATTTTGAATAAAACCCAATGGCATTTGAGGTTTTGTCCAAGATGTTCATGTTCAGTTTGGAGGGGACAGAGTTAAGTTGAAGAGTGCTCAACCCAAAAAGCTATGTGAAATCATGTTTAAGCTCCTACTGTGGGCCTAGCATGTCCTAGGTTTAATGGATTCCTTACTTTGTATTTGAATAAATTTTGCACATCCCATTTTAGCAATCTGGATTGCTAAATCCAATCCAGATACCTCCTCAAGTTCCAACAGCCTTTATATCACTTTCGCCTTAAAAACTTAGCTTCCCGCAGTTTTAATGTGCATTGAAACCTCTATCTGAATCTCATGGAGTGTATCCATTTGGAGTAAAAGCATTAAAGACCAGGAATTGGTTTTCTGCTTTTCAACCTCAGTTCTTGGAGTGCCCAGTTTGTGGAGTAAAATCTTCTTTGTTGTAATTCAGTGGACGTCAGCTATTGGAACCTTCCCTGTGTGGTTATACGAGACACCAGTACAGAGGTAACCTTTGTCAGTCAGGCATAGTCCTGCCTCCATAATGCCCATTTGATAAATTATACATGGGTACCTAATGTACTCTCATAAATTATTATAGGCTCTTACAGTCCTGTGTTTTATAGTGATATGTCATGGCACAGGAGCAGACAATATATTGTCCCAGAAGATGCCATGGACTCTGAGATGTCATTACAAATTCTGCCATTATAAACTAACAAATTAAGAGCTCTAAAAGTAGAGTACTTGACAACGCCTCCCTTAATTGGAGAAAATGTTCCTAATGAAAGCGAGCTGTTGCAGCAATCGGTGCATTGGTGAGTGAGAGACAGGGTTTGATTTAGGATCCCCTCTGGCTCTCTTGTTCCCCAAGCAATCAGGGGCTTTGAGCACTCAGCCCCTGGGGAAGGCATGCCTTACATCACTTACCAACCACGCCTTACATGATTAAAGGAAGAGGTAGAAGCCTTCAAATGGATTTTCATCCAGTCCTTCTCACTAGGAAGATGCTGAATAATATTTTTGAACTGTGGATTTAAAAAATGTCTAGAAAGATGGGATGAAGAAGGGGGAGGGGATCAAAGAACCGCAAGATGCAATAGCAATATTCTGTCCCAGGGACAAAATGCAAGAAGAAAACTGAGGACCACTTTAAATGGGTCTGCTTTTTATCTCAATATTAATATTCATCACTTAGGATGCTGCTCTCCAACACATATGTATACCTAGAAGGATCTGTGGGATGACACTCAGTAAAAGGTACTATGCAGTGTCATGGTACTATGGTTGCCACAACTCAACCCAGGGACTCTGAAGTTGCTTTTTTCCACCCAAGTGCAAAAATAAAAGCCCTCACAAATGTGTTACATCCAGAGGATGATGGAAATACCTCTTAAAAACTGTTGGCACACCTTAGTATTTGGAATTTTTTTCTTTTAAAGGATTTTTAAAATTTTGTCAGAGGCACATTGATCTTCATCCAGTTTTTCTCATATTTAAGCTGTACAGTAAAACTTCATGGCTGATGTGGTCTTGAGGTTAGGAACTGTAAAACAACAGTGGCTCAAATAGTTTCCCTCATACTTTAGTGAACAGCTCTTTTTTTTTTTCTTTTTTTTTTTTCCTGAAAAAAATTTACGTCAAGGGAAATTGTTATTTATTTTTTTTCCTTGAAAAAGAAATCAATTCATTTGATTTAAGGGAGAAATTTGACAGTTCTGGGGCAGATCAACTGTTTTCAGGGTAAAATGGAAAAATGATACTTTTTTTTTCACTGCCTAAATAAATCACACTATGTCAAGTCAGCTGCAGGAAAGAGTTCACGAGTCTGACCTAAAAGATTATTTCTGTGGATCTAGAACCACAGTGTAAATGACATTATGTTTAAGAAAAGGTTTGTGATGAAACCAGAAATGCCATACTTGAGAGGCTGGAAAAATTTTTACCACCAAAAATTAAAAATCTTAGAATCATAGAATGGTTTGGGTTGTAGGTGACCTTAAAGATCATCTTGTTCCAACTCCCCTGCCATGGACACATCTGTGACTTTACATCTTAGGCTGTTGTAGAGGTTTGGCGATTCTTTTTAACACTATGCTTCAGCTGAATGCTAGCTGACTCTGTGCTTTGTTATTTAAAATAGAGTAGTTTTCTTGACAGTGTGTGGAAGGACTGTGGCCTTTATTTAAGAAACACTAGGGCTTTAAAACTTAGGCAGCAGATCCTATCTTACAGTATGTCAGTGGATATCTGACTTGTCTAATAGGGACTTGCATACTCTTTGGATTGTTGGTGTGTTAAAATGCCACAGTTAGCACTATGATCAGCTAATGGCAATTTTCAGTAGGAACAGATGTACTAAGGAAGATTAGTCATTAGAAATGAGATGGTTACCAAGGCAAGGTCATGTGGTAAATGTGGAAATTAATAAACTAAAAGATAATGATGATATATGGCTGGTTAGGAAATATTATATCAGGAGATTTTTAAGATGCTATCCAGGAAGTAAGTGCAGATCATCTATTTCTACTTTTTTTTAAATAAAGAAACTGATACCCAGGAAGAAGTGGCTCACATAAATGCAGTGGTGACAAAAGTCATGGCATTTATTAACTTTGTTTCTGTGGATCTGCCAATGCAAACAGTTAACAGTCACTTGCCAGGAAAAAAATGGTCAAATCAGCAGAACAACTTGATCAAAAATAAATGCACCAGAGGTACATATTACACCATGCATGTAACAGCATTATGTATGTGCTGGAGCAGTTGACACTGGAAAAAAAAATTTAGCTGAGTCAAACCATCCTCTTGATATCATCTGCTGAATTTCTGGCAAGTGTAGAAGGCCCTTCTTCAAGGGTGTTAACACAGCATTTATCATAGAATAATAGAAACAGAACAGTTTGGATTGGAATGGACCTTTAAAGGTCATCTATTCCAACCTCCCTTCAATGATCAGGGACATCTTCAGCTATACCAGGTTGCTCAGAGCCTTGTCCAATCTGTCCTTGAATGTCTCCAGGGATGGGACATGTACGACCCCTTGGGGCAACCTGTTCCAGTGTTTCACCGCTCCTATTGTAAAAGACTTCTTCATTATATCTGGTCTAAATCTTCCCTCTTTTAGTTTAAAACCATTAGACCTTGTCCTGTTGCAACTGGCACTGCTAAAAATATTTAGCCCCATCTCTCTTATAAGCCCTCTTTAACTACTGCCACAATAAATTCTCCCCAGAGCCTTTTATTCTCCAGACTGAACAACTCCCTCAGCCTTTCTTCAGAGGAGTGCTCCGGCTCTCTGATCATTTTTGTAGCCCTCCTCTGGAAGCACAGCCCTGCTGAGAAGGACTTGGGGGTCCTGGTGAGAATTAAACATGAGCTGGCGATTGCACTCGCAGCCCAGAAAGCCAACCACATCCTGGGCTGCATCAAAATAAATATGGCCAGCAGGTCAAGGGACATGATTCCCCCCCTCCATTCTCATGAGACCCCGTCTGGACTACTGTGTCCAACTCTGGAGTCCTCAACACAGGAACCTGTTGGAGAGAGTCCAGAGAAGCACCACAAAGCTGATCAGAGGGCTGGAGCACCTCTCCTATGAAGACAAAGAGAGAGTTGGGGTTGTTCAGTCTGGATAAGAGGAGGCTCCGGGGAGACCTTAGAATGACCTTCCAGTACCTGAAGGGGGCCTACAGGAGAGATGGGGAGGGACTCTTTATCAGGTAGTGTAGCAATAGGACGAGGGCTAACAGTTTTAAACTGAAGGAGGGTAAATTTAGATTAAATATCAGTAAGAATCAGCCATGGCACAGAGTCCCCAGGGTGCTTAGTCCATCTAGTATCCCCCCACCAACTGGGAAAAGCCCCCACCACACCAATTCTACTCCTCCCAGCCATGGCCACCAGACCCAGTCTGTCACTGAGTAAACAACCATGTACTAAATGATGATTTGGACATAATTCTTTTAACAGCAAGGTTGGTCAAGGTGGAAACATTAGCACTGGGCAGCCAAGTGAAGACAAGTGGGGCAGCAGGAGGCGGGGCAGCAGGAGGCAGGGCAGCAGAGGAAGGAGGCAGCAGTAGGTAGTACTGATAACTGTGGTTATCATGTCAGCCCCTGTCCAAACACAAAACAGGTGGATGGAGGCACAGAGAAGGGAATGATGCTCAGTCATGAGATCAACACAAACTCATGAAGACAAAATGCAAGGCCAGGCTGTCTCTGGTGAATTTTTGGCAAATACAAGGAAGAGTTTCAAAATGGTCAGTGATGACCATCTGATTATACTTTAAGTCTTCTTCAGAATAAAGCTATCAAAAGCTGACACAACAACATGGAAAGCAGTATTTCTCTTTGGTGTTACTATTTTGTTGTTTTGAGCTTTTTTTTTTTTTCCCCCAAAGGGGAAAATTAGCTACAATGGCCTCAAGTAGCTCCCACTGATGTTAGACCTCCCCGCTGACTTCAGTAGAAACTGGATGGGGCCCAAACAGTCTAGAAATGAAATGGTGCACGGAAAAAAATAAATTTTCTGAAGTAGCATGTGTCATGACTGTCTGCTATAGAAACAAAGACTAACAACAAGAGAAGGCTGCTTGGCTGTTGTCTGAAAGATGGTGTATGAAGAATAGATTCTTTCACCGTTTAAAAATACTCTCTTTTTCATAAGAACATAAAACACAGGCCTGAAGCGAGACTTCAGTGGTTCAGCCAGAGGTTTTTCTAGGCTGAACTGTAATAGCTACAGGAGAGTTAGTTGGATTAAATGGACTTACAGAAGTTAAAGAGCTGGCCCACAGTATCTGTAGGGCAGCTGCTTTATGTGACTACAGTCTCCCTGCTGCCTGCTTTATCAACATATACAGGAATCACAGCAGCAGAATTTCATTCACTAGTATGCTTATGTTCAGAAACAATTAGCTAGGTGATCCAACAGTGCTAGCTTCATCCAAATGCGTGTTTGTTTCTGTTCACGTTAACATGTTGTTCACAATTTTTTTCATATTTACTCACTAGTTACCACTTTTTTTTTTTCTTAATGTCCTATGAGAATGGTCTCTCAGATCTCTCACTCGCCTTACACTGGAAAGGACTTTATTCGCCCTCAAGGCTGATATACCTCAAGGGAACCAAAATTCATCCAACTGCATCAGACAAGCAATGAGTGGAGGAGCATCGCTATGGCTGGATTTACAGCCTCCTCTGACAACTGTTAAGTGCCAGTTCAACAAATATAAGTTCCAGTCACAGGTAGGAAGCAGCTAGAAGGGTCAGAAGCTGGTTGGAAAGGCTTCACATCCCCTTTTGCAATCATAATGTTGTAATTCTGCTGTATACAAGCACATGGGTGCAACGAAAAACATAGGATGCACCAAGAAGTACTGTGGTCTGCAAGGAAATTTGGAACAAGAAGGTGTCTAAAACTGGTAAAGAAATAAGACAACATTGTGCCACACTTTCTGCTGCTCACTTGCAGCTTTGTTATATTTGACAAATATTTAACTTTTTGAAAAATTCCAGAATTCAGTTATTTTATTTCTTAAATATGTTTCAGAGCCTTAACACATCTAATAACAGCAGATCAATAGGCTCATTGCCCTACAGTGAATCCCAGCACCAGCAAATATCTATGTTATGAAACTAAGTGAATTTACTGGAGTGTAAACCCCCAGTGAGTTGTCTGTAATCAGACAGCAGGCCTTCAAGGCAAGAGAATTAATGTATTTTAATATTTTAGGTTATCTTCCATATGGCATAATGCTATACCCCATCTGTATTTGTGAGTGTGCAAGCAAATGTAGGTTTTTTTCCAGAAATAAGTTTCCCTTAGCAGAAGCTCACCTGCCTTCTAATATCTTTTATTGTCTACTGCTTCAATCAAACTCAGAGCAAAACTTGGAAGAGTGTGAATCTACATATAGAATTAATATATGTAGAGTTTAATTCAATTATTTCAGATTTTTTTTCTTTACAGTATTGAAATGCCTGTCCTGTTCTATTTTAAAGGACTCAGCCACTTGGCAAGGCATCCTTAAAAGAAATTTCCACATTTTTAAGGAACCTTTCACTGATTCACAAACCAATCAAGTCTTCATATAATCATTGTCATATAACTGTGCTGAGGAAGTTTACCTCTAAAGTATCCCTTCACGGAAATAATGGCACTGCAGCCATCAGCCGCAGGGTCTCTAGTTGACAACATACTCAGGAACACAGCTCTTAGTAGGAGCAGGTGAAGGGTGATGCCAAAAGGGAAAAACACATACGCATTCATATTTATATAGGTATTATACTGCTTCCCATAGAGCATTATATGGGAATTTTTAATAGCTCTTCCAGCCCAGAGGAACGGTTGTGGGGAGGCAGCAGAGGGGAGCCAGCATCCCGCGCTGCATCCTCATCTCCTGATCAATGGTTGGGATTTCACCTATTTCACCTCCTCAGGTGCCCTATTCTTAGCTTCTGCAGAGCCAGTGCCCAGCGGGCTCAGGGACAGAGGTGCCAGCGACAGCTCTGGCAGCAGACCACACAGTTGCACTACGTTTGGCTGCATCAGGTTGAATGAATTTCCTTCAGCTATAAACTCAGAGGAAGTATTTTTGACATGAACATTAGATAATGTCCACCACTGGAAAAGGTAGGTGGCTAATGATTTAAATTCAGGCTTACTTCATGCATTGCACAAACTAGGACATCAAGGCCCTGCATTTGTGCTCTCAGTAAAACATTTTTGAAAGACAGGTGTTTTATGTGGAAGGAGAGGCTGCAACTCTATCAGCGCTACCATTGACTCAGCGAGATAGACTGCAGCCTAAGGATCACACATCAGCTGTCATGTGTCTTTGTAATAGGGGTATTATTTACTACTTCAGGAAAAAATAAACAGCACTACCCCTTTGATCTGCGTCTCAGAGAAGAAACAAACTACAGAGAATTCAAGGGTGGCAATGATACACTTAACTAGCACTATTGGATGATGAAGAAAGAGAAAACTTTAAAAACAAGTTACATAATAGACCACCTTTTTTAGCATTTTTTCTCCCGAATCTTGGAATTAATAATGCATTACTGATAATGTAACTAACTCATTGAAGCACTGATGCTGTGAACAGGAGGGTGGAATTAACAGAAGAAAATACCCTTTACTTCAACATGCGGTCCAGGTAAATACATCATTTTTCTTGGTGGAACCTGTGAAAAACGACCTTTAAAAATGTTTCTTTCTTTTTTCTCTTTTTTTTTTTTTGTAGCCATGGGGGAAAATACATTTCGCAGGAGTGTTGGCAGCTGAAGAAGTGAGTTTCACAGATGCAGGTTTACTGGCAGGAGAAAAGAGATGGTGAGGGTCTTTCATGCAGTCTCGTTAGCAAGCTGCGGCATGGCAAACACTTGCGCGAGTTGCATCGCATCCATGCACCACATGCCATGGTGTGCCATCATGGGACAGCTGCCTCTGCTCCTGCTCTGTGTGAGGAGATACCAGCGGCACTGGTATGTGTGACACCCACATCCTCAGATTTTGCAGAGCCTTGGCTAGGGGGCTGAGGAGTTTGGCGACGAAGGGAGAAGCAAGTAAAAGCCAGCAGATGGCTTCAGAGCAGGAGGTGATCAAATCAAAATAGAAGAGAAGGTAATTTTTACAAAATTTTGGGGGACAAATCAGGGGAACTTAGCATACCAAATGGGTGAGTCCTATCACTTAATGACACTCATATGCCATCCCTATGTAAAATGATTTATGCCAAGTCCTCTGCATTCCTCAAAACCTAGTAACAGTCCTTCCCTCAGCTGATACATATTTTTGCATAGACCTCCCTGAAATAATTTTTTTAAGTCCTCATTCTAGGGCTATTGCTTAATGAAATGGGTTATGCAATCATTTTTGTTTGTTTGTTTATGTACATCTGTGTTTCATGAACTTACTCCTGATTCTTCTTAATCTAACTTCTATTTTTAATAGTCTGGTACAATAGCCATGGCAGAACTATAACTTTTTCAAACATTATCTACAACTAAGAAAGTTTAGATATTTTTGCCACATTTTTTCCTCTCTGAACTAGTCTTTTCCATACATTCCATACTTTATTCTTCTCTAGTTTTTGTTTATTTTCCACATTTAAGAAAAAGTGTAACAGGAGAAAAAAAAAATAAAGCAGTGTAATAACTAAAAAATATAATTTGAATCCATAGTGCATGGAAAGTACATGCTAGATTCAAAATTATCAGTAACTTGTAGTTTCCTCAAAGCAGCTCCCAACCTACTGACACATTTCAATTTGATCAGTTTTTAAGTGTACAAACTATAAAAAAGAATTCTTTGCAAAAACTAATGATGCAGATCACAGTTTTGTCATTAACTTCTTCACAGCTTGAGACTGACAGCTTTAGCTATTTTTTTTGTTTGATCTGAAAACTTGCTTTTAATTTTGCCTATTTCTTGGACTAGAAATGCTGTCTGTTGAGGTCCTTTTCAGATAAATACATTTAATCCTGGAAGTTGACGATCATCCTGTCCCTCGTGATGCAAAGCAGCTCTGTCGTGGCACATTCACGTTCACCTCAGTGTGAGAAGTTTTCCTTTGAACAACATATAATTATATCTATTTAAAAAGCAACTCAAATATAATCTTTCATGAGTAATGCATATGCGTATACATAACTATATACACACGTATTTTTTTCTATAACTGGCCCACCTTCAGAATTTCACTTCCATTGATCCCTGGATCAATGGACAAAAGAACAGCATCCTATTTCTCTTTAAAGAAACTTTGAACATATCACAGGCTTGCGAATACACAATGTCACAATAATTGATAATGAATATGTATATTGGGGACTGAAAAACAAAGTGATTCTCATAGGGATTTTAAAATAAAATGAGATTAAAAATGGAGAGTGATCCAAGAAGTAAAACTGAGCAATATACTACTAACTAATAAGGATTTCCTCTGCACTGTAGGTTAATTGGTATTCATTAATTTATATTCACAACTTCTCCACAGAGCATATACCTTATTATTTGAGAAATTGAGGCTGCAAAAGGAGAGAAGTGCACAAGATTTAACCCAGGAAAAAAAAAAGAAGAAAGTGATGCTCAAGCATAGATTCTAGTTCAGGAGTTCCTGGCACGACAACCATTGTATCTAGGTCAGTGCAAATGCAATGAAATGGTGCTGGTGTAACACAAAAGCAGCAGGAGAACTGCTGCTACCTACACAGACTGCTGGCTCCATAAGAAGGATAAACTGCCCTTACTACTGCGAGCTGAAAGGGTATGCAACCAGGAGGGAAGTAATACATCTGGCTCTCTTTTCAGTCTATTTTATACCTCTCTCCTACACAAATATCTTATTATCTCCTTTTTATGATCATACAAGGAAGGACAGCCATGCCTGTTTTTACGGTTAAGACTGGAGACTTTTAAATCATGTTTCACTGGCACCCACACCTACTTGCTCAGTGGCCTGAACATGGGTGGGATTTTCAAGCATATTAAGGCCATATTTTATAAAGTTATTGAGAAACCTGAAGATGTAAACAGACATACAGTTCACTGAAAGACACGTATTTTGCCAGATCAGGTACTTATCAAGATCTTCCAAGGCAACTAATTTTCATCTTTGAGGACCTAAGTGCAAGAATTGGTTAAAAACTTTAGGTGAAATGGTTTTCCATCTGAAAAGAGGTGGGGTTTTTTGTCAGGTCAAAAGCGCTTCATAGAGATGTGGCAAAGTGCTATGACATATTCTACAAAAAAAATCAAACTAAATAGACTTGATTTTCTTATCTCATTATAGTGGCCAATATTTCATGCAAATAAAGTGAAAAGTACAGATCTACTGTTTTCTTATATTTTATTTTGACAATTTATTACACACCCAATACTATAAAAAGCTAGACAACAAGCATATCTATGTTACAATATTAACAAGTTACCTGAAACTTTAATATTTTGGTTCTTCCAAGATGAAATTTTAAGTTATGGGGAAATTTAGAATCTATTTTCCAATTTGGTATAAAAAACAAACTTCAGAGTTTCCTAAGCAAAGGGAAATTTATTTTTTTTTTTATAACAGTTCTAATAATTTTAATAAGATCTCTGAAAATCTGGCACTTAGAGCTGGTTTAACTCTGTGGCTTTCATGTTCTTTGTAATATTCCTACAGACTTCAAAGGAATCAATTAGCTTAATGCTAAGTTTTTTTTTAAATCTCATTCTCTTTCTGTTCACAATCTGTATAATCGGGAAAGTGATTAGAATATCTATACTACAGAGGTATTCTGAAGTTTTAATTAAGTTCTAGAAATTAATTCGGGATTCTGAGATGGGAGAAATAGAAAGAAATAACATCCTCCTGAGCACTGGAGCCTCTGGCTGCAGACTGTGCAGCTGTAGCCACTTTTACCATTTGAAAATCTGAAACTTTTAACTCCCAACTATATGATCTGGAGCTGAATATCTCTCTCTCCAAGTTGTAAGATGTGGGAAAATCCTTGTGTATTTGGACCTTTCTTTGCTCATGTTTTATAATGTGAAGTCAAGTAGTCTTAGTCTTTGGTCTTCAATGTTATTTATTTCCAACTAGGATTCTGTCAGCCCCTTGTACATGTTCTTCTAACTGCTCACTCTTCTTTCCATCTCAACAGACCTCCTTGTTTCAGTGATAACCCAGACACTTTTATGATTGGTATTTTCATAATTTCCACTGGTGCCTTTAGAAATACTCTTCCTGCCGCGCAGGCATGGTCAAGACTGACATCAATATATGTTTGAGGATGAGCGTGCATTCTGGGACAGTTCTCTTTAGAGGAAAAATTATTTCAGTTTCCCTCATCCACTGAGAAATTAAAAGGCCCTCAAGTTGTGATACTGTTAGCCTCATTAGAATCCTTTTACGTGCAAAAGCCCTGAGTGATTGGAGGGGGTGGGAGACCAGCTGCTACTCATGTTTTGCTGATCCTTCTAAGACAC
Organism: Gallinago jamesoni; assembly: GCA_025769975.1. Lineage (NCBI taxonomy): Eukaryota > Metazoa > Chordata > Aves > Charadriiformes > Scolopacidae > Gallinago > Gallinago jamesoni. The sequence continues at coordinate 135,373,209 of JAOQGH010000001.1, forward strand.
ACACTAGAGATGGCACACATCCTCCTGCATTTGTGACGACATCACTTCCATATAATCTCTGCAAGACAAAGGTACATCAGGTCTGCCATATCCGCTTCCCTGTGACTGTAAGGGCGGGTTCCCTCAGAAATAGGGCATTCATGAAACCCTTCACGGAGGTGGGAGATTCTCTGAAATGCTACAGTGGTGGTGAGGGTCCATAGACATGGGACTCAGGAGGTTTTCAGCAGAGTCAACATATGACAGTTGTCACCCTACTCAACAGGTAAAGTAAATGAGTGGGTTGCATCTGGAAACTGGAAGTACATGCCTACATGATGCACACACCAGCATGGCCATCCACAGTCAGCTGGGTTTGGAAGCTTCTGGACAACCTGGCATGCTACTTGTGATACACAAAGCTAGACAACTCATACTTTCATTTCCAGTGGAGTTTGATACTTATTCTGCTTTCATCCCAAGCCTGACACTGAAACTATCATTTAAAAGTGAAGATATTTCTGTAACTGCCCTAACCTCAGAAGTCAACTGTGGGTTGAGTTCAGCTGTGGGTGTTTTGCCTCTGGGCACGTTTTCTTTTTCTGGCAGTGGTAAAGTACCTATCATAAGTAGTGTCTCAGGAACCACTGCCCCTTACAGCATCCCTTGTCCCCACTTCACGTAACACCTCTAAGCATTGCCCGTTACTGCCAAATGGGGCAAGTAGGACATAGCAGTAGAAGCATGGGCTGCACCTGGAGCAGGGTTGTGATCAACAAGGCCAGCACACAGCTGCAGCTGTGCCAGCAAACAGAGAAGTGTGTGCCACCTCAGCAGGTGTTAACAGGCTACGAAGGGGTCATAACTTCTGGTTAAAACCCTCCCTTGCTGTTTTGGTAAATCTGTATCTCTTGCATCTTTGTGATCAAGCAAGTTAGAAATCAGTCTCGCTTTAAATGGATTGCAACAGTCTAGGTGGAATGTGCAAGGAATAGTATCACAATAATGCAGTTGGGTTTTGAACTTTACAATAAATTTTGGCCAATTAGATTGTCCAAGGTCTAGCCAGAAAATACACTGTGAGAATTTAAAAACATTAGCAATTTGTTTCATCACATTCTGAAAAAATTGTAGAGTTTTCAAATTTAGAATTGGAAAACTAGAAAAAATTCATGTAGACAACTATTTTAATGTAGTTCTTCCAGAGCATTCAGCCCCTGTGAGAATAAGAGTATGGTTAAAAACAGTGGAACACCCTAGAAATGCAACAACTGTAAAATCTCAAGTTTCTTGTACTTCCAACTATAAAATTCCTAATGCAACTGATATTCATTACGTTATTTATCCATTATTGTTTTCATTAGGATGGAGGTTTGAAAGTGAATTCTCAGTTGGTTACTATCTTGTTTGTGTTTCAAATATCTTTGTCTTAGAACTAATATTTTCTTCATCTCTGGTCCTAAACTGTTGGATATAACATCACAGTTTCACACACAAAGTTGGCTGCACTGGGGGAATGGATTAAAACAATCCCTACCCACATGGCTTCTGCAGTGGTGGTTGTTTTATAGTGATAAAGTGTTGTGTTTTATGATTTGCTGGCGTAAAAGTATGTCACAAATTTCAGATTCCTCCATGACTCATGAGTTTTTCTCACAAAATGAGAACTTTGTGTGATACAGGCACTCTGCTTACACAATGTAAATAGATGCTAAGAAGGAGCAACAAGTTTCATTGAGCTCTATTTCATTGCTGTGATGTCAGGCATGACTTCAGCACTGCAGAGCCCCTATTCTACAACCATCTCTCTCTATTTCTTTCTCTTATGACACTTAGTTACTTTCTCTGGGATAGGGGAAAAAAAATCAAAACTTTCAGCCTAGAAAATTTAACCAAAAGCAACGATTTAGATTCAAAGAATAGATCTCCTGTCCATGCAACGTGACTGGGAAAACTTTGAAGTTTTTTTTGTCTGTTCCCTCCCTTCTTTTTTCCCCAACAATCTCCCAACCAAACATTTATGGTTATTCATTTGACAGCCAATAAATAGCAAAGTGTTTGGGGGAAATCCGTAGGTTTTTTGGAAAGAAACCTATAAAAGAAAGAGACGCGGGGAGAGAGAGAGAGAGAGAAAGAAAGAGAGGGAGCGTAATCTGTACACCATCTGTTGCCTAGTGCAATTCATGCTGACACAGGGCTTTTTGACATTTTATACCCCAAATGCAAGCACATAGATCATTTCTACCTTGTACTTTTCCCGTCTCATTATCGGAATTTATTCCCTCGCTTTGTTGTTGGTGGAGTCCCTATTCTAATTGTTTCTTACATGTGCTGTAAATCTGTCCTCCAATCAGTAAAGCCCTGGAACATGAAACTGAGACCTAGCAATTTCCTTTGCTTACCAGTGCATCTGCTGGAGCGTAGTGTTGAAATAAAATGAAACATGTTTGCACTCTTTTTCTATCATACTGTAATGCGCCTTTCATTTCGCTCAAGGAATTTTTAATATTCAAGCCATACCCTGCGCATGAAGTCATTTCCCTTCGATATAATTGTAATGGTAATATGCATGGCCTAACTGGCAGTGGCACAGCTGGCTGCTTGCCACAGCTGAGCCTCTGACTCAAAGACTTTAATTCTGTCATGCCTCATCTGGTTTTATGTACTCTTTTGTAGTTAGTTCACAAATTTATTCTGGGGTATCCATTGAGATGGGCAGGCCATTGACTTTTCTCTAAAGATAGCACACTAAACTAATGAAGGGTACCAAATACGTGCATTGATAAACCCACGCGCATACTGAATAGAAGTCAGATTATAAGTCAATGTGCCTGTGTGGTCAGGACTTATTGACAGATGCTTAGGCCCTGATTGCGCAAAGATTTAGTGGCAGTGCATAAAGGTAAGCATAGGCAAAAGTCTTGCCTCATCGCTGCCTGCAGGATCTGCTGTCACAAGTGGCAACTGGCACAGGGTCTGCATAAGCTACACTAGCAGCCTGTTAGCCCACAGGACCATTTAACGAATTAATAGCAGTGTTTTGTTTTGCAGGTTTTAATTAACTGGGTATTTCTGCAAAATCATGACATGACTTCAGCCACAAAGAGCTTTTAAAGTCTCTCTTCAGGTTTCTTTTCACTTACAGGGTCAGAATAAAGTTCTCCAGTCTTACCTATGATGTCCTTCTGCTTTATACACTCACTGTACCTCCTTCCTCGCATCTGCCGCTGAGCCCAAAACACATGCCCTCAATGCAAGGTTCTGTGTTTATCTTTCTGCTTTTATCCCTTTCTGCTTTCACTAAGACTCTCCATCTTTCTCCCTCTAACTCTCCTAAAAAAGTGATTGTTTCAAGAAACCAGAATATCTGACCCCTGCTTCCAATTACTCACTGGAAATATCCTTCAATTGATGGTTACCATCTTCATCCATCCTCACCCTTCTGAGTCTGCTGTTTGTCTCCTCTCTATTTGTCCATAATAACTAAGAGAGAAGATTTGCTTTTGTCTATAAAGCTCAATGCACATCTACTGAGTTACAAGAGCAATAAAGTATTGTTTACCAGGTTTATGGATCACTCACTTTCAGTCTATCGTTCAAATGTAAGTCCCCTCTGAAAGTTAAAAGCTGTTGGTGTGAATCGATTCGGACTTCATTTTATGCTAGCTGAAATCAATGACCAAGCCTGTTTCTTGCTGTGGGAGAAAGGTCTTACTAGCTGTACACATTGCAGTTTTTCTTGATTCGGTGGTCAAGTCATAATGCTGAAAAAATGTCATTTGAACAAAACATATCATTCAACCTGAGGATAAAACTCTTTTTTAAATTGTGGGACAATTATAATTATTCTAAAATCATGAAGGGAAATCCAAAAGCAAAAGTTGATTCAAAACAGAAAAAATATGACTTCAGAAGAAAAAAAAATTCCTCTTTCCCAGAAAAGAGAAATGTCATACTTGCTCTTTACTTGCAAACAGTTTTGGCTTCTTTTAAATTAATTCTTTTTTTTCCCTTCCTTTAAAAAAAAAAAAAGTACTTGATCTTTTTATTCAGACTAAGGAAAGTGCAGACAATACAACAAAGCCAGAGTTCTGTCAACCCCGTATTTACTGCCACCCTCAAGTGGTGATTCAGCCAATTTGCTTTATAGATTGGCTCTGATCAGTACTTTGGGATGCAGGAATAAATGAGCAGATAGATAGAAGAGAATATTGGTACCTAGTGAGGTCTTGCCCTGATAAGAAGCCAAACACATAGTGAACACTGAAACCAAAATTCACAGATAAATGTGGTTTAGGTGCAACATAAAAAAAGAGAGTTAGAAAAAAGCATTTCAGCCCTCTCCAAAACATATTCTGCTGTTCTTTTTTAAAGACTGCCTCAGTAATATCAACTATCATAAACAAGAAAAAAGTGTTTTCTTTTTCTAGGAGCTGCATGGAGCAGACCAAAGAAAGGTCTCAATATATAGGGGCTTAAATTATCAAAAATTAATGCAAATTTTAATTTGAAGTATCAAAACAACTTATTCACATGCTCCAACTGCTAAGGACTTAACTATAAACATTTAGTTTGTAAACTCTTGCTTCTCCAATCTACTGTGCCAATCTTTTCCCTTTCCTTCATCTCAAAAGCATCTAAGTTTGGAGTGCATGCCAAATAGCCACTTTCCTAATCCTTCTGATAATCCACACAACTGACTGATATGGTAATGAGGTACAGGAGTCAATTACATTTGGTGGAAGTACAAAAAAATTCATTTAATGCCTCCCCCATCTCTGAAATACTATCCTGGCCCATGCTGTTCATACATACCCATGTCAAAGGTAGCCTAAGGAAAAAAAACACTTGCGCTTCCAGTACGTGCTTGGGTTTAGAATTTTCCAGCCCCTGTTCCTCTGTTCACAATTTATTTTCTTCATATCAGCTTTAAATATGAAGTAGGTTCCCAATGTTTACTTAAATTTTTCAGTTTTTAAAAATAGTATTGCAAGCATATGATTCTCATAAAGCATCTTGAGCAGGGGGAAAAGTAAGCCTAGAGGCAAATCCTGTAACTCTCCAGACTGTAAAGACAGAATGATGACAAATTGTATAAATATGTGCAAATTGTCCAAATGATGTCATGTATCCAGGCTTGCAAAAGTCAGGAAGAAAACTTGAGTGTAAGGTCAGCACAGACTCTTTCTTTGAATAAAATTGAGCAATTACATTCAATTTGCTTAAATTTATCACCAAGAAAAATGTTTTGTTTAATCTTAATCTCCATTTTATTTTTCAAGCATTTTAGAACCTACTGTATTATTACATCAGTGAAGGCCTCCAGTAAATTCAGGAAAACCCTGATAGGTAGCAGCATGCATTAAGCACGCCCCTGGTGGGAAAGGACTGGGGAACTAGGGCAACATACCTGTGACCTACTGCATGAAACTCCTCCATGCAATTTAAATAACAAATTGCAGAGCCTTGTAAATGTTTGGCTTCTTGGTTTTTTTCTTGAAACAAGCAGCACTTTAGATGACTTTAGAAAATTGCTGTGGCTAGAGGACAGGCATACGTTCTCTGGGCTCCAACTGGTCTGTAAATGTTTATACTGAAGTCTTTTTAATTTACATTACACAGGTCTTCATTCCGCTCTTCCCCTTTCTCTCCCTCTCTCCCTCCCCTCCCATTTCAGTACTGGGGTCAACCTTCTCCAATTATTCGTCTGCAAACCATTTCGTTCTTCAAGTTTTCCCATTTACATTACACAGATCGGTGTCTTCTCGGGTCAAGCTGCTTTAACTTCCACTGCATCTTTTTCTCACCTTTCGATGCTTTGCTTCCTCTCTGCTCACACCATCCATTCCCAGCCCTTCCAGGGGCTCCAGTTGCTGTTTGGAGACAGCAAATTAGCATAAAAAGGGATGATTTCTGCTTTCCTGACAAAGAACTTCTATCCACAGCAAGTGAAATCTGGGGGCAGATCATGAAGCTGTTTTTTTTTACCAATGCAATGAGCTCTTCGTTGTCCCTGCACATATACTTTTGTTTGTAGATATGACAAGCAATTCATTACCTGTTGTTTGGGTTGTATGTCTTGGTGGTGGGTGTGAAGGCCTGTGTGGATACTCTCAAACCCATTGATGTCTGGACCCTTTGGAGCACCTAGAAATATTCATTTGACAAATAGTGAAACAGTCATTTCTGACAGTAAACCTCTATATCCAACACCAGCTAGACTTCAGTTCCTGTCATTAAAGGCAACAAAATTACATTTACTTGTTTTTACAGGTGTATGAATTTGTGTCCAAAGGCAAAAGGATGACACATCAAAAAAAACCTTTTAAATCCATCTGTTCTGACTCCGTTTCTGTGATTCACAGGGTTCAATATAGTAGTGCCCACTACTGGCACTACATTTGGAAGGTCAAACAGATTTTTTGTAAATATATAACCCACACTTGCTTCTATCTGAGGGCCAGACTGCCTGCACCCTTTTGTGAGCCGTGACTCACACAAGAGTCAATGCGAGTAAAGGGTTTGCTTTCGAGCCTGCGTGTTTAGGCAAGAAATTAAGAACAGATGGAACCTGTTACAAAAGAATTTCTGAAGTACGAGCTTTAAAAATGGTGGCATTTTTTGATTTGTTTTTTTGAGAAAAAGAAAAGCTCTTACAATGTTAGTGGGATGATATGTGGTGTATGGCTAATTTGGCATCATGCAATCCGATCTAACATCAAGTTAACAGTAAAGCAGCTGAATGAGCCATTCTCCGAACATGTTTCAGCTGCAAATGTTAAAGCCCCTGTAATTGTTACTTTTAAGAGTGCATTAAAAAGGGTTGTGAAAACTGCTCGTTGTAATGATTTCTACAACAGGATCTCTGCAAACACGCAGCTGGAGGCTGTCAAACACACACCTCCCTAATAGACAGCACTGTGTGTACAATTAACACGTTAATTTATGGAGTAAACTGATCGGGGGAGACCAGAGCTTCAAAGTCAAACACTCGCCATTAAGGAAGAAGTGAAGTTACATGGCAGGAGCCGCCTTGCTCTACGCAGCCCTTCCTAACACAAAGGCTCTGCCTGTGCTGCAGAGCCCAGTGGTGCTCCCCAGCTCCTGCACCCAGGTGTGCCCCTCTGCCAGACCCCAGCTTCAGATGGGGACAGAAGCAAGACACGCTCCTCCCCTACCCTCCTTCCCTTCTGTCCTCCCCCTGGTGTCAAAGGAAACCTCAAGACATGGACCAGACAGGCACACTGCAACAAAATACGCCACCTGACTGACCGGGAAGGGTTTAGGTAGCCCATACCCTCCTGCCTGCATGGTGTATCCAGCACACAAATGCCAGATTAGCCAAAGAGTCCATGGGATGTATCAGAATAATAATTGAACATGAGGAAGACTTCACACCTGGGCATGTGTCTGTCAGAGCAGAGGGTAGTTGGCTCACCAGGGTTACGCCCCATGCTTACATGGAAGGGGAGAGAATTTGGTGCAGAATGGGGCCCAAAGCACCCAGCATTAGGCATGGAGCCACCAAACGTCAGTCCCATTCATCATGTGGAGTCTCAAAATTAGGCAGCAGGGAATCAACATGGTCTGGCTAACCATTATCAATTCTCAGCACTGGAGGCCCAGGTTCTGAATTGAATACCCTGAGCCTGGAGACCCCTCTTAGAGCAGGATGTTGGGCTGCTTCTTTTGAAAACAGCCTCTCCTTTTTTGCTTTAATAGATCAGGATTTAGGCTCCTCTTGTATTACAACTTTTTCATTAGAGCATTCACGACGAAATGAGCGACCTACGCTGAAGTTTCATCCAGAGTCATTCAGATCCATCTTTAGGGCAAGGTATGCTCTGCCCATTTTGTTGAAAGGTGTTTCAGAGACACTACTCTACTCTGTCTTTCTCAGCCTTCCCAGCCCCACCTAGTTTTCAGTAACTTCAATGCCCTCTCCAGGCATGTTCCCATGTACCTACAATCAACCCTGCTCTTAGAGTCACAGCCTCCTCTGGGTTCTCCTTCTGGCTGTCTCCCATCAGGAGAAAACTACTATGATTTTCAAGCCAAAAAAAGTTGTTGGATTTTCCTTTAATTTTCTTAGGCCAATACCAGCTCCCTTCCTTTTCTTTCCACTTTCTACAACTCTAACTCCTCAGAGAAGAAATAATAGTTCTCAGAAGGAATCTGTACTTCCCCACCACACACCCTCTCTTCACTAGAGGTAAGTACAGTGGGTGTGGGCAGGCTACATAGAGCACCAAGGGCTAACCAGATCAGTGGGACAGTAAGGAAAAATATGACCTGCCAGAAGGAAGAGAAGCTCGGGTCTGGGTAACCAGAGAAGCAGTCCTTAAGATGACTGCTTCTGCAGAGAGTATTAGCTGACTGGTCTGGCCAACATTTGTTTGTGTGCTTGGTCATCAGATTCATTTTGATGTCAAAATAACAGTATTGTTGAGGGAGATTCAGATACATGGAGGCTAGCGGTTTGGGAGCTCTGCTTTCTTATTTCCTTCCTTCTGCCACAGCCACGATAGACACAGCCCAGGTGTGGCCTCCACAACTCCTTTCTTTTGTTGTTTTAGCTTTGGGTTTTTTTGTAGTAAAACCTGCCAACTCTGACACCCCTGGCCATAGATTTTCACTTCTGTTGAGTCTTCTACCTCCCCTTTCTCATGTTGCTGTTGACTCCTTGTGGGGGCAAAAGGAAATTGGCCATTTCTTCACAGTTTCTGAATCTACTGAGTTTCTGGGAACTCGCAAATCCCGGAGAAGCATTCACGTGCTGTATAAACCTGTTAACATCTCACATTCATACTGGGTGTACTGAGCTTGCTGAGCATGCAGAGATACATTTCACAGTGACAACACAGGAAATCAAGTCCGTCCTGGGTGTGCTTGGATTCTTTATATATAAAATTGTGTATAAATCCTTATGGATTTATATATCTGTCCTTAGTGGACAGATAAACCTAGTGCACAAGTCTATCAGTTTTGTATTTCCTACAGCACCTGTAGATTCACAAGAATTTCTATCCACCAGAGAGAAAACTATCTGCTTAAAACAAAGTGGGAATTATTAATCTGATTTGGGGACCTCAGATCTTAAATTAGTTCCACCCTCTGTCCTACTTTGCTTCATGACTAAAAGACCTTTTCCTGCAATGCCTAGCATATTCACCACTCCCCTTTGCTAAATAACTTAATAATGGATATGTTAATTAACTCCCTTTGTAATCCATCTTTCCACTGCTTCGACTGGTGTTCCTCTTGGTGCCCTAGAAATACACCTGCCCAGAAACACACTAAACCTCTGGTCCAACATGCTCATTTTGCAAAACTTCTACTGCTGCTAAAATGAACAGGGTACCCTGCTCAGGGGTTCAAAGGTGTCTTGCCTCTTCGCATACCAGCAGCAGGAGGATTCAAGCAGGGAGTGCGTGACTTTTCAGGATGGAAAGCCAGCCTGCAAGAGCAAGAAGCTGCTGGCCTCTCCAGGAGGTGTGGAGAGAAGGAGCAGGAGGCTCTGCAGGAGCAGGCAGACATAGGAACCAGACTCAGCCTATCTGCCAAGTCTACCACTTTGAACATTTGAAATGTTGGCAGGTATGCAGCCAGAGCATGGTTTCAAGAGCACTTGTAACACCCTGGTCTTCTCTCACACCTCCGATGTTCACTGACAGCTCTCATTAAATTAATCCCTATAAAGCAGTGGGGATTTGAACAATTTTGCCACTCTCTCAGAAGGTGTTACACCACTGCTTCACCACCATTGAGAAGCCTGGCCACCCACTCTCTTGTCCCAGAAAAAGCAAGTATTTGAAAAAATCACATCAACAGGATTCTAGGAAAAACAGAGTTACCCAGGGAAGTCTAACCAACAGTTAACTCACATGGACACAAAATAAACAGAGACCTACAAGAAGCCATCATAAAAGTAACATTTTTGTGGAAACTGAGGGAGACGTGTTCTTGTAAAATTCAAAACAGTTGCAGCCATGGGATATACCAATGTCTTTAGAAAGAAAGCTTTCAATACCATAATTTAAAGTTTTGTAGTTGAATTCTGGATTTTAAGCTTCTCACAGGTAATGTTTGGATCTACACAGCCAGCTGTCATTCGAACTGGACCCTTAGGCTATGGGTAGGCATAAGCAATGAACAGGTTGCCTTGGTTAAACCCTTTCTGCCTCCAGAAGGAAATAAAAATCTATTCCCTACCATATTCAAGCTAAAAAACTTTCGACTCTGCCTCAACTCCAAAAATTACTTCATAAAAGTATTTTCTGCCAAGAGATCATGAGGTAAAATTAATGACATTAAATTCTTTGCCTGTCTTCTCCTTTTGCCTCTGTAATGCCAAACTGTCCTTCCCTATAATACACACCATCAAAAGTCAGCTAGAAATAAATCTGTGAGAGCCCTGCTATGATAAGCTGATGAGACACAAGGGATTCTGGAGAGTATGACTCGTCTGCACTGATGGCAGAAAGATCCTACATTCACCCTGCCAGCATCTCTTTCTGGAATACCTAACCACTTTATTTTACACAGTAAGGCTCAGTCACATCTGAGAAGTCTTATTAGCCACCAGGAACTAATCAAAAATAGCCTGAAAGTGTAATATTCTCTGTCCAAGAACATGACCCCTTCAGACAAGTTGTCATGGAACATGGAACATGGACAACTCACCAAATAAACTTCTGTGCTGCTGACCCCTGGAAAGCCAGACATAATAGAGAACACATGCGATTTCTCCTTGTGGATACCGAAGACAATATTCATAACTAACCAAAGACAAAAAGTCTCGTTTTCAAGGATGCCTTTTACTGTAGCTATGTCCTATTTAGAAACCTTGCTCAGCGGCTTTCTTAGGTATTTTTTTTAGATTTGATGCTTAGCACAGGACCCCACATGCAGATATCTTAGCCTTTAGTTGAATCTGTTATCTCATCTATACCCAGAATTTGGATTCACCACCTAAAGAGAGAAAAATCATTTAAATTAACTGGTTTTGCATCTTAGAGCAGAGCTTTCCCATTTGTCAACTTCACAAAAGTTTTCATCACACAGAATAACTAGAATTCAAATCTTTCTTCCTCAATAAAGGAGAAATACTTTTATATGAGGTTATTTTTAATTCTTAGAAGGTCTTAGGTATAAAAAATGTAGATTGGGCAGAGTTAGTCTACCTAAACTGTGGTTAAGCTGTAACTGGATTTTGGGGGTTAAATTTTACATTTCACACAGTCTAGGCAGAGATACTCAGTAAGCCTCTGTCAACAATAAATGCACTTTGCTGACAGTAAAATGCAGGTTGGAGAATTTTCATTAGATTTGTGCATTTTACTTATGGCCCAAAATAAAGAAACACTAGAGTACTTTCTCACTTGAGGAGAAACCTGTTTATACCATCTCAGCCAAACCACTAGTTAGAGATGGAATATAACCCACAATTCCAAAATCTGTAATCCATGAATTTTATGTAATATAAAGCAATATCAGTAATTGCCAGTTATTAGCCTGAAGTTTCCTAAGGTGGGTATGATCCTAACTAAAAGTCTTTTATTTCCTTTGCATTTGAAACTTATAGTTGACGCATGGAGGAGCAAGCACTGAAACATATAACAGACATTAATCATGTTAACATTGGTTCTCATTTAGCTAGAAGAAAGAATGTCAAAAATTTGGTAATCTTGTATCTCTGGCTACCAAGCAATGATAAAGTCGTCACTAAATGCAAAGCACATTAGAAATGTAAAGGGACAAAGGCATCTGTGTTGGAATAAATGTTAAGCAACTCCAAGGAGTTCAACAAACATTTATGTGGGTGCTGTTTCTAACCAAAAGCCTGGACCATTTTTAACCTTTACTCACCCAGTCATTTGAACATTCATATCAGAAACCAAGTGAGATCAATTCTCTCTAACTGTGTGTTTATTTTAAACTTCCAAAACTAACAAAATATCTGCATAAATAAGAGAAAAATTAATACTTTATCCTGTGTGGATGATGGCTTTCTGAACAGATTGAAATGACTGGCAGCAATTTGAGGGGGCCTTCTAATCCTTTAGACAACCCCACTTCAGAACACATGACATTCCTTTTTCTTTTTTCTTTTTTTTTTTTTCAATTGGGAAACAATCACCATGATAGAAAGCCATCTATTCGCCTCTTACTTTGCAGTACTGGCATGACATTTCAACTGTGTGCATCTTACCAACCTCAACATTACCACAATGGGGAGTGAAAAACTCAGAAAAACTTTTTAGGCTGCCGAAGTGGCAACTGGAGGGAAAGACTGTTGTCGTAAAATGGAATTGCACTAGGTTTTTAGTAGTCACCTGCTACAGAGCAAGTTCTCCTCTCAAACTGTCCAGGAGACACCTGTGCCTTCATCCACTGGGGAATTTACCAAGGGATTCAGGATAGGAAAGCTGGCTGAGGCAGGAAGCACTTTCTCTGAACCAATTTACCGTTGTATTGAAGTAGCTTTTTGCCAACCCGGTATCAAAGAGATTTCTAATTTTTTTATTGCTGGCACCCTTGGAACGATCAGTGCAATCACAATTACTTTGACAGGCGTGCTGGAATTGGAGTAGGCAGAAAATGGCCTTAATGGGAATCTTTTACAAAGCAGCTGTTGGAGTGTGGTAACAAGACTCTGAATAAATGGCAGCTACATAACTTCCCCTAATCAGATTGGAGCAATCAGCTTGAAAAATTTTCCCATATGTTGAAGAGTGGAGCTTAGGCCTAGGGTTATGGCAAGGACACAGGCCATGGTAAGGTTACAAAGTCTGGCTACAATTAAACACTCACTGCAGAAATTGTGATGATGCTTCGGGGAGCTATTGCACTTTAGCCATTTGTAATTGCACATTCGGAAATTACTCACTCCAAAATTACTCGGGGCCCAGTTACACGGTTTACAAACATATGTTCTCAGGGAGAGGGAAAAACATTATCCTTCCAATGGGCACCATTTATAGATTTGTTTATGGTTATTAATGAAATGTAACCTTGTGAGATTGTTTATTAATAGTTGCATGTGATTTTTGGAGGTTCTGTTTGTCATTAATTTAATGATTAAGGCACATTTCTGCCTAGCAGGGGCAAATCTGCAATTCTTGCAGTCTGTTAATGCCCTGGTTTAATGCCTCTCCTGTCAGCACTCGTTGAGTAATCCAGCCAGTGCATTTCTCCTTAGTGGAGGTATTTCTTCCTAATTCTTTACAGACTAGACCGTGCTTCTGTGGCTCACATTATCTATGGCAGGATATGTGGGCTGGCACCTGATCTGTGTATCAGTGCTGCCACTTCAGATATATTTTAGGGCTGATAAAGCGTGAAAGTTATGTGGAAAATTAGCATTGCACAAGCTTTGTAATTATACAGCTTTTTATGAATTTAATGAAAAAAGACAAGGCCTTCAGGGTGTCTTTTTTTTTTCTGGTAGCTAATGCAAGGAAATTTTCCATTGTGTTCCAAAGCCTGTCCTTCCTGAATTTCCCAAGCCTGGGAAACAGACAGGGAGCCCAATGTGCTTCGCAGGTCTAGAGAACAAGATGTACTGGTGACTGACAGCACTAATGACCTTTCCATTTATTGCACGTGAAAGGAGAAGCGTAGGGCACCAACTATGTTCACGTGTGTGAAGGGGGCTGATCAGTGAACCAACAGGAGGGGGTAAGCATCATTTTAGAAAATACAGCCCGCACACTTTTCAAATGCACCTGGTTCGCACACGGTTTTGGCAAGGCAGAGAAGTGTAGTGCCTGGTGTGCTTCTTGGAGACTTTTCTCTGTAGAGTAAGACCTCCAATAGTTTTCAAAGACATTTTTGTACAACGAATCCAGCATAATACTCTATATCTGATAGGAGACTCTAAAAAAAAGAGAATTTTTCCAGTGCTGTGGGCGGCCATTAAGATCTCCAGTGTTGTCTGATGACAGAATCCGAATGCACAAGCATGCAAATGAACAGCTACGTTGTTTGCTTTTAACGCAGTAGGTGCCATTCCCTGTGGTTTTATTTATTTATTTATTTAAGTCCAAAGCCATGTAGCTCAGTGAGGAATTTGGAGAACATTTGCCCTCATGTAGGTGACTGAAGTTAAATGCGAGGTCTCCCTCATCTCCATATATAGTTGGGAAACAGAAGTTGTCTCTTTGAGAAGACAGCTTAAACTTGCTGTTTTGAATGGACATGGTTTGGCATAGGAGCACATTTGGGGCTGAGATGACACCTCTCAGTGAACATGCTTTCCCATGAGCAAAGGGGCTCCTTGTGAATATCTGTTTCTCCCTTGCTCCATGTGTAAAAAACATTGCTCTCTGCCATATAAGTGTTCTGCCAAATGGCAGAAAGTATTGTAGGATCCTGCTTCAGGACTTAGAATGCTTCAGCCCCCAGATTTCTGCATCTGTTCAGCAGCAAGTAGAGTTAAATCTGTTAAATTCTGTAAATATGAATTAGTTAGATTCTGTTCATAATGTGTTTGAATTCACTCATCAGGCCAAATGTTTGGGTTTAGCTCGTTTTTCACAAGAATTTTTCAAAAGAATTGCAGACTTCTTTTATTCAGTAAGAAGTTCTAGCTTGCTTGTGTTTCCTCACATGAGGGGTGGGGTTTTTTTCTCCCTCTCAGTCTATGGGCTGAGATACAGTAGGTGGGCAGGATGCCATTAAAAAGCCCTTCCATTAACAAGGTGCTGATGCCTATTGCTACTTTTTATTGGAGTCTGAAGCTACTAGCTTTGCATTTCAGCTTCATTTGGAAGTACATGTTGGGTAACAGAGGATTGTTCATGCTGTTTCCCGTGGAAACGGCATTAAAGTACACTGCACTTTCTACATTCATAGATATATAACAAGCTAATGCGAAATAGTCTTTTTCTTTTGGGAAAAATTAAAATGAGCACTGCCAAGATTATATTTTTAATTTAAAATCTTAAACCAAAAAACTACAGGGTTTTTTCCCTTTTCAGTCTATCTTTCTTTCCTTTTACTGTTGTGAAAAGGATATGAAGCAAAAGTAATTCAGATTTTACCAAAATATTTTAACTCTCTGTTTGCTGAGAAAATTCAAACGGAAAAGGATATTTATGTTTTTCAACTGCACTTGTTTAATTTTCACCCCATTCTGATACTAACACACACACAAAAAAAAAAAAGGGGGTGGCATAAATAGTGAACACTTTAGTGTAGACAGCTTTCTGGCTCAGAAGGCATTTCCAGAACACGTCGAGCACACAGAGCTGGTGGCTTCTGGAGCCAGGCAGCTGTCTACACTAGGGCTCACTCTCCTGTTAATACCAGGCTAGCCGAATCAGTGCCGCTTCAGATTTTAATCAGACTACCTGAAATGTTGCTGAACACTGTGTGAGCTGGGGGACAAAAAGACTTAAATTGTTTTCAGCACTGCTCAGCCGCAGTCACTGTTGACACCGGTCATCAGCAGCGAGTACTTTTCTTAGGGTACATGAGGCCATAACGTCCTCACAGCTTGAAAATCATTCATTCTCACAACGCCCACACATTCTTCTTCATGTGGTACGCTTTCTTGGTGGGGAAAAAAAAAAAAAAAAAAGAGATAGTCCAAATAAAACAGATTCTTGCATTAAAAAAACATGGCTATTCACAGGGGTTATAGAAATGTACTCATTTGTAAATTGGTTGTAAAGATTCAAAAACTTAAAGAGACAGCCACAGCCTGTGGTTGTAGGACGTATGTATTTTTCTCTCCCTCCCAGAGAAAAGAAAACATTTATTTTCAGCTTAAAAATTGGTTTTGGATCTAAGCAGCAATTGTGCATATTCATTGAAAGAGAGCTGGAGGGTGGAATAGTAGTCTGTCACCCGAGAGTCCCAAATGTAAATGAAAGTCTCTTAGAAAGAAAGCATAGCTATCCATCCTACTATCCATCACAGAAGTGTTAAGGTTAAAAATGTATCCCCCTTGGTACCATGTCTAGTATTTGTGTAATGTGAGGAAAGTGTAGAGTTAGACCATAACCTGATTCTCCGGTACTTACCCACACAAAGCTTTTCAACACCCTGGCTATGTGCCAGCAGTAGAAAATGGGGCTATTTCTAGCTGAACAAGGCATATTGAGTGACATAAGCAGAGCCACCCATGTGGGTGCATAGGCTGTTCCTATCTTGGGATCATTCCCTCTGGTGTTGTCCAGACGCTAAGTTCTCTGACCAGCTGCCAAGTACCTCCCAGCTCCTACACCTAGATCCCCCACGGTCCTTTAGCTGACCCACTGGTCTGTAGGGGCATTTGGCATGACCCTCAGAGGGAAGGTAGAGCTGCCACACATCTTGCTTATGTTTTTCTCACAGCACAGAGCCACAGCGAGGGCAGTAACTGTGCAGATGCACTTGGCAGGTCTGTCATTTCAGTGAGACCTGAAAACTGTGAAAGGCCAGAAGTAAACTTCAGGGAAGCTACTGCATGAAGGGTAGTGACTTCTGTTTGTGCAGGTGTTAAGACCATGCAAGTTTAACGTACAAGACTCCAGTAATAGTTTGAATAACTCACATCAAATGTAATATAAACTGTATTGAGAGAATGAGAGGAAAGGAAAGGAAAGGAAAGGAAAGGAAAGGAAAGGAAAGGAAAGGAAAGGAAAGGAAAGGAAAGGAAAGGA
>JAOQGH010000001.1:135390214-135439764 GCA_025769975.1 Gallinago jamesoni
GAAAGGAAAGGAAAGGAAAGGAAAGGAAAGGAAAGGAAAGGAAAGGAAAGGAAAGGAAAGGAAAGGAAAGGAGAAAGGCTGAGAGAGAAAGAGAGAAAAGGAAAGAAAGAAAGAAGGACTGAGGAATTTTTGGCAGAGTTAATAGTGAGAAAATTTACAACTGGTTAAAATTCCACAGGTTCAACTCTCCAGTGCTGCTGAATGTGTTAAAACTAGTGGGAGCCACAACCACAGTTTTCATTAAACCTATTGGAAAAGCAAAGCAAAGCAAAATGGTGGTAAAAATAGCTACAGTCATAGACGTCTTGTCTACCCTGTGGCTCCCACCAGTGGGAATTATTTTTTTATTTGCTCACTTCCGCAAATCAAATCAGGCCTATAGGTATGGACATGAGATATTTTACAACCATGTTAGGAGGGCCAACCACTTCTTAGAATGGTACATTTCCATAGTTTAGACAAGGCTTAAGGAATTGAACTAGCAAGGAAAATGAATCCCCCGTTGATCATAATGCTTTCTGAAAAGGTACCGAAAAGTTTTGTCTGGTCTGCTATACTCCTTGCTTTTTTTTTCCAATTGGTTCAAGAGGACCTCTGGCTGCAAGAGATTCATCCATGTTTCTTTATGTGATTCAACCTAACGTGACTCAGTTTAGAGTTTTACCTAAGCAGGAACATGCTTTACCATTACAACAGTGCCAGACCCTACTGCCATTGCATTTAAAAAGCAGAAAGATTAACAATGCATAGACACCCTAGTTTTCATCCATAGATCCTGCCACTCTGGGGACATCTATCTTGACAGCTAAACATACAGAAAGTTACAGTCACTCTAGGTCTGGAAGTCTGATGGTTAGTAATCATGGAACAAAATACCTTTCCCAACCTTCACAACTCCCTAAATTTCCTAAAGGAAAATCTGCAGCTCCATTTGCCTAATTTCCACTTACACAAAGGCAAAATGCTCTTCAGCTTTTCAGGTGACATTAATAACTTGATGGACAGCACATAAAACATAAAATATTCCAATTGCTCCAATTTCTAAGGAAGTTGAAACTGCTTCTTTTACAGCAATAGGAAAAGATGTTAAGTAGGGATTTTTCCACTAAGTTGTACAGAGTCTTTAGCATGTTAGTGTATCCTGTCTCTATATAATGTACTGAACTATATTTCCCCTGGTGTCCTCTTCAAATGTCAGATTAGTTCTGCGCTGTGTAACTACAGAAGGAAAGGGCAGATTAAGAAGCAAAATCTCTCCACAAAAAAAAAAAAAAAGTTATTTATCTCTACTTAACACGTGAAGTTCATCTGCTTCAAGCACCATTATATCTCAACTGCCCGAGTAGTGTGCTGTTTGGATCCTCCCACCAAAATGAAGAGGTGTTGCTCTTTTCTCAATGGAGTCTTACTTGGTTACTCCTGTTGCCTTGGGATTTTTCTTATAAGAACAACAACCTGGATCAATGCTACTTTGGAAAACTTCAAGAATTTCACAAAGATGAGTGGTGGTCTTGCAACACAAACTGTGATCTTAGCATTGGCAATGCAAGGGAGCTTTGTGGCTGGCATTAGGAGCTGCAGTAGAGTTTTTAGTGCCTGGATAATACCCATATACTCCTCTCATGTGTCCCCCTTTCAGCCTTCTCTCAGTCCGACGACTCTTCTCAGCTGGGGCAACCACCAGGACCTATGTCCTGGGTGGGAGGAGTAAGATCTTTACTTCTGTCTCAGGGGATTCATCGGTGAAGACGAAGTGAGAGTAGCTCAATGAGACCAGAGTAGAAAGGTGCAGTCTCCCAGGAGGTGAAAACTTGCATAGTTACACCAACATCGGTAGCACTGCATGCATTAATGCAAGTTGGTGATCAGCCCTTGGCAACACTCTGTGCCCCTGTGCAGTCCACCACAGAGGCTTCCACTCTGCTCCCACCTCCTCCCAGAACAGAACTCATCTGCCAGTTGAATACATACTTTTTTCCCCTTTAAAATCCTGGTTACTCCCCTCTCTTCAGAGGAGTAGTAACTTCAAAGGATTTACACAAGAGACACCAATGATAGGCTCTGGTTGAAGCTGCTGACTTCAGCAAAGACCGTGAAGGTCTTAGGGCTTAAGTTCTCTGTGCTAATATATTAATGATAATTCAATATTTACAGCATGAGAGTTTGAGCTTCTTTTTTTGAAGGAAAACAACACATACTTATATTGTGGTCTGAAGGCTAACATCAAAATACTTCAAGGCTGGTTGCAACTGTGTTATCAATGCAAATTTAAGTAATTTTTGTAATATTTACCAGTGGTAGGAGAACAAGCCAAGTCCTGCTTGCTTTATGGCAGCCAATACTCTTGAAGTTAGCAGAACTATTCATTTGAGCCCAGGCAGAAGAGTTTGTTCCCCAGACATGAAATCTTACAGATTAGCAAAACAAAAAGGGTTGCAAGCAGGCAAAACAGCTCCTTTGTAAACTGTGTGCCTGCAGGAATGTTTGAGCAAACTGAGCACTCCAGAAAAACGTGCATTGAGATGCCTGGCAGTGGGAGTGCCTGCTGTCCTGCCACTGCCCACAGAAGCAGTGTGACACAGAGGCAGCAATGCACGTCCCACCACATCACCCACAAGTGCAGCACAGTAGCTGTAGAGGAAAAAATTTATTTCCTGTCCCTTTGCTTGACAGCCTTTCAGTCACAGCTGCCAGCAATAACTGAAAGTGTTATGGCGATTTTAGTCATAACCCCACAGTCTAAGTGAATCTCAGTCGGCATGAACTCACATAGTCACCTATCATCACCACATAGTCCCCTTTTTTTGTGATAATAATAAGCAAAGACTTGACAAGTGAGGAAGGAAGCTCCAGAAACAAGAGAGCTGGAGAAGCACGCAGAAGGTCCTTGCTCCACCATCATTTCTCTGGGTGACTTTGCCTAACCGTAGGCACTGCACTGAAGTACCTAGGGGCATCAGGGGACTCTACATTTCTGCAAAAGAGCAGTTGCATTACTAGTTTAAGTGCCTCAGTGAAGCACCTAAAATAGATGACGTTAATCCAGACTTTACTGGGCATAGACAATTCTCCCTCACTCTCTGTTTGTTCCTCATATTTAAAATATAGAGAACAAAACTTTGCCACTTCAAAGAGGGATTGTGTGTACACCTACAAGAAGGATGGTGACATGTTTAGGTACTGCAGTAACAGAGACTGCATGAGCACCCTAAATTCAGGAGGACGATTAAGTGGGTATTTACACAACCCTGTTGCTATCAGCAGCAAAGCATGAGAGAGTGATTAGTTCCCTGTTTTTTAATTTACATTTTAATTCAGGCATGCTTTTCTTTTTCTTTTTTTTTTTTCCTGACAGTGAGCTTTCTTTTTCCCTTTTCTTTCAAAGCTTCCTTAAGACAATAGGAATGTCACAGATCACACTGGGCAGAATTCAAATTGAGGTCTATGAGATGCTGCGAGCAACATTTAAACTTTGATCATCAGCTTGTCCAACTTCCTCTGTTATTCTTGATTTCACAGTGGGTGAAAGGAAAGTAGCCTGAGTAAAAAGTGTTTTGTGTAAAATATTTCACAAAACTCCATGTTCAATTAAACGATGAATTTCCTATGCTAACCCTGTTCCTGAGATGTCGCCATGTCTGCTCTGCTGACAGACATTTCCGATATTCGGGAGGGAGAGGCTCCTTGCAAAAGGCTTATGTGAGAATTCCATGTTTGGGAGCTAATTACTAGTCATAGGTTAATAATTCATAGCAAAAATCATATTCGCTGAATATACCTATCTGTTCATGGATTGTTTCTGAACAAACTGATTTTGTCAAATGTATTCATTATTTAAAGAGAGCATTAATTATTCTGCAAGTTCTTGATCAGTATGTCTATTGTGTCCTGTGTTCATCTATACCTAATTCTCAATATATTTGAAGGTGTGAAACGGGGGTTACGTGACATACATTCCTGGGTCCTGGCTAGATCAGAATCAGCTTACTTAAGCCAATACTTGCAATTACCAGTTTCTCTCTCCTTCTGTAAATATTCTGTAGTCTGTCTGTATATATATTTGCTAAATAACCACCAAGAGCAACTACAAAAATTACATGAACTTAATTGAACCCTCCTCAGCCCAGAAAATTATGCTTTTTTGATTACTGCAGAACTTAACTAAGGATCATAACACAAAGCCTTTAAAGAGAAAGGGGGCAGTGCATAGTCAATATAAGTCAGAGGACAGCAAATACTGTCTTGATATGATTATGAATTTCACCATAGAGAGAAAAAACAAGCAGAAATCTTTTTTATTTTCATCTGCATTTTTTTTGTGGTCTGGCAAGGTTTACTTCCAGCTCTGGCAAATGAATTATAAACCCACTTCACCCTTGTACAATTTGATATATAACTGTCAAGCATTGGCCCTGGTTTCTTACAAAAATATGAAGGGAAGTATTTTCCAGTGCACACATTCTGTGATGTTCATATAAGCATTCCAAATCCAAGTTTCTGAATAGGAATTTGAAAGGGAAAGCCCAAGGATTCCATAGAATAGAGATCTTTAAACTGTGCTCAACATTAAAATTTTAAGGAATCCCCAACTACTTACGTATAGATATCGAAGAATGCACAATGAGTTTTTCTGAAATTTGAAATAACTATGAAATACTTACAATGTGAGTAAGGTATTACCCAGGAAAATTTTGCTGAAATGAAGACGACATGAAAATGTCCTCTTTTCATTAAATGGAATTACCTGTGTTACTAGAAAAATACATGCTTTTGTGTTGAGCAGCTTCCTGATGTTATCTATACAATAGACAAACCTATGTTTTGCTTGCTTAAAGAGAACAGATAATTCTTCTTTTTGGCTTATTTACGTACCATGAATCATATCATATTTGCTATACAGACTTATACAGTTCAGGAAAGGGGCAGACACTGAGAGCAGGAAATGATCCAAATAATCATTAGTTAGTCCCCAGGTGGAAAAATAAAAAATGCAAAAGTATCAGTTGCATAAGCTAAAATCTGTGGACCAAATAGTGCCAGAGAACTCCTGTTGTTTCATGAAAAGCTAGCAGACCCTGTGGATGTAGAGCTATCAGCACTTATGATTATGTCCTTTGCAAACATTGAACCACCTACAACTCTACACAAAAAAAAAACCAAACAAACAGTAAGGGTAAGCAAGCATATGTGGCCCAGCTTATAAACCATGCTTTTCTAGAGGAAAAGATGTAAGTACCTCCTCAAAGTGCTGTTGGCCTAGAAGAGCCTAGAACAGTGTAAGAGAGAGTCATCCACACCTTTGGGACTGAGTTGTAGGCAGTGCAAGTAGAAAAGGCCACGGCTAAAAGTTGCTCGGCAGGCTTTTCAGTATATGTTATTGGCAAATTTAAAACATTTGCAGCAAAACTGTTTGTTCTTGTGTGTCTGCCCTATTCTGCAATTACTGCTGAGATGCAGCGTTAATGGCTTTGAGCGCACAAGTGAGCAGCGCTAAGTAACAAGATTTAGAGCCCACATACAGTTTACCACAGAGAAATTGGAGAACATGGAACCACAAACTGTGTCTAAGAGGAGATTCACTTGTTGCACTCTACTGCAGTGTTGAAGGAGATTTTTTGAACTGGACAGAAGGAGGGGTGTTTTTTCTGACTTAAGAAGGTTCCAGGCTTAAATCAGCTAAAAAAGAGGCTAAATCAAAAAAAAAATATTAAAGAGGCTAGTATGACAAAAGGGACATATATTCCAATGCTGCACATCACACACAAAAAAAAAAAGATACACAAAAAATGTAAAGAGAAGAAAGGTTTCAGTTAATATATGGCAGCATTTGTTTGCAAGCCACAGGAGTCTGAAGTTCCCTTTGCTGAGGAGAAATACGCTGCAACTAATGGGGGCATGGGGGGAGAGAGCTCTATATTAAAACTAACTTCCCTTCTCTTTAAGTTATTCCCAGCAGAGAAGTACAATCTTTTGGATGCATATGGGACCACAGGCCTAAGAAAGCTTGGGAGAACGAGGTATTGGCCAGGCCTCCTGATGACCAATCTGAAGAGAATGCAGAATTAATTACTCTGCAATATGTGGAAAGAAAAAATGGGTTACTAAAAGGCTTTTGAGTTTTGGAGGCAGATGCTGAAAGATACATGTAGCCAATAGTAAAACAATGTTAAACTTTCCGAAAGATATTTATGATAAAAATCTGTCACAAACATTGCATCAGCATGAAGTTATTGCACATTAAACTTCTTTATAGTGGTTAAAGGTGAATTAATCACCACAGTGAAAGGTGCTGGTCACTCAGGTCTCTGATAAAGGTTAACTTCTTAAATCTGACAAATTTTATGAAGATCCCAAAAATATTAAAAATTATGGAAATGACATGAGAAGAGAAATTTATGCAAGGTCTGTAAATGAAAATTCAAAGTTTTCAAAAACTATTTATTAGTTTACCAGAAAACTTGTATTCCATCTTCAAGGTAGAGGTCAATTCTGTGTAAAAGTTCATCCTGACCTAGAAATGACAGTAACTTTACTCAATATTTATATATAAATGCATATAACATACCGGATATGTATATGTATGTATAATTACTTTGTATTGTATATGGAATACATGTTTTCTGTCAAAGTATTTTATATTCGTAATGAAGTGTATGAAGTAAGTGGTATAAGGCCATGTACTTAGAGACTAATAGCAACAATTTCAGCTAAGGGCTAATCAGTTTCGACTAAGAGGGAAGGAGCAAGACCCAGGTATGCTAATAAGACAGCAGTGAGATATTTTTCCGCCAGTTTGTTTCCCCTTTGCCTCCAGACCATTCTGCAATGCAAAACCCCAGGAGCTCTGCAGTATAAGCAATTTTGCTAGTTCATACAGAAAGGTATTTGGAGACAGCCCAGATTCAGATACTCAGTTCTTGATCTCCCCTGTCCCCCTAAAATGAACAGAAGAAGAGAAGAGAAGCCCAACTGGGCAGGAGAGGTGGTCCGTCCAGTCTGGCCCTCTAACTGCAGAAACAGCAATCAGAGGTGTAACACATGACCCTGTCCCACCACGACAGACCATTTCCCTTGCACTATCCCTGCTTCTGCAATCATTGGGTTAGGGTTATTAGAGATTATTTCCCTCTCCAGTCCTTTTGGTACCTGTTAGACCTACTGATCATAAATTTGTCTCTTTCTCAGTCTGTTGGTACTGCTTGCCTTCACACCCCCCATGGGAAAAAGATACAGGAGTTCACTATGTGCTTGGTAAAGGAGTGCTTGCTTTTAAACCAGTCTCCCTCTTGCTTCACCAAGTGCTCCCTGGTTATAGTATTGCAGAATGTGGTCAATAACTGCTCTGTATTCAGCTTACCCAGCACCCTCATGATTCTCTCACTTAGTCTTTCTCCCCTTCAAAAAAAAGAAAAAAAAAAAGAAAAAAAGAACTCAAACTTTTGTAGTCTTCCTTTGGAAGGCAGGTGTTTCATCCCCTGGATCCCTTTCACTACTTCTCTCCTGCGTCACTTCCAACTCCAGTTAAATCCTTGCTGAAACATGGAGCCAGGTCTGCACACACAGCACTGAAGGTGTGTCACATCCCAGCTTAATACAGTGGCAGAATGTTTTCATCTGCTTTGTCTTCAGAACTTTTCAGAGCTGATAACACCCAATGCTGCTGCTTTTTTGTCTGCCAGTGCATATAGACATGACAACTTTGGAAACTGGACACCAATGACTCCACGGTCTATTTCCTGATCTATGACTGCCAGCTCTGAGTTTTGCAGATTAAATGACTGTTCCCCAGGTTCACCTTTTATACTGAAGTTCTTCTGCCACCTTTTAACCACACATTTACCTTTTTGAAGTTTCCTTGGTCCTTGCGGAATAAAATTAGTGTTAGCACTGGAGCCTACCAATGACATTTCTAAAATCTGAAAAATGACCAGGCGTTTGATCAGATTCCAGTTCATGAAAGTACTTTTCTTATAGTCTTGTAACTGAAGTCTTGGTTTGGAACCTTACTGAAGTCTTTTTGAAGGTTAAATATGTTTCTGGTACTGGTTCCTTTTAGTCTATGTGCTCAAATGACTCCCTCACAGAAGTACCTCATGTTGGCCAGGGAGGATTTCCCACCACAGAAACCATGCTGAATCCACCCAGCAGGCAGTGTCCAGGGCACTGTGCTAATCCATTTCCTCGGGCGTCTTGTTCGTCACTACAGATGCAACCAACTTTCCCAAAAGGGAAATCAGATTCAATGGTAGTAGTTTCCAGCAGCCCAAATTAAGCCTTTTAAAGTTTATAGCTCACCAGGTATATAACATTTACATGGCTGTTTCTGTGCTGTAGAACTCAGGAGCACCTCCTGGCTGCCATTCCTGGCTGTACACTGTAGCTGCAGCTTGACCCCATTCCCGTGGTCTCTCCGTGGTGGTGTCTATGCACAAAGGACACCAAGACACCAAGAACCAGAGAGGAGGTGTGACATAATTCCTCAGTCACAACAAGAAGGATTGTGGCATGCCATTGGACCATTACCCCTACAGAAGAGAAATGGTAATGAAGCAGTACCACAGGAGGCAGGGAATGCAAAGAAACAGAGCCCAGGTAACAGTAATTCAGTAGCTACATTTCAGAGTTTCAGGAGGAGAGAGGAAGGAGTAAAGAATCCTGGGCTTTATGTACGGTGCAGTGAGTGAAGGACACACTGGGATTCACTTCAGTGGGAGAGTAGGGGTGATGTCCTGCTTCAGGCACTGAGATGGGAACACGAGGCAGAGAAAGAGAGGAGTTTCCCAAGGGCACTACTGTGGGGCAGGCCTGAAGCTGCCCACATGAACAAATTACCCCTCGGGTAGCTCATGGAGAAAAAAGAAGATGCTGAGTGGCTTTGCATGCCTTGCCCAAAGGTGCTGAGAAAAGAGGAGTCCAGGAACTACAGATTTCCATAAAAGTAGCAGAGCGAGCAGCTCAGATAATGAGGAAACAAGTAAAAACCAATCCTGATGAAGATAACCTGATGCAAATTCCTTCTTTTTATGACAAATAAAGAGCCTTTGATCTTATAGGAAAAGTAGACTTGATCTATCTTGATTTCAGTGGTACTTTGTTATTTATAGGTGATTGCATGAACAAGATAGGGAAAAATCAGTGGTGAAAGAGTTATTAGATGGGAAACTTTACTTGAAGAGTAATTATAAACTGCCTACTGTCAAATTGGAGGTTCTGAGGGAGTCTGTCTGGAGTCTGGTACTGGTCAACATTTTTATTAATGACTTCAATAAAAGAATAGAAAAAGTATTCATTGAGTCTTCAGATTAAGTCATCTGGATAGGAATGCAACATGTTGGAGGTCACAGTTACAACTGTAAGATTGATAAACTGCAGGAAAAAAAAATCAATGCATGATTCAATAAAGAAAGCTACAGAGTTCTGCCCCTGTATGGAAATAATCAAATAGTAGGTGGGCAATGATCCAATTGTAGTGTATTATAAAATGCCAGTAACTCAAATTTTCGGTTGCCACCTCATCATCAGTCATGTGAAAGAACAACAGCGGGTAGTAGCCTGAGGGTGGAATCAGGCTAAGAAGTTTCCTAGGGATGTCCTTGACCCAAGTCCCAGGAAGGCAACATACTTCCCTAGATGGGGGGCTGCCTGTCATATTGGAACTTCTGCTCCTCTCAGGAGGGAATCACCCACAACTATAACCTGTCTCTTCTTCCTTGTGGAGGTGGTTTCTAAACAGGGGGTAGGCCTTGCGGGTCCTGGCAACTCTTCTGGTGTAGTTGAACCATTTAAAACATAGGTTCTTTCTTATTCATGTTTTTTTAAAACATAGGTTCTTTCTTACTGTAGTTTTCTACTTACTGCATCCTTTTCCTTCATTACAAAGAAGTAGAGATTGAATATAGTTTCTTCATTCTGTGCTACGTAGTTTGTTTGAGGCTCTAGGTCTGATTTCAACATCTCATCAGCTCGGAGTGATCTCTCAACTAAACGATAAACAGGGCTCTAAATCTGAACGTATGAATTAGCCACAGGGATTTTAAATAGACTTTTTGACCTACGACTGTAAAATTCTATGTATTGTTATACACCTCTCAGTGGGACCGTTTGATCACTTTATTATTTATAGATTAAAGAACATTGTTGCTAATTAATACTGTTCTAATTGTTGGCAGTGTATACGTGCTTGCTTTGATGTTTTTTTGATCCTGTATTTTGGGGATTTCACTTACTACTTTTTTTTGGATGATTTGGGATTTTGGAACCTGTATTTTCAAGCCCCTGTTTCATTTTCTTATTACTGAGGTCTCCTCTTTTCTAACTTCTTTGCTTCTCATCACACTATTCCTTTTTCATTTTAATCAAGTCTTATGAAATGGGGCAGCCCCAATTAATTCCTCAACATTATACAAGCAGATTCATTTTTCACTGTTTTTTTGAAAAAATGGATTCGTATAAAGGTTAATATTTTGTTACCTGTATCAGATTAGCCTTGTATTGTAGCTTGTTAGGAAGGAAAGCTTCCCATTTAATGCAATACAGTGATTTTAGGCTAATCATGAGGGGCAAGCTAGCAGTCTGCTAACATATAAGTTGGTTCCTCTGATGAAGTAGTTGTCCTGCAATCTCTTGGATACACACTCTTTGTAGCAAGTACAGCCACAAAATGGGAATTTCTCACTGTTTGCCAGATAAGCATTTGGGTACATAAGGCCAGACTGCATGATTTTATCTGTTCCTACAGGTCTTAAAATCCATGAATGATGCAATCAAAAATCCCAGGTTTTGAATGCCTTGATCAGAAATCTTTGGGTTTAGCATGTTACTAAGACGTTTTTATAAAGATATATACTTACTATACAGAACTTTGCATCACTATTTACACTTATTAAGTAATGTGTTTCACTAATTCAGTATGACCAACGTGAGCTAATTGAAACACTCTTGTTAGTTTGGTTCTTTTTCTTTTCTTCAGTGGTCACCAGAAATTTAAGCTTTTCGAAAGAAAAAAAATATATTCTGGTTTCATGATAAAATTCTACACTTAACATTCAACATTAGAATTCCTATTCATCACAAACACTCTTAATTTATATATGTATGTAACATGATACCACATTTTAAAAGGTATAAAAATAATTGTACAGAATATGTCAAAAGAATATTATAAGGCATTAGGCAGACAACTACAGTTAAGTTATAATTAGTTCCATTGTGAGTTTCAGCTTCAAAGAAACCCAAAACTTCTAAGAAAAAATTCAGCTGACTCTACCAAGCTTTACCTACATGCTGTGGCCTAGATCCACAAAAAGAATTAGGAGTCGTAACAGCCATTGTAAACATCTAAGTCCAAAATGTAGAACTTCAAAACCCCAGCTGAGCTGCTGCCTCACCCCAGGGGAAGATAGTTGTCTTCCCATTGCACCTAAATTTCTGCTAATAATGTTCTATAGATATGTGAGACCACGTACAGAAAGACAGGGAGGTGTCTTTAGCAGAAATTAGGAAAAAATTTATTTGTCTGTATGCCGAACTGTAACCCTGAAAAGCTCCATTAAGCTGCCCCCTGGCCTGTCAGACACCAATCACACCCAAACAATACTCTTTCCCTGAAAGTTTCTGCAGGAAACATACAACTTCTGTCTCTGTGAGTGCCCTAGTATACCTCAGTTTTTATCTTAGTCTTGGCTTATGCTTATGCATAACTGGCATCCAGAAACTTGCTGTTCACCAGGCAACGCCTATATATGGTTCTGGGGTCAGCCTGAACACTCTCAAACAGCAGCATGGGCAGCACTGCACTAGGGCTGTCTTGTTCCAGCCCACAGGAGACAAAGTGCTATCTCTCTCATCAGAGAGACCATCACATCCTCCTCAAGACACTGTCCAAGGCGTGCAACATGTGCCCTCAGATTTACATCGCAAAATCATCACTCTGGTAAAAGACAAAACAGGAACCAAAGAATATTTCTGGTTTGGAGGCACAGTGGGATGCACTGTGAGGAATAATGTATGAGGTCAAGTTCAAAGATACTGCTTATATGCTGGAAAAATGGAGCTCCACATAATGGTCTCAATATGGTTTCATCTTTACCGACAAATGCAACTACAAGAAAAGGGAGCCCACCCACTCTCCCTTTATTTAGTAGCTTAGGCTATGGTCAAAAGTGCTTGGCCAGACTGTGAAAGACCCTCTGCATCCAAGGAAAATTCAAACACACATCTCCCAAGAGTCAGTGCACATTCATCTCCTCTTGCAGTTGATGCCTCACAGTGGTTTCATCTCGTCTTCCTCCAGAGTAGTTTGAGTTTAAGACCTGGTATAGATCTCTAATTCAAGGAGAGAGTTGAAAACTGAGGCAAGGGTGTACACACAGTTTCTTTAAGTGGTTGTCTTATGGGGCTGACTATGCAAAATGCTGGATTTCGTGGAAAACCTTTCCGAGTCCTATCTCATCTCACACTTCATATTTTCACTTTAGGGCATCTTAGTAAGACCTGGGAATCCCATTAAAGAGATGAGTCACACAGTGTTAGGCAGTGGTCCATGCAACCACACATACATTTGATTTGCCATTTGACAAAGTCTGCCATTTGAAAGTCTTATATTCGCACTTCTCATTCCTTTGAAACCCCGTGCAAATTATACCAAAAGTAAAAAACAAGTCAGTCGCAATCTGAAAAACTTTAATGAGTCTCTAACACAGGCAGAAGTCATGCAGTTTTGAGTTTTTTTCCTCGTCACAGATCTGCAGATGACCTGCAGAAGCAGTGGTGGTGGTAGAAAGTAGAGGAGAAACATCAAGGGCAGAGGGTGAAATCTTAATCTCAGAGAATAAAGTACAGGAACTCCCATCATCGTCAAAGACCCAGGATTTCATTTCTGTTTTCATAGACTTTCCTCATCCACTTGCAGCCTTCAAGATGTTAGTCTGCTTACTATATTATCGTCCTAGAAATCTGTGCTCAGACTTTTTTGTCAGGTATTTTTGTGGGGTGCATCTACTCAGACCTAAATTGCCAGAATGGTTTTTAATGTACCCTCCATTTCATTTAGTCTGTGAGGGAAACACAAAAGCTCTTAGCTTCTATGGGAAGTGGAAGTGTAGAACACAGTAAAGAGAAGAGTCCCATGCCAATGAACAGTATTAATGATTAATGCTTTCGCCTGCAAAAAATGGTCTCTAATTTCCACTCCTTTAAGTCTAGAAAGTCAGTTCAAATGAAATACTTACATGTTATTTTTGGTGTAGAAGAAAATGGCTTGTTTATCTTTCAGTGGGGAACTAAGCTGGTTGTACTCTAACAGAAATGGAATTTAATTTTTTTCAGTATTAGACATTAGCTTACTGACACCAGCAGTTACTCCAAAAAACAGCAAAAGTTTGATCCTTTTCCCAGACACCAGAGTTAATAAATGGAGGGACTCTGGCTGAACTCTATTCCCATTGAAGCTTATAAGAAAACTGTTAGAGAGGTTAATAAGAGCAAGGCTAGGCAAGTGTTGAAGGCAGAGCTTGCAGATTTCTTATTACTTACACAACTTTCTCATTTAGCTGATTCTGCCAATAAAAATGGGAAATTATTTTAATATTTTCAACTTTCAGGAATAAAACTCCAGTTTCCAATGCAGTAAAAATCACACACCACTGCTTCATCTCTTCTGCCTACATAACTCTCTGCTCATATTTATAGTCTTGTTATAATTTGGAGAATTCTCAGAATGGCTTAAATTAAAATCTTTCCCATTTTAATTTTTTTTAAGTAAAGAGGAATGCACAGGCTTTTCTAGGCTAAACCTTGTAACTAATAAAACATCAAAGAAAGATGATGAAAGAGATACAAAGATAGTATATGTAAATGCTACCAAGTGATTGTAGGTTATAAGAGGAATTTAGTATAGCAAAGATTTGGAATTGCCAATTGAGGTTTAAAAAAATGAATCACTAAAATCTTACCTCTAGATTCACTAAGGACCTTTAACTATGTATTTCCCTCTAGAATCCTTAGAAGTTTCCTAAATACATTTCTGCCTCGCTTTCTAAATTTAGGGCTGGTGTGCATCCCCTGCGTACGCTATGCAAAAGGTGGCCCAGGCTTGCCTTTGCACTGTGTCCCTTCCACTGCTGGGCCCCCCAGAACCTGCCCCTGGTGGCAATGTGTGGGGCTAATGTTCAGCCGAGGTAGCCAGGTACCAAGAGCTGCCTGTGTTTCTGGAGATTCTCTACCTGCCCCTGAGCTCACAAGGAAAATTGATAGAAATCTGCTAAGGGTAAATTGAGCAACTTCCAGCTCTGCGATTGCACTGATCCAACTCCTCTGCCATTAGGCAGTCATCAATCATTTTTCCACCTCACTTATGGCCAAATTCCACTCTCAGATGTGCATTTGCAAATCCCGTTGACGTCAGTGGTTAGCAGTGTACCAAAGGAGAAGAATTTAACTCTTCATATAGTTTTCTCTACACTCTGAAGGTCCTTTTTACCTTTTCCCAGGCAAGACTTTTCCCTAACATTATATTTAGGTTTAAGAGTTGTAAAACATTAAAAAAGCTGTCATCGCTGCTCTCAGGTATCGCCTCACTGAGTCATATGCTTTGAAACTTTCCAAAACTGATGGCAATCTCTTTTCATTCCTGTTTTGTTTGGTATGACATACCCTGATAGGGAACAGGGTACACTGACTGATATATGGACTAGGAACTAAAGGATCTTTCTGAGGATTTAGATCCTTGGTGTATTTCTGAGGGCTAGGACGAGTCCTGGTGAGTCCATAGGTGTTTTACAGATAGATATATTCTAGTCCTGAGAGTCAGAGTTTCCTTGGTGTTTTTCTTCCCATGATAGAAATGAAAATGTTCTTTAATTTCAAATGTGGGAAGTGTCCTGGCTAGCTTTTATGCTCACTCTCAACAGCCTAGTTTATCGTTGATTCAACAATTTCAAATAAAGTTTGGAACTGATGCTGGGGTATGTGGCTGAAGTGGGAAGATGTTGTTAATCTTCAGACCTCAGCTATTCCTACCAAGTAGTATTACTGGTTGGTAAAAGGTAGTCCTGCAGAGCTGAGTCACCAGGACAATTCAGCCCTTTCCCAGGACGGTCTCGCATTTTCTCAGAGGTCACAAAGTGTTTCATGGAGCACTGTCGGTCTTAGAAGGAAGAAAAGATGGGGAAGAGAAGGAGAAGGAAAATAAGGATTTGGTCACTCACACCGCCCTTCAAGAATCTGGATTTCTTGTCTTCCAACACAGCTTTCTATTAGCTGAACCTGATTCAGGGCCAACCACAGAATCCTCACACTGGAGGCTGCAGCTCAGCTGCACAGTAGTATCTTTACATCTGTGCCAGCTAGGGTTATTACTGAGTTTTATAACTTCTGCTATAAATAAAGCCTTGTCATCTAAGCATTCAATTTAAATACCTCTCAGTTTATTTTTGAACACTGGAAGTTAATAATAAATATCATCTTTGTTTTCTAATTTTTTTACTGAGTTGATTTAAATGCTCTTGACAGCTCCAATCCAATCCTCCCATCCAAGCTGACAAGCATGACATGCATCTCTGCATACAAGCTCTCAATTATGCATAATCCAATGTTTTCTAGGGTTTTAATTGAATCACTAGTCTCAAACTTGTTATTTTTAATTTACAACATTTGATTTCTGACACCGGCCCCTCTATGTCATAAATTATGCAGGCGAGAGCCTTAGTTGTGTGGGTGATTAAAAAAAACTAATTAGGCATGATTAAAAAAAAATAAAACAGAGACCTCTTAAATATGTGCATGTTACCATGTAAGAGAGGCTTATTTCACTGGAAATGCCTGGGTGATTTTTTTTTAAGAGATTATGTTCAGTTCAGTACAATTTGATTGATTTTGACAGAAATGAAAGAAAATGTAGGATTTTTTCTTCCTGCATATATACTAGAAATTGCATTACATGGCCCGTTGATGTGAATTTCTCCCACAGCTCATTGAATGTAATTTTGTTAAGTGGGCAGGAAAATGAATATGAAGAAAACTGAATAGAATCCAACATTTTCCTTGGCACCAGCAGCAAAGCTGAGACATGGCGTATATAGATATAAATATAAGTATATACGTGTGAGGTACAATTAGAGTTATTAACCTTTTATTCCTCAGCTAGTAACAGCAAGAAGGAAAACGTGCAGAATGTTAAACACCACTAAAAGGTAGATAGCAGAGGAATGATATACCTGCAAAGGCTGTACCACTACAGCAGCAAATTAAAGAAAAAGAATTATTTTCTCTTAAATGAATTTAAGAAGTTACAAGTGTACTTGCTACATGAACTTGCAGATGTTTATCATTATTATTCACTAACAGCTTAAACTTGGCTATTTTAAAAACGCTGTGTCATAAAGAACATTATATCCCCCCTTTTTAAGATGTTCTTTTCCCAACGATCAGGGGAAAAATGAGGAAGAATCATTGCTTCCCTCCAGCTGTGCTACATGATCTCTCTGCACCGCGGACATACACAGTACAGCTGCTCTATCCCTCTAAATCAGACTGTGATGATAATAGGAATGAACTAAGGAGTTGCTTCATCAGAAACTTCCAGTTCAGGAAAGAATTTATACTTCTTCTCAATGTTGGAGCTTTACATAGTTCCAGCTATGCGACTCTTCCACTCATATAACCGTATGCTTATACAGTTTGCTGGATTAGGACCAAAGACTCAGATGGAGGTGCCTGAGGAAGAGCTGGCAGATTTGTTAGTCCTAACACCCTTAACAGCTTTAAAAATTCATGGTGCTGATTGAAAATCCAGGATGATCGGCTGATCCTCAAAAAAACTCTCCCTGAATTCTGGAGCTGTGATGACATTTCAACTGCATCCGGGAAGAGGAAGGCATTTCACAGGAACAGGAGTCTTTTCAACTGCTGATGTCCCCAGAAACATAGCGTTGAATAGCTGTGCTCCTTTCCCCATGAGGAAGCCCATTAGAAGGAAGACAAGGATGTCAGAAAGAGCTGAGTGGAGACCAGAATGGAGGCCTGAGCCCACGCTATTTTTCTACAGTGGGCAAAACTACTTTGGCAGCTCTTCACTGACATTTGTATGACTACCAAACCACAAGTTGCTAAACAGAAGCAAAAGAAAAATCCGTTCATCCGTCCTGGGGTGCCACCATGGGACAGAAGGGTCTTGAGAGACTGTGACAAGTAGGACCTGTGGAGCACCATAGTTCTTGCCATGTCATCTGCATGAGTGTCCTCAGCAAGGCTGCCTGCTACTTTAGATGGTTTGGAGAGGCACTGTAAGTCAAAGTTGGTTATATTTTTTACAAATTTTAAGATGCTTGCTAATAAGCTATAAAGAAAAACTTAAATGTTTTTCAATATATTTTAATTGATACCCAGACGACTTTTGTTTGGATCAAGAATATGAGTGCTTGCACATAGAAGAGAAGAAATCTGAACTTTCTTCAAAGTGATCTTCCTAAAAGTCCTGAGGAAGCTGTGGATTGTGCCCTGGCAATGGAATTGGTAAAAAACCATGAGAATTGTATGATACCATGCTCTAACATTCTATCTTTTCCTGACTGATGGCCTGTCTGGATTGGCAAGAGTTTAATGTTTTAAAATTTGGAAAGGGCTTATATACTACTAAGGAGAACACAGTGGAAAAATCAAAGACCTATCTGCAATCCCAAATGTTAGAAGAAATATCAAATTACATATATTGAAGGTAGAAGACATATGTTATATTCTCATTTACATGTTTCCGTATCTGCTTTTTAATTCTGAATTCTGTATTCAGTTACTGTGCACAGCCTAAAAAACTGTAGAAATGATCAATCCTTTTGCAAATCCAAATCCTACTCAAAGGGAATTTTCTAACATAAATAGATTTAACCAAAAGTTTTCTTTTTTTACCAACACAATCTAAGGTTTCCCTCAACGAAAGTATGTTACAGAAGAGATAATT
Source organism: Gallinago jamesoni (assembly GCA_025769975.1). Classification (NCBI taxonomy): domain Eukaryota; kingdom Metazoa; phylum Chordata; class Aves; order Charadriiformes; family Scolopacidae; genus Gallinago; species Gallinago jamesoni. The sequence continues at coordinate 135,408,168 of JAOQGH010000001.1, forward strand.
AGAGATGAAACCATGCATTGCCAAAAAGCTCTTCAACCACTTTGGTCAAAGTGGTTATAAATCTCCTGCATTATAGTTAGCCTTTGTATCAGTGCACAGGGATAAGTGAAAGAGAGACAGCTTCCTAAAAAAACCAAACCAAACAAAACAAAACAAAATAAAACAAAAAAAACAAACAAACAAACAAAAAAACCAAAAACACAAAACAGCCAAAGTGCTATGAAAATAATGGAGTTTGTGGAGAATTTGACAGTGGCTATAATTTTCTTACAACATCCTTCAGCCAGAAAGCTACTAAAATAAAAACAAAACTTAAAATAAATCAAAGCTTAAAAGGCTGGATCAGCTTCAAACCTTTACTATAATAGGCAAAGCCACGTTATGTAAAGTTGTTAATAAATCTGTCAGGTATTTTAAAGTTTAAACTAGATATGTTTGTAATTTCAGATAGTCTTCCTCAGTTTAATTCCTGTAATAATTATAAACATTTCTCTAAGTTCTCTGTGGACAATTTGTATTCAAATATTCTGTTTCCTACTTTGTCTTTCAGCATAAATAACTCTTCTGCCTCTTTTGTCTTCACTGTTTGGATGTACTTTAGGACAGCTGTCCTATTTCCTCTCAGTTTTGCTTTTGCCAAATTTGATTAGTCTGTTCCTCCTTCTTTGGCTGAAGCAAATATTCAAATGGCCTAATATACATCATCTGAATCTCTGTCCTCTTATATATGCCCTAATATAAATTCACATATATGCAAATAGATATGTACACATACATTACTAAAGACCTCTTTCTTTTCTCTTTACAATTCCTTTTCTAGCTATACGTAAGTCTGATTTCTGGTAGTTTTTATTTAATCTCTTTCGTAACAATTCATCAAAATCAAAATGAGATGTCTACAGTGTCATTTACTACATCTGAACTAGTTACCTTAGGACACCTTTCTACTTAATAGAGATAAATCGGAGCCTTATTGATGTGGTTCTTCTGACCTCTTCCAGATTTTCACATGGGTGAAGGAGATTCATGACTGAAAAAATGCTTGTTTCTCTCTTACTGCAAAAAAAAGAGTCTAGTGTGACGAACCCAGGCATAAATACATACTGTAGACATCTATATTTGGCCAGAATCTTCCCACCCAATAACATCCTGGCTTTTCAGACACAGACTTCTTCGATGAATAATACTCTCTACTTACTCCTAGTGCTTATTGGGGTGGGCATGGGGGTGGGCATAGATATTTGCCCAGTTCTCCTTGGGGCTGTTCCCCACAGTGGTTCACATTCAGTTCTTATTTTCTCAAAGCAAACCTACCTTTGAACATGAAAGAAGAAAATAACACTTTTCTTCAGCTAGCCTAGAACTAAAACTAGGAATTCACTAGGACACTATACTACCACATATAAAAGCTGTGTCAGTAATATCCTTACATTTAGGTAAGATTTCCAGAAGAAGCACTGTTCTGAAATTCCATGGTTCCTGGTGTGCAATTTCTGGCACCTGGCTCTACTGAGACATGGAATCATCATTCCATGTGATAAAGCTGTAGATATCTACCCATTCTTGTATGTTAGCTCAAGATCAGGCAAATCGCTCATGGGACAATTTTATAGAAATACTTTTGTTTCTGAGAGAGCTAAACAAGATCGTGAATAAAGACTATCCATATCCAGATCTGCCAGCTGGAGGCTTCTGAGCAAGACTGGTCTATTCCATCAAATTAAATAATCAGTGCATGAAAATTTCTAGTTATAGGATTGACACCCATTTCTGTGCTGCATCTGCTCCTTGTTTTTTTACCCACCTGTTTCATCATGTCCTCACCTGTTGACTTGCTATTATATTCTGTACAGCATCTAGCACTTTGGAGTTTTAGAAATCCTGTCTAGATTTCTAGACGAGCAGTACTGTAAATAACAGGAAAGAAGTTAACTTCCACAGAAGAATCCAAACAAAAATGTGATCAGATTAGAAGATTTCAACTGAGTATCTGCAGTTCAGTCTTTTGGATATTTCTGCTCTTATGAACATATCACAGCATTCTGCAGTGGAGATAAGGGAGGCCAGGTTCAGTGCCAGTGTAAAGAAAAATACTGAAAATAAATATGATCCCTATGTCCACTTCAGGTCTGCATTTCTTGTGATCTCACATTTAGCAGGGTTGCAGCATCTAAGTCAAATACCTTGTTTTCTTGTAAGAGTTGTTTCCAGTTTCACCATTCCAGGCATTTATTTGTCTCATGAGCTCTGTATACAGACTTTGTTCTCTGTATGGGAGCATTAACAATGGATTGTCATTTCAACAAAGGAAAAATAAAAATGCTCAGCCAATGCAAGTAACAAAAACTGCAACTGCAAAGGTTGGTGAAGATTAACCTGTCTTTGTGTTTCTTCAATGAGAATTCAGATGTCCCTGTTACTGTTACTTGAGGATATTGTAGGGTGAAGACCCTTCTCTAATGAAGAACCTTAAAGGAAATGAAGTCAATCCTAATAGGCATTTCTTTTCTGTGATGAGGAGGAAGACTGTGGCAGCTAAATTCTCTGAATTGCCTGCGTTATTCTGGAATAAATCACCCACAACTCCAGAACATGTTAGCTCTGTAAACCTGTCAGTCATGATCAGCAAATTGTTAAACATTAGAATACAGAAGAGCATGGCTTTGATACACAAGCCCTTGATATAGGTGCTGCAACTTCAACACCAAAGATGTATGGTTTCTGCAAGCATGTGAGATGAAATTTTACACCAAAAGGCCTCCACTATTATTCCTTGAAGACTTCTCAGCAAGGATTAGAATATACATATTTCATGCAAAAATCAGACATAAAAAACAAAATGGCTCTTATTTATGAGTAGGGAAATTCAAAACCTAGAGCTGCAACCTTTACTTAATGCCAAGGCCATGAAAATGCAATGATCTACAGAAATTCACACTTTCGTCTCTGGGGGCATTGTTACAGGCTCATAAAAAGTCAAATTGCTGTTACTTGAGCTTGCAAATAATTTATACCTATCATTTGTCTTACAGTCCTAGCATTTGCCTGCTGTGCTGATCACCAACTCATGGATGTATGTTGTAACAATCATGTTCTTGACACAGTCACCGGAAGAGAAGAATGTTATTTGAGAGCATTTGAAATGTCCAGGCCTAATCTACCAAGCAAAAAATACAGGCTCATACACTGAAAAAAAGGTATTTTTTCCAAGGTATTATATCATGAGTTACTAAGTCCATTTTTTCAAGGGTAACAACTGGCTGCATAAACCAGCAAGTAATCCCTGTTCTAATTGTCACTTATTATAATTCCTCTTACCAGTTAAATGAGAAAACAAAATCTTTTAAGAATGAATTTGGCAAAACCAATGCTCCCCAATAAATGTATGCTTGGGAATACACATTTTATTACACAAACTTATTATTCTTATTATTACCATCTGTGATATTAACGGTTTAGATATCAGCCTTTCACAACCTTTTCCATCCTAAATAACAGAATGTTGTTAGTCAACAAGAACTGATATATATGCACAACTCAGTCTTATCATTATCAACTATATTGCAATGGACACATTTTTCTGATGTCTTATATGCATTTTCATACAGTTTTTGGGTAGGGAAGCTTTAAATTAAATATTTTACAACATGCAGTGAAATCTAAGCTTTTCAGTGCCTGTGATTTCCCTTTTCAGTGCAGCAAAATTGCTGCAAAAACCAAGCTGAAATCTGAATTAGAATTTTCTCTGTTAAACAAGGCTATTTGCAATCACTCCAACATTTTCAACACTTTGGCCAAAGGGACAAATGTGTCAGCATCTTTCTTCTTTAAATTTATGTAATAGAGGTTAGACATAAAAAAAAGAAAATCTCTTTACATACATTTCTCCTGCCAATCTCTGTCACCTCATCTTGGGAAAGTACTGTAGACAACATCTGAGTTCTCTAAATACAATATTGGCAGAATAGGGCCCAAAGTTTTTTTTCTTACTACATGTCACCAAAATAAACAAATAAAAATCCCTCTGAGCTGAAACTAAACCAAAAGAGAACTACAACTGGCTGACCTAAAAAAGATCTGCAGGAGATGTGTACCAACTGAGTTTTCCACCCTTTCACTATTCATTTCTAACACAAAAGCTGATCTTACTGAATTTACAATGATGTCAGTCAGTGAAGTACAGACCTATTTTTGGCACCAAGAGGAAAGAAGCATTAAACTTTCATATATTAAAATAGCAACATTAGGTTTAGAGAACATAAGAATCAAAATATTATAATATTTCCCTAGGTTCAGTTTAATTCAAAACTATGCCATCAGGAAAATTGTAACAAGAACATAACATTGTCGAAATGCCTCTGTCCCACTCTTTCCTTTTCCTGGCAAATTCAGAAATGAAATTTTTTTCAAATCAAGAACACTAGAATTTCTTCTTTGTTATTCAAATGGAGACTGGGACTGCTGAAAATAATTTATTTCCACATACGTTTCAATCATGCAATATCAAATTTTATGAAAAAAAAAAAAAGCCAAGCCACAACATCTTTATATTTTAAAAAACTTCAAATACTTTTCTTTGCCATATGGAATATTGATTTTAATGACTGTCTCAAGTTTTTAAGAGATCATAGCCCTATTTCATTATAGCTCCAGAGAGCCATAGTTGTGGCTCAGCCTTCTCAAAATGCTTGCTCTCACAAGACAAGAAATATATAGAACTTTTGTGCTGCAATGAAGACTCACACTGGCACCAATGGGAATGAAGTAAAGTCCTTTTATAGATAAATTAATTAATTTTCCATTATTAGTTTAGTTAAATATCTGAATTGTAAAAAAATCTTCTATCTTAGCCAATTGTATCACAAAACTGATTATTGTATATTCTGTGCAACACACATGCAGACACCTCAGCTGAAAAAAACCAAACTCATCAATTACAAGGTTACCCATTGGTAAACTCTGGAACTGTGTGGGCCAACTCTTGCATTGTGATGAAAACTCAATATGAAATCTGAAAATTACTTTGGTCTTTCAGCAGCCCATCAATAGGAGCAAGTGGCTTCTGGACCATTAAGCGGCAGGTTTCCCACCTAAAGAGCACCTCATGCCTCAGCCCTTATTTTTCCTTGCCATTCAATAAGAAACTCATTCCTGGCTGGCAAAAGCTAAAAAGACAGTAAGGACCTGAATCCAAAGCCTTGTGAATTTAATAGAAAAATTCCCATTGGAATTGAGAGGCTGAAGGGGATCCACCCCTGAGCAATTTACAATATATCCCCTGATCTGATTTTAAGCCTGGGAGACATGGAATATAAAGTACACATTGTATATGTATTAGATGTGTTTAATATAATTCCAAGGTATAGATTTGATTAAGGTATTGGAAATGTATGATTGAATTATGTATTATAATATAAAGCATGCACCCATTTATTTTAGTATATGCATGTGCATTCACTGATAATATTTTCCTGAAGTTTTCAGGCAGGCTTTAATAGAAAACAGTGATAAATGTCACTTAGTAGACACCCTCCACTGATCTCATACCAAAAATATTACAAACCAGCAAAATACAAATTTACACCTTCAGTTTAACTTTTGCTTAAGACAACCAGATGTTGGAGCTTCAGTTCACATAGGTTTCTTTCCCACCAAATGTTTTTGAATGGCAATAGCAAACAGAAATGAAGCAAGTCAGAAAGTTTTCTGTTTTCAGATGACATCTGTCTGATTAGAAAATGCTGAAGTTACTACCAAAGAGGTTTTCTGTAAACTCTTGAACTAGTGTTGGTAAATGCTACTTTTTCTAGGCCAAAAAAGAAGAGAAAGGGATGGAGAAAGGATGCAACCTTGCTTCTACAAACAAGAACAATCTGTGACAAGCTTGGAAAATGTCACTATGAGTATGAGTGTATCTCAAACTGATGTCTGGTATGAAATTGCATCAATATGAAATTGTATCAATAAAGGTTTGGTGCTAACAGGGTTTCAGATAACACACAAGACACAGATAATTATATTTTAAGAGTTTAGAAGAATGACTTTTTGGACTAAAAATCATACTTACCATTCCAACTTTTAAACTCTTCTATAAAAATTAAAAATCTATTCAGTCAGGTAAATCAAAACCTTTGCCAAAGAATGTGCCCCATTAAGACCCACAAGCAGGCACAGTCCATTCTTCTGAAAACAGAAGATCTAAGAGGACATGCAAGGTGAGTCTTATCCTGAGAAATTCACAGTTTGCATATGCTTTTACTTTCATAACTAAATACTGTGAAAGAGATAAAACATAATTGCCTATCTTGAAATCAAACAACATGCAATCAATTCAATGAAATTAATTTTTGTCCACTGAGTAGATACGGTGATAATTATAATGTTGCTTAACATCTTAATATATGGGTAATTTTATTCTATTGATTGATTATCTTACGGAATGTCTTAGTGTTAGTCCCTTAATGGGGATTTTTGGTGTGATTGACAGCGCAGTCCCGGCGCTCAGTCTCCTCCAATGGGCATACCCTGGTTTACACTTCCAGGCTTGTGCACCCAGTTCTGCTAACCCCATTTTCAGCACTCACTTTACTAAGTCACCTCAAGTTCACACCCTCAGAGCTTCATCTGCCCAGGCTCTGGTTGTTGATAGGGTTTGGGTCAGTACATCCATATAAGGGGTCGTCAATGCCTGAAGCTCTAAGAAATGATTCACAGAGCAATATGGAGTAGTATGTCCTTCGAGATGTCTGTGTACAAATGTCCTGCATCCAATGACACGTTTGGCTGGACTTTTGGCACTATATATTCCTCATACATAACCTTTCCACCTCATATCAAGTCATGATTTAATGTATGAATGAGCTCTTCCTGCTTGTTACTGAAGTCTTATTGCAGTGTCAGGGATGAAGGGAGACAGCCCTGTTTTTACTACCTATCCCTCAGAAGACAGCAGAAGGTGTGAGATGGGGCATTATTCATATTGAAAGCCGACAGAGGAGAATGGAGACAGTTGCCAAACACTGCAATGCCTCCAGCTTCTCCATAGGTAGACAGGCTCCAAGTGCAGAGCTGCACAATTCTAACATGACCAATAATACATATTTTCCTCCAGAAGAACATTTCATTACGCTGAAGAAGAAGATTTGCACCTGCCTTACATTGGCAGGATCTGCCACTGTAGGAGATGGAAAATCAGCTTTGCCATCTGAGAGTTGGTTGTGGTAGGATGTTGCACTTTCTTGGACTAGAAATTCAGGATTCAAGCATTGGCTCTGCAGCACATAAAGGCTTGCAAGGGAATGAATTTGGTTGATAACTCACTAGAGGATCAAAAATACAGATGTACTCCATATAATGCATGATTTTCTGAGAATAATACTTTCATGATAATCATGTGCCCACACAAAAAGCATGCTGGTATGTCTACCACAAAGATCCACATCAGTTGTGAGTCAGTCTTCCATGTCTGTGCTAAATAATGAAGATCAATAATTACTTGTGTAAAGGTGATTTGTCCAGGTAGATGCTGATGGCAAGATATTCACCTGTTTGAGAAAAGCCATTGCTTTTTTCCTCTGAGACTTTGTCAGTGGAGTTTCCAGGCATACTGCTAATGTCCTTTTAACCTGGCTGTATTTGGTTGGCATGGCAAGGTTTTGGTAGCAGGGAGGTTATAAGGATGGATTCTGTGAGAAGACACCAGAAGCTGCCCCGCAGTTTCAGCAAGCTCCAAGATGGACTCATAGGCTGCTAAAGCCGAGCTGACTTATGGCAGCAACATAAGTCTTAGAGGGTTGTAGTTTCTTCCTTCCCACATGTATTACTATAGTTGTCATGGTAGCTCTCAGTGCTTAATATTATGTAAAATTTGAACTCTTCTCAAGTCATGGGCATTCTGAAATGACCTAAAAGAACTAAAATGGGATAGAAGTACCAGAAGTCACTATCATATATACATCTCATTTAAATAAAATGCTATTTCTGATGTTGACGCAGCTGTGCCTTTAGATTAGTGTTTTACAAGTGATAACGTTTAAAATTATAACTGAAAACTTAAAGCAGATCTAACTGGGGTGGAAACATTTAATTGGCTATGATATGGCTTACCTAAATTCGAATATAATCAAAGCTACAAAGAAATGAATCCATTTTATAAACTGAAAATGTTAGCCCCAAAGATCATGTGGGGGGATTCAAAAGCTTCTCCAAAACAAATAACATTTTGATGTATGTGCTGTCTAGCTTGAATGTTGCAGTGTCCTCCACATGCAAGGCTTTTCCTTTTTTCCTTGTGTTACTGGGTTGCAACCCAAGATAAGAGAGTTTAATCCCAAAGGCACTCAAATGACTTTCTTTGTCTTGCAGTTCTGCAGAAGACATAATTTGGTGTTAACTAGTATTAATTAAAAATAACAAAAAAAAAAAATTAATCCATGGGATCCCTCATATATGACTGTGAAAGTCTGCGCAGGGCAGAGAATGGACTCTGTTTGGACCCCAGCCATAATGATCACTTACCAGTAGATTACATGCTCACTTTCCCTAAGTAGAGGAAGGAGCTTGTGGGCATAAGATAATTAACACATTTAGGACAGAATTTTTCTCAATGATTTTACCCATCCAGGCTAAGGGTAAGTCTTCTGAGACTAGACGTGGCCCAGACTCTCTCTATATCTGGTAGGGGGAACTGGGCATTTCTAGGACACAGTCTTAAGATACTCATCAATGAGAACTGGGGTAAATTACCATCTACAGGTGCCTTTTCCACCAGACTCCAGATTTTAGATAGCTGAGGCAGATGAATTGTGTCCTTTCAGACAAATACACATGTTCTCTTTCCACATGTCAGCCTCACTCACCAACATTCTCCAACGCAGCACGAAGTGTTACCACCAGGAGCAACCCAATTCACTCTCTACACAACAACAGTTTGTTACCGTGCAGGAAGGTGACCTGTAGCAATACATGATGATGTAACAAGAAATTGTAATGCAATACTGCTGCCTGAGACAGGGTGAAGCACTCCCAGGCAACAGCACTTCCTAAGTTTTAAGTGATTTTAAGGGCATTGGAGCAAAGCATTTAAGACAATTGCTACAAACTAGAACTGTGCATTTAATCCATGTCAAGAACTCCTGCAAATTTGCCCAGTAATCTCAGCCATAAATAGCTGCTTCATAACTTGTGCTGAGGTGCCAAAGCAAGTGGGTGTGACACTTGCCTTAAGAATTCTTTGGCTACAGACACTAACCCTCATTAATCTCATATGCTACGTAGCCTGGTATGACCCATGGACTTTTTAACCTTAGCAACAATCTTCAAACAGCTTTGCATGTGGATATTAATCTATAAAAAAGAAGGGGTCAGCCCAATGTGAAGGTAAATTCTCTGCGGTGTTTTAGGGATCAGCATGAAGGGATTTTACTTCAACACGTCTGGAGCTGTATTAATTATTATTGAACCTTTTACCACCCACACATCTCCTCGGGACATGCAGGTTTAAGGAGAGTTGGTCCCTTTTTGGCAAGTTCAATTTTTGTAGCTACATAAAGCCATGGCACGTTTGCCTGCATAACTGTCTAATTTTCATTGATTGGTGATGTGACAGGAGGTGTCAGTGCAGCCAAATCTGCTTTTCCAAGGTAAACATTCCTTGAGCTTATTACTATATGTATAATTTTTCTGAATGTGGTTTTGTAAACTAATTAGAAACAGAAATAGGCACTCGTTCCTTTTTGTAGAGCAGGTCTGGGGGAAGAGGGGGTTACGCCGGCCATGGTTTCTGGATCTTGATTTACCCTTTGTTTTAAGGGCATCTAAAACTGCTGCAGGATCTCTCCTTATAGATTTCCTATTAGCATTTCTGTCAAATGTGTATACAATTAATTAACTATTTAAGATTTTTTTCATTATTTCCCCATTTTTTACTTCTCTCCCCTACCTATCACAGGCTGAGATCATCCACAGGGAAGCCGAGCTTTCCCCCTTGCCCACACTGAAGGAGGCATGGCTCTTCCATGGCATGCGTGCCATTGTTGTTTGAAATCCAGAGACTACGACAAAATGCGCTCTTATGTAAGACCTTGTTCTTTATATCACCTTGTCATTGCCAGCTTCATGCTGACAATCACTGATTAACTCAGCCCCAGCACGTGTCTGAAGTGAATCACAATGTAATGTCTGATTTCTCAGCAACATTTCACAGGGACCAGATTTTTGCTTTTAACTACAATTTAGGTAAGTAAATGTGAACATATTGTACTGTCCAAATAATATACTGTACATTAGAGTCCCAGCTGTAGCCTTATCATATTATCCTTTATAAACTTGGCTCAAAATCCAGAGGGACTCTGGACTACTTAATATTCAGTTAATTTCTGTTTTGATTGGAAAGACGAAAGTAAACCTTTTGGAAATGAATTCATCAATTCAAACTGCATAACAGGCTTTATTGAAATGCAGTCTGCAATGTTCTTAAGTCAGCCTCATCACTGAATGTTGGGACTTATCTTAATTATGGTTGGTTGTAATACTGTACTTATATTAATAATGTTCTTATGTTAAAGAGATTTTTTTGACCTTTTGGAGTGCAGAAATCAATGAGAAGTTGATAAAGCCAAGTTCATTGCTGCCTAAAGTAAAGCAAGCCTGATTTGTTTACTTACCTAAGCCTTCATCTGTCAGACCCATTCTGAAATGATTTATAGACCTCTACCCAATGAAATCATTTAAAGTAGATTAGATTCAAGGAACAATCACCTCTAATATGACAAGCTGATGGAGGCTGACAGGTAACCAAGTTGCTCTGGATGGCAAACAAGTTCCTGAAATTCTGATTAAATTAAAATATTAATGGTACCACTGGGAAAATAAGATTGAATCATGTTAGGCGAATTCAGTATTAGAACCAAAATGCAAATAGCGAATCATTCTGTGTGAAGAAAGCCAGCTGAGGTACCAAGGGAAGTTACCTCCAGTAAACGAGAGAGCAGGAAGTGAATTCAAATGAAAAGCGTTGTGTCAAGAGCTCACCTTCACCTTTCTGAGGTCTCTAAAACAACAAGGCCTAACAGGCTCTGGGGTTGGTCTGAACACTTTTGAGAGGTTACATATTTATTTGGACTTGCAGCCTAGTACTAATGAACAACTCCTGCTTTCCTAAGGTTATAAGGTTATTCTTTGAAGCACTGATCCATGATTTTTTTTCCCCTTTTTTCATGTTTGTTTAGTTTCTGTTTTCAATCCTGTACTTTAAGTGGCTCTGGCTGCACTATAATTGCCATATAACTAAATGTATTGACACTGCCTGCTTTGGGATCTGTATTAATTTTGACGTACAGGGTAATTAAATGTGCTATTCGTCTCACGTGCATTAAAGGAACAATAGCTGCCTTATCTGCCAGACACGCTGAAGTGTGCAATTACAACATGTTTAGAGTAGTTGTGTTTTGCTTCACAAAACCTTTTATTAAGGTTCTTTTAAATATCTGTAGGTGTTATTTAACAGTAGCTGTTAAGTAAGAACCATCCCTCACAAGTCACACTGACAGGGTTTCTCTCACCTCACTTTAGACAGGGTAGACATCTTCATCTAATGTAATTGCCTCTCCTCTCTTCCCCCCCAACCCCTGCTTTTTAGTGTGCAGAGAGAAAGAGCTGCTTATAGATTGCCAGTCATCTGGTCTGGTTTTTATAGTTGCAATTGGATACAATAAACTGCAACCTGGACACACACCCCCACCACCATTCAGTATATCCCAGGAGGAAGAAGCTTGGAGGAGGCACCAGGAAGCACCTAGAGGAAATGGTGGCTGCACTCTCAGTGTCTCTCTAAACAGTAAAGTATCGATTTAATTTCAGAGCAACAGAATTTTCCTGTTTTTTCCCAGTAAGTACTATATAAATTATGGTGGCAATGGTCAGTCCAGAGAGATCCATAGGTATGGGGAGAATGTGATTAACAGGAAAACAAAACAGCAGCTAAACAGCAACAGAAAGAGTGAGCCTCCTAGAGACCCTTAGCCACAAGCAAGGGTAATTTTTTGGGAGAAAAAAAAATATAAAAATTGTTATGCAGTACGAAGAAGCAGTGGAAGGAAGGACAGGACAGGACATGTATGAAGAACTGACCATGGTGGTGTAAAAATGAGAAACCTAAAGACTTTTCATCATCTCTGTGGGGAAAAAAAAAGGCCAAGAAGAGAGTACAACCAGGAGAATGCCCCAGACAATGGATCGTCTCACAAAGGTTTTTGATGAGTTTTGTGACTGCAGATAAATCGAGAGGATGGACTGATCTGGGGACTCCTGAAGAGGAGTCTGCTGGTGCTTTCTGACCTGAAACCGAGAAGAGAAACGTATTTACATTTCAATGCCACCAACAATGGCTATGTCAACACACATTACTGTATCAAAAACCTATTCAATTCTAGCTGGACCGTTGGTGCCACTGCAATTCAATCTCACAAGTGGCAATACTAGAGTGACAATCAGCAGCAATCAACAGAACCTGAAGCAGATGGAGCCTGGAGAACCACCAAAACCCAATGCAGCACAGGAGAAAGAAAAAGTGCACCACTGATTGATTTAGCACATACAAGTAATGGATTACCAGCTTGATGACCAGCATAATGTACCTTGGAGAACGGCAGCAAAGACCATGCTTTTGGGGTGACTTTTCCACTCATATATTCTCGAAAAAATAACTGACCATACTAATTATTAAAGTAGTACAGAAGCATCTTGTTCACTATTAGAATAAAAAATGGGATTATAAGAAGAAGGAGGCAGCAAAAACTCAGTCTATAAACACACAACTTGCAGATTTTCTGCAATTTGTCCAGTTTGTAGGTACTGTGGCAATAGGGAGGAAGTTTAAGTTTAGGAACAATGGAGTCTTTGTGTTCTTAGCATGTTGCAGATGAAAAAAGGTGGAGTATAGTAGTGTATAACCTATACTAAAAACAGTGCTCAGAAATATGCTAACTGCTCAGAAGTTTAACTCATGCCATTAGGGAAAAGGATAGTAGAGCTCACAAAATGCACGTTTTATGTATCTTCCCCAATGCCTGAAACAAATTCTCACACATCTGTAAATCATTATTTCCACAGTTCAGCTACTTCTGTCTGTACAACAGATATAGATATAGAACAATCCTGTAAGATACAGGAAAATCTCCTGTGACCAAGAGAGCAAAGTACTACCATTTTCCTACAGTCACTGTCCAGCACATAATGATCTTGTTATTTTGTAATCTGTGATGGGACACTAAGTCCAAGGTTTAAAAAAATAGGTCCAAGTCTTCATTTCTTAATGACGTTAGAAATTACTTTTCTCTCAGATTTTCAGCATGATTCATAGAGCCATCATTTCATGAGACCTTTGAAAATTATTCAATGTCCTTAGGTACCTAAACAGATATCAGGTTCTTTGAAGTTTTCGTTTTTAAAAGGTTTATCCTCTAGGTACAATTCGCATTGTAGTAATGGAATTGTGTCTCTAAGATATTACTTCTAGTCTTGCTGTATCTCTGTCGTTCAGGATATTAACTACTTAGCCATTAATTTCAGTCCTATCACTATCTGATACACATTGTCATACAGGACAACTCTAAAAGTCCGGTTTCTCTTAAAAACTTCAAAACTAACACAGTCTCCTATTTTAACAGTTAGCTTTGATATCGCTACACAATTAATCCATCATTACATGAAAAGGAGTAAAGCATCTATTATGTAAAATCCGGGACAAACAAAAGTACAAGCAGGACGTAGAAAATCTGAGCAATTTCTCCAGTAAAAGCTTAAGCAAGAAGATGGGACAAAGTTTCAGAGTAAAGAATTAATATACTTCATCCATAAGAGCAATCAGCAAAGGGAAATCCAATCTTGCAACAACTAAATTTCATAGTTCATGAAAATTTCTGTTCCAAGTTGAAATTTTTTGCCCTGCATTTCCTTTGAAAATTTGAAAATGTTAATGAGACAGAAATAGCACTGCCTTGAGTACTCCCCCATGTCCACAAACAGATCCTTCCTTCTCCTTTCAAAAAGGTAGGTAATATTCCGATTGTATTGAAAAATATTAACACTTAAGTTATCTCCCTTATTTGTATTCATTTTGTCATTCTCACTTTCTCTACATAGATCTAAATTATATCTGTACATGCAAACATAGAGGTGTGTATATATTTTAGTGTGTATGCACCCACCCATATAACATGTACATATCTTGATAACTGTCTATGAGCCTACCTAACTGTAGTGACGGAGATTTGTTTGGATTAAGATGATAATATTCCACTACGATTGTGCAATAGAAAGCTAAGAATATTATTTGTATCAAAAACAATATACCCCAAAAGATCTGGTGGTCATGGCTAAATATGTATCTTCTGTTTGTTGTAGATTCGATGGTTGTTTTATATGTAAGATTTTTATGTGTAATCACAGAATAATCAGTGTTGTATGGGGTTTTTTTTCTGTCCATTATACAGCACAGATTGCTAGTATATGGTTTGCCACATGGTTCCTATCTTTTATATGCTCCCCTCATGCATAGACCGAAAGCATTGAAAACATGTGAATAGCTGTTGTTGACACTGGATAAATATGGAATCCATATATTAAATTTCAACATCAACCATGCAGGCCTGAATTTCCTGCAGCTTTGATTCTAATGCCCTAGTAATGTTTATGCTATCAATATTAGCTTACATAACATTAGGGCTTTCGACCTGAGGGGTCGGTAAGATTAAACTGCTTTCCATTCTAGCAGAAAGTTTTCTAGTTTTCTCCAAAGCTCCAGATACTACAAGACTGCTTCATGGAAATATAAAGAGGGCCTGCATTCATAACAATATCCTAAATTTCAGCTACTTTGGCCAATGACTCACTGTCTATGGTGCATTCCAAACAAATAACAGTCAGCTGTGATTTTAAATGGGAGATTTTTTTGTCTATTCTTGCCATCTCGAGATGGTGAGATCAATCTCATGATTTGCCTTGTCACTTATGCCTGAAATATCTGTGTGTTTCACATAAAATCAAGCACAGTAGCCTCAAGGTTCTTTCCCGATGGACTTTTGTCCTTGAAACCAAACTCAGCTTGAAAAGTTTGTTGACTGATCAGGCAATGCTTGTGGGAAACACTAAGAATACTGGAGCTCTTCAAGTGCCTTTTGTGGATCAGTCTCACTTGAATATGGAGGCTTCACAGCATTTCTTAAGGCAGACAGGTCTGGATCCGCCTGGGGTCCTCTCTCATGAGAGCTTGGAAGCAGATAATGTCGTCCCTTTTCTTCAGATGCTCCACCGTCAGTTTTGTGATCTACCCCAGGAAGTGACTTTAGTTGCAGTTTTCCATAGATTCTTGTGAAAATTAAGCCTGAGATTAGAACCAAAAGCTGGCATCAAGTGATGACTGGGTGGTAGGAAGACTTGAGCACAGGCTTACCAGAACAGGGTGCATGAAGAAATGAGAAAAGCTGTATCAGCTGTAGCCTTTCACTTCAGTTTTATGTTCAGTTCAGTGATACAACTGTGGTTGTACAGGCAAGAGATGACAAATGCACACATGCCGTAGCTAAATCTTTGTCTGAAAGGAAAAGTCAAAGTTCCATGTGAGGGGAGATGGGGAAATGGGGAGATTTGTTCCTGGAAATTGGAACTCCTCAGTTGTTCAAATCTAACAAGCACTCAGCAGGACTTTGAGATTTTGGATGGTACTGACAAGGTAATGGGAGTTGGAGGCAGTGTCCCAAGCAGTTTTTGAGGTGCCCCAACACAGCCTGGCCATGTTCTGGCTGCCAGCTGCTCTCCATCCTCCTGTGCTGTCCTCAAAGGCATAATGGCTGGGTAACAGCTGGGCTGGGGCTGCTGTATCAGCTATGATACAAAGCTGAGTGTCACTGGGACAAAACCAGCAGCCAAGCACTTTGCTGTCCTGTCCAGAAGTCCCCCTAGACTGCTGAAGAGACTGACATTTGTCCCTCCTGTGACATGACCCAAGCATCTGGGTTGTACCGGCACATTACACGCCATCACTCAGCATCCCAGAGCAAAAGCTTTGGTGCAGCACCACTGTAGGGATGAAGCAGGCTCTGTGCAATACTGCTGCTGCTTATCCTTGAATGGTCCTCTGTGTGCTCTTCCCTTGACCCACATGGTGATAGGAGTGTCTTAAGACAGCAATAAATAGCCATCCTAAGATTTCCTTTTGTATTAACTTATTTACTCCTTCATCTTGTATTTATTTGATTCAGTGACTCAAGACAAGATGAAAGCCTGAAAGTCGAGTACAGGGACCAGGAAGGAGGATCACCCTCCAGGCAGGATCAGTGAAGTGGGTGTCAGGCTCTCAGAGAAGTGGGTTGGAAGCTCTATCCAGCTCTGGACAACAGGCAGGGTCTAACAGATGCGTTTGGGCAGGATCAAACTTGCCCTCTTTGCTGTGTAGGAAAATGAAATGGCAATGTTTGCTGGCAGAGTGATGTTCAGATGCCAGGTTTCAGAGGGCAGTCCTGTAGTTTTCCTCACAGTGATTTTCAGCCCTTGCAAATCAAGAGTGACCACATAGGTTTTATCTGCCTGTGTCCTATCATTCAATATTAGAAGCTACAGAGTATAATTTCTGTGTCTTCAGTGTTTTGGATCACAGGCTTGTGGTAATCTGATGACTACAAAACATTTAATTTTTCCCTCTCAAAGATCAGCATCTGAAATCTCAAGTTTCCATTATACGCTGTAAGTTATTTAGGAAACAATTTTTTAAAATTATACCCAAATTTTAGGTATGAACACCCCCCTTCTTGGAGATTCAGAAGCACAGGTTCAGAGCTACAGCTGTTGCTATTCACAATAACTATGCAATGAGATATTTACTAAATATGGAGAACAAATCAGTTAATGATCTCTTCTGCCTCACACTTTTCAATGTTAATTTAGATTAAAATTGCATATTTCTAATCTTATTCTCACAATTTCTAAAACATTCGGTATTCAAGACACCATATTCACTCTTCCAGGAAAAGATGTAAAAGGTAGAAGAACGTGAGCTAAACTGACACTGTACCTGAAGAACCACAGGCCAGGCCAATCAACAGAGCTATCTGCAAATTTAAAAACAGTCTTAACATTTGATGTAAAATATTGCAAGACTTTCCCAATGGTTTGAATATTGCTTCTTGCAGAATCTATGGTTACATTCAGTTTGGTCCAAGATCATTAAGGAGTTATGACTTGCAAATTCTTAGACAGTTCAAAATTTCAAAAACTGAAATAAGGTTCCAACTTCAAAAACCCTGCTTCTCCTCAATTTAAATTTTACAAACAGATGTTGCTAATAAGCAGTTCTAAACAATGTGTTTTTCTGCTTTTCTATATGTCATGATTAGTGGAGCAGATTGAGGTCCCTTGGAGAATAAAAAGACTCTATCATTAAAAAGTTTGTCAGTGCCTGCTGGACATGACTGTCCTAAAAAAACCATGTGCTTAAGACAGACCTTTGAATAGACTTCCATGAATCCTATAAAATGTGGTTATACCCCAAGTTCTCACCTTTCTGTTCTTTTCTATGCTGGGTGCTTTGTGAGTTCTTGGTCCCAAGACTTAATTTTTTGGGTGGTAACGATTCATGCTGATAGGTCTCTTTTACCTCAAAACCTCTACTGAAGTATTTGATACTTTTCAAATAATTTTCAAATACTTAGTTTTCATCAACAATTTAATATGAACGTAATTTTTATACAAACATTTTTAAAAGTGCATAATTCAGAAAACATAACTAGAGCAGCTAAGGTTCAGCTTCTGAATGCAAAAACCTGCAGTCAGATATTTTGGTGAATAATCTCTGCTAAACCAAAATTAAATTCCTTTTTAGCTTTCATTTACCCATATTTATCCATAAAGCCAGCTATGGTCTGGTTGCCATATTACTACAGGTCTGCCTGGCAGAAACAATTCTTTAGACAATTTGAATGTGACCCTGAATTTGCAAACATCATTCTCTTTTATTCCCAGTCTTCAGCTTGTAGTAATATCTAGAATGACTGATACTTAACTAACTGAATTAACTTAATTGTCGGGGTTTCATATTTTGTTGATTTTGTTATGATACAATTGCTAAGGAAAATCACACCATAGCAGTTAGGTGCGGTTTGAGTCAGATGTTGTTATCAGGGTTGTCAGGCATTGGAATGGGTTGCCCAGGGAGGTGGTTGAGGCACCATCCCTGGAGGTATTCAAGAGATGAGTTGACATGGTGCTCAGGGATATGAATTAGTGTTGGGTTGGTGTTGTTTTGGGTGTGGTGTGTGGCTTGTGTGGGTTTTTCTGTTCGCTTGTGTTGTTTTTTTTTTATTGTTGGGGTTTTTTTTGTGGGTTGTTTTTTTTCATTGGTTCGTGGTTGGACTAGATGATCTTAAAAGGTCCCTTCCAACCTAGGTGATTCCTTGATTCTGTGATCTATAATAATTCTACCCTTGACTGATTAGAAAAATGTTGATTTCTGGAATTTTTGATTAGTCTTCATAGAGATCCTGATCCATTCCTTAAGACGTATTGAACTTGTATATGTTCATTCCTCTCTCTGTGAATCTGGGATACTTTCACTCATGCAAGTAAATCTTGATCATTTCTTTTAAATATTTATTGTCCGTTTATATAGCATTCACTTCTAACTCTTCCATGAGGGGAACAAGTGTTGCTGTCCTACAGCTGGTATGATCTGTTCCTTGAGCAAGTTGGTTTCCTGACAGTACCCACACTGATTTTAAATGCATGTCATGTCATTATTTGCTTGTTACTACTGTTTCTACTGGTGGGTGTTTTCCAGACACACACCCAAGAAAGTAAGAGAACTAATCAGATCAACGTGCTTAGCCAGACACTGCAATTCTGTAGGCAAAACGTTGGGCTTTTCTCAGTACCCAGCCCTCCACTACTCCCAGCTGTGGATGCACAATAAACTCTGTGAGCTCTAAGACTACCTCTTAGGTTAGTTCCTTCTCTGTTGCTCTTAATCCCATGTCAGCGTGGACACAATGACGTGGCAACTCTGCAGCACCCATTGAAGGGACTCCTGCCTGGGTGTGGAGCAGTGTGCTTCAGGACTCACCAGTCCTGGGATGGATGACAGCACCAGGGAGACAGACATCCTTCCCCTGGCATGTGTCTCCCCATGGAGAAACAGACAGGCATCAGTGGTTCAATACAGCTGGCTGAGGTCACAGACAGCACTCCAGCTTCTATGGTCAGTTGGTCTGCTGAGGATGGTAGCAATGAAAGAGCTCTTTGCAAGTGTCTTTCTTCTGACACCTACTCTGTGCCCACACTGGCACAGCCCTTCAGCATCACTGCCCTTCTAAGGTAAAGGAGGTGTAGCTTCACAGAATGTTGAGTTTGGAAGGGATCTTCTCCTAAGTCACTGGAGAGAGACCACCCTCCACAGGCAGATCCTGTCTCACAGCTGGTTAATTAACCCAAGCGGGTAATTAAAACAAGCTGTATTGCATTGCCCTGCCAAGAATCCTAACAGCCACCCACCAGAGGTCCATCAGTCCCAGAAAAAACACTTGATCTCATGCCTCACATTCTGAGGGTGCTAGGAGTGCATTTTCTGCTATTTACCTATTATATATTGATCAGCATGATCTTGCCATGCTTTAACAACTTGGCCCAAGGATTATGGGTCATCTTTTAAATACGCTGTCAAATACTGTTGTAATAGGGTTAGAAGAACATAGTCCATTTCTCTGATCCAAAATAAGGTCAATAACATGTAAAATGCACTTAACGGGTACTTTGCTACCCTGTTTTCAAAAATATCCAGTGATGGAAGTTGACTTAGCCAGTGCTCTCGTGTACCAATAACTTTGACCAGCTTCTTTCCCCATCATCTCAGTGATTACTCTGGGTCTCTTAGGGCAGAGCTTGTGCTTTCACACTGCCTTTGCATTCCTATATAAAAGGACTCCAGAATCTTTCTTCTAAGTACATGAGAGCAGGCATTGCTTTGACCTTCCCTCATTATTGGTTTTTTTAATTTGGGAAAAAACTTGCCAGAGGTACCACTTCATTCAGCAGCAGTGGGATGCTCATGTAGGTAACCAACCGGGCAGCCCCACTCCTTGACACCAGGAACACAGACTTTCTGTACTCCTTACGTCTGGCTTACAGGGTTTGGACTTTTTTTTTTTTCCTTTTTAAATTATATTTTGCATTTAGGAAAACAAGATGCGATTTCAGAGGGATTCAGATAACAAAGCTGGGTACATCCCAGTAATCTCCAGTCCATAGACATTTTTGCACTTGCCCAGTGCTTATTGCAAGGGCAAAGTGGAATAGTCTCTAGGCTTCATTGCAATATAAACATCAAATTCTGTCATCAGCAGTCACAGCATTGTTTTACATTCTAAAATATAGACTAGAGCTGCAATAATAACTGTAGAAATATAGAATGTATAAGCAATAAATATAACTGTAACTGAGAAAACAGCTATTATATCCATCTCTGCAGAATTCAAATCAGTCTCCTACCAACTTTGTCCATTGTTTTCTGTGACCCTGTACCTGATCTTCTGGTAATGGCTCCATTCATCATAATGAGTCCAAATGTCCTGGAAATATCTTCTTGTCCAGATGGAGAACATTTGTTAAGTAGCAGGTATATGAGATACATATATTTGTATATTTATGTGTATGCTGAAAGGTAAAATATTCATAACCCACTGAAGAAAGATTAGGCCTTTCTTTAAATAGGGTAGCTTTAATGAAAATAACTGTGATATGAACTTTGCTTCCAGCTTCCTTTGGTAGATTAAAGGCAGAGCATAGAAATAAAGATATTAACATGTTATTAATGTTTATTGTTGAAATATGTATATATGAGATGTGTTCCTTCATACATTATGTAATGTCTAAATTGCACAAATGTGGGGGAGTTTAATAAGTCGTCCACATGGTTTCATCTTTTAATGTAATTTTGCTACATTCTAAATGAAGCAGGGAAAAGTCACTACTTTTAGCAATTTTAAAAATTGTTTTACATGTGAAAGAAGCTCAGTAATAACACAGTGAAAATATTGTAGGTAGCATTGCATTAAGATCCTTGATCAATTTTTTTCTTAATAAAAGCAGGGTGCATGGAGAACTGAAGCAAAACCATGAGGAAAAATGATACCAAAGTCCAACAGAGGAGGAGAGAAGCTTGATTAGCAGTAAATCTGCAATTGAAATATTCTGTCTATGTAGATGGTAAATTATTTTCTGTCAATATCCATTCTTTGGGGGGGGGGGGGGGNNNGTTATTCCAAGTACTGCATTTATTGAGCCACAGTGGTGAGTGCTGGATTGATGACAGAGGTTTAGTCCAGCTCTGGGCAAGAGTTGAAGGAGGTATCTGGAACCTTTCAGGATAGCACTGAAGAAACTAAAAGCTGTTTTGAAGCTCATGTTGCATGGATGATGACTACAATAAAAATTTTCCTTGATGGCAACTTCAGAGTTGGGAGTACTCTGTAACAACTCTTGGGGAATTTTAAGCATGCCAGCTAGTATTATTGTTTAATTATTGCTTTAGTAGATGTCTTTTAAGCAGCAGTAGACCTGGCAAAGCACATGCTTCTCACAGTACTGGGAGGAATGGGAAAGGGAGGTTTAATAACTTTAGCATGCATTAATATATTTGTCTGTTCTTTCTTACCAATTTGGTTTATGGCTATGAACATTTAGTAACTCCACAGAAGAGCTGTTGCAAAACAGATTGACTCTGTTGTGACATGGGATCTGGTTCAGAGAATTTATATATCGATTGATGTGGGAGCTCAAATCAGAGGGTGTTTGCCCATCAACTTCAGTGACACCACAAAGATGCTTTTGTATCTTCCCTTACTGCCCCCATCCTTGGCTTGGGAATGATGCCTACAGAAAATCAAAACAGTCTTCAAAGTGTCTCATCTCCACATTATAAAGACTCTTACTAATCTGAATCCCACATCTTTTTAGAGAAAACGATTTATTTCATTATCAAAAGCACTCAGGGCAAAATTCAGTCTTTGGATTTACATTGTACTTCTCTTATTGATTTCAAATGGCAATAAGGCCTATGGAAAGCATATAGAATATTCAGAATGCACTGTATGCAAAAAAAAAATATTGTATTTGGCTTCAAACATAAGTTAGAATTTATTGCTTTTACAATCTGTCATGCTTTCAGAAATGTGGCTTGTCGTACATATTCCAAATTTCTCAAAGTCACCAGGTTAAAGTGAGAAACAGGATTTTTGTAAGTAGCAATGTAGTTTGCTTCCAATTCTTGTCTGAGTCTGTGTCCCTAAACCACCTGACCTCACGATGTATCAAGAGATAAACCCAAGGTAGAGCAGCTGTTGCAGAGATGAACAAGCAGGGAGTGCTGGCTTTCAAAATGCAGTTCAATATGAAAAAAAATGGAAAAGCAATGTTTGCTACAAAAAATATCCTGGTTTTAGTGAAATCACTCACATCTTTTAGATGAGATTTCCTCCTTTCTCTTTTCCTTGAAATAATCAGCTAGAGTTATGGCCCCTTCTGCTGGGGTGGTTCTATGGAAGTTTGATGTCTTAGATCAAAGAAAATTGGAGGTGTAGAATTAGCTAATAATTTAAAAATAAATGTCAGTAGAACTTTTTAATCGTTGTAAGAAGTTGTTTCACTAAGAGTTTCATAAAAAGTCTTAGATTAGTGGTCTTTTCCTTTTTCTGTCACAGTCCCCCCATCCCCAATTATCCAACACCCTTGTCATTAAACTCCTGCTAAGGTAATTGGACAATTGGAGGGAGTAGGTTGGGAACATTTTGAAATGCTTCAGCCATCCTCTTTCTCTACAATGACATTTTTTTTTCCATTACAAAACTGCCTATAGGTTCATCTTGAGGGCAAGGGATGGTGAGGTGGTGGTATATGCAGATGTGACAAAATAATCTCTGTGAAGGCAAAAATGGCACATGAATATATAGAGGAATCTGAAAGCATGCATCAGAAGCCACCAGAATAAGTTCTACAGAATGGTGATCAGGATCTTACAGGATGAAACCACAGGAAGTGGTTTCAGTGGCTGTCAAGGGGCAGAGAAATCTGTGGACGGGATGGCTGAGGGTGCTGAACAACTCTCGGCTGATCATGAGAATGGACAGGCAGCACCTTAAGTGTGTTTCATCTGGTTAAAATCACCACTTCACAAGCACTGAAGATGTTAACAGTGGTACCTCCATCCCTCTCTGGTTTGTGTGTTTCTTCGCAGCTTAGGTACCATCTCCTAGGGCAGCCCAGCCTTTGGTAGCCTCATGCCGGGTCAGAACAGCACTTCTTCAGCAGCTGAGGAGAAGGACCATACCTCTGAAACTCAATATGTGGGAAAGCAAACAAGCAGAAAAAATGACGGTTCCCTTTCAGTCCAACCCAGAGCGAGCAGACCTTAATGCAAAGAAGAGTTCCTCAATGTGAAAGAAGAGCAGAGAAATTTTAATTATCTTCACTGAGGCACAAGATTTTTCAAGGCCTACAAAAGGAGAATGGAAAGAACAAGAAGTTGCCAGAATAGCTGGAAAGAGGGATTGTTCAAAGATGCAACTGAAAAAAATACCTGTACAATAATTAATTAACTTCAAAATGTCCCTCTGAGGTAGGTAAGTATTATTAAACAAGAATATACAGAATTAATTAAGGTTTGCAGGGAAAAGAAAGGGCAGAAAAAAAAAAAATAAAAAAAGCTGAACAAATTAATGCTAGCCAAAGGGGTAAGGAGAATAAGACTCCTACAGACAGAATCAAGGAAGAAACATATTGTAGGAAGAAAACATACCCATTAATAATGGAGCCATTATTGGAACTGATTGCCAGTGCTTCCTTCATTATTGGAGCTGATTGCCAGTGCCTCCCTAAGGGAGGGCAAAGATGCCAGACTCTTTGCAGGGAGGAGGAGGAGGAGGAGGGAAGGGCATTACATCCTCTCTTAGCTTATCTTTTCCTTTATGCTGGTGTTGTGTCAGCCAATCACCTCATTTTCAAGCTTCCTTCAGGATGTGTTCTAAGGAAGGCTGTAGAGGTGCAGGCTTAGGACACCTGTAAGGTACCTTTGGGACTCTGTACCCTAGCATCAAGACCCTCCCATAGCATAGATATTACGCGATTTTGTGGAGGTTTCATGGGAGCTGCCAATCCAGTACTATCACTATCGCTGCCAAATATAAGAGAATCACCAGACTCACACTTCTTTAATTTCCAAATCAAGTTATTTCGCCAGGGCATGGAAAACCAAGTACTCTTGCTAAAAATAAAAAGAACTTAAACCCAAAAAATCTGTGTGCAATTTTCTTGGTAAGAGAAGGAGAGACAGACCTAGTATATCAGCCACCATCACTTAATATCCTGAAAAAAGACTCTTAGTATGATGCTGCTAAATAGGTGCATTGGTTCTAGCTGGGTTGGAGTTATTTTTCTTCATAGCAGTCCAGATGGTGCTGTATTTTGGATTTGTGACTAAAACAGTGTTCGTGACATTCCATTGTGGAGTAGTGTTTGCATAGTATTGGAGTTTTCTCTTTTTCCCACACTCCCAGCTCCAGAAGCAGGCTGGGGGTGGGCAACAACTTGATGGGAGGGAACACAGCCAGGACAGCTGACTCAAAGTGACCAAAGGGATATTCCATACTATGTGACATCATTCTCAATAATAAAGGCTCAGGGAAATGCGGGGTAAGCAAGGAAGTTTCTGGTTATGGTGTTTGTCTTCCCAAGTAACTGTTACACATGTGGAGGCCCTGCTTTCGAGAAGTGACTAAACATCTGCACGCTGATGGGAAGGAGTGAATAGATTCCTTATTTTGCTCTGCTGTACATACAGCTTTGTTTCACTTATTAAACTACATTTATCTCAACCAATGAGCTTTCTCACTTTTCTAATTCTCTCCCCTATCCTACCACAAGGGAGACAGTAAGGAGGTTGGTGGGTGTTTGCTTGCTGGCCAGGGTCAACCAACTGCAATATGCTTGAAGAACTTAAGAAAGAATGGTCACAGATTTAAATCAAGCAGAGTTATCTATGAAATTATTCCAATAGCTCATAAATTTAATTTGTCTTTTATAGGTAGCTGCATGATGTATACAGGTATGGGACAAATGAAAACCATGCTTGAAAATCAGAAAGCATAGTCAATACTAAGGTATGCATAACATTTATTATCTGACATAAATATTTACCTTTTTTTATATCTAATAAAGGCACAGTGGTCTGAGAGAGCAATGTCAGTCAGCATATATCAGAAACCAGTGTTACAGCCCTGTTCAAGGGGCTGCTCGTGTCCCTGGAGCCCAGTGTCCACACTCCATGTAGCAATGTTCTTTCTGCTCTTGAAACACAGTCCAAAATATCGCTCAGTGCCTTGATTTACACCTGGACTTATGCAAAGCATTTTACACTGTCCTGCATGACATCCTGGTCTCTAAACCAGGGAGACACAGATTTGATGGATGGACCACTCTTCATGAAGTTCAACCAAGCCAAGTGTTGGCAATCCCAGGCACAAATACAGTTTGGGCAGAGAACGGCTGGAGACCAGACCTGAGGACCTGGGAGTGCTCGTAGATGAGAAGATTGACATGAGCCAGCAGTGCACACTGGTAGTACAAAAAGCGAGCTGCATCCTGGATTGCATCAAGAGAAGTGTGACCAGCAGGTCACAGGAGGTGATTTTGCCTCTCTATTCTGCTCTCATGAGACCCCACCTGGAGTATTGTGTCCAGCTCCGGAGTCGTCAGCACAGGAGGGGTATGGAACTGCTGGAACAAGTCCAGTGGAGGGCCTCAAAGATGATTAGATAGTTGGAGCACCTCTCCTATGAGGACAGGCTGAGAGAGTTGGGGTTGTTCAGCCTGGAGAAGGCTTCAAGGAGACCTTAGAGTGGCCTTTTAGTACCTGAAGTGGGCTTACAGAAGAGATGATGTGGGACTCTTTATCAGGACTCTTTATCAGGGAGTGAAGTGATAGGACAAAGGGTAATGGTTTTAAACTGAAAGAAGGGAGATTTAGATTAGGTATTAGGAAGAAATTCTTTGCTGTGAAGGGTGGTGAGGCACTGGAACAGGTTGCCCAGAGAAGTTGTGGATGTCCCTTCCCTGGAGGTGCTCAAGGCCGGGTTGGATGGGGCTTAGAGCAACCTGCTCCAGTGGGAGTTGTCCCTGCCTATGGCAGAGGGGTTGGAACTAGATGGTCTTTAAGGTCCCTTCCAATCTGAACCTTTCTATGATTCTATAACTTTGCTGTAAAAGCCAAGTATTTGTTAAAGTTGCAGGATGCTGGGAAATGCAAAGACTTGGCTTCCTCTGAACTATGTGAAGAAAAAGGTTTATATTGCTACCATATGAAAAGACTATATCATCAGACCTGGAAAGAAAGATCAATGTGTAGCAGGGTTATTTATGACCTCCCTCCTCTCAAGTCAGAACTGGAACAGCCTCTGCATGGCCTTCTCCTTGCCTCAGTTTTCTTTCAGGAAACAGGGCTCCAAAAGGGTCTGTCTAACTACTGAGAATTCATAGTGGGCATGGAAGAAGAGATCTTATCATTGCCCATGCTCCCTACTGAACTGCCATGTCCAAATCTGCTGTTCCAGAAGAGCCCAAAACAGTAGGAGCAGGAGCTCAAGTCCCTCCTGTATGCACATATTACATTGTGCTTTCATCAAATGTGTGATGAGGGGGGCTGTAGGCATGAGCCTGAACCTATCTATACACAAGCCCTCAGGATGCTAAGTGTCCTGCTGCTGAGAAATCATAGTAAGAATGCTGAAGAGCTAGGCTTTTATCCAGCAGCATATTTGGACTACAAATTAGGTTAGCCACAGATTTCAAAAAAATTTGCTGGAGATGCAAAATGTGTTATGTAGACCAAGTAATATGGAAAATGCTGATTAGAGGTCAACCACATAATCTGAACTCTGGCAAAAGAACAATGAAGATATTTCCCTATTTCACGCAGTTTTCGAAAGAGGTTTTTCATTGTTACTATTATTTCAGTGATATCTGTATTCCTTCTGCATCTGCAGTGAGATGTACAGCACAGAATCCTACGTGAGAAGACACATTACGCATGGTATTGCATCTGGTACAAAAGGGACAAAATATCTGTTTTTCAAGAGTTTCAATTTAATCTTAGTTGATCCAGATCTCACTTTATTTGATATGGCCATTTACTGCAAACTTTGGCTAATCCATCTGTTACATTTTTTAACATGTTTTCCAGCTGTTAGTAAAAACTAACAAAAAAGTATCATTAGCTCACCCCTCAAACAAACAGAAGGCATGGTTGCAAGGTTTCATTAAATGAGCTATAACATAAATGTAGAATTTATCTGTATATAAGGTTCCTCTTGCTTCAGGAGGAACTGGATCTGTCTTCACGTGAGATTTTTATGCTTTTGAAAGGGGAATTGACAAAACATGCTTCTAGGGGGTTTCTTACTTTTTTTTTTCATATTTCCATCTTTATATTTAAATTCTTATGATTTAAACATGACTTATGATTTAAACATGACTTCTTAAAACAAGAAAAGGCTGAACTAACTATGCATATGGGGCTCAGTCCCCAAGCCCACAATGGACACAAACAACTATATGGGAATCAGACTACTCATGAGAACACCTGCGTACCAGCATGTGAAAAGGACTCTCCCTCCTTGTCAAATGCACTGAACAAGTGAAAACATAATTCAATATTCTTCTCCTGCTGTTTGGAACCAAGCAGTACTCCAAAGCCAAATGTGACCTTAAAGGGTAGTCTAAACTAATATTAGACATCCCAAAGTTAACATCTTGCCCAAACTCTTTATCTGGGCCTGTTTTACTGTGACCAAAAAAGGCAAGCAATCTCAGAGACCGGTTCACACTGTCCATCTGAGATACAGAATCATAGAATCATAGAATTGTCTAGGTGGAAGGGACCTTTAAGATCATCTAGTCCAACCATCAACATAACTCTGATAAAAACCGTCACTAAACCATGTCTCTATGTGTCTTAGACTGCAATTAATTGTCCTCTGGATTCTGCTCTCCTTTTCTGCTGCTCACACACAAACTAGATGCAGTCTTAGTTGCTTAATTTCTGGGTTGCTAATGTTAGGTGAAACAAACTTTGAGCTTTGTGCAGTACTTCTTTTGGGATCGCTCAGTTGTTCTGCAAGGAAAATCTTGGCCAAACAGAAGAATGAACAAGCCAAGAAGGAAAGAACTGGAGCTGCCCAGATGGATCAGGAGAAGGAATCATCTTGCCTTGGGAGAAGACAATACTGTATGCTGTATGTGAAACAACACAGAAATTGATTTGATGATTTGAGTCACTACTTTGGGTCCTGTGTTCCTCACTGATTACAGAAGTGAAGGGAAGCACATTCCTTGGGAGAAAGATTAAGCATCTCAGAGCAGCGCTGTTTCATAGCCATTTACAGTCCTATCAGATGTCAGTACTCTATCTGAACGTCTAATAAGGACTCCTAGAAACATTTCATACTCCAGAGAATTAAAACCAGGACAAACTCCGAAAGCAAAACTCAACAGACACATTGGTCTCTGAGTGGGACCAAACATACAAAGCATGAAGGACAAACATTTCATATTTTTTCTATGTCAGTGCAACTCTTTCTTTTTCATAAAAATTGTCCAAAAGCTGAAAGATTCTTATGTGTTTGTTTGCAATTCAGAGGTTTTTGACACACTTGTGCAAACAAATTGCAGCGTTTTTTGGTTTGTTTTTTTTTTTTTTTGCAAATACTTTGCTGGATATACTCATTTAGGGAATTCATTATTCTCACATCATGTTTTGATGTTTGTAATCATTCACCTACTTACACTCTCAGATGCCACAATGATAATTAGAAAGATATTGTTGCTTCTTTTCCCCAACTGGATGACCTAACATGAATAGACAGAAGCAGTGCCTCAGCAAATCACTGGGGCTCCTCATTCTCCTAGGGAACATGTGGAAAAAGACAAAAAGACAGTGATACCCTGAGTAAAGAAGAACTGCATATTTGTTGGGTTTTCATATTTGATTGCATTCTCAGATGAAAAAACAATTTAGAGATCTGTAAAATATTTTCTTTTCAAGAAAGATGTAAGAGTCATATACGTTATTTTCAACTACACAGTATATTTTTCCATTTACAGTCTAATTATAATTATGGAAAGAATAAGCAAGGGTTTGGCTGCATAAATATAGACTTCCAAAGGATTCAGGCACCTCTAACATTTGATTTGATTGCCTGAAATATGGCTAGAGAACAAAAATATATGGCATGCATTCTTTATTTTTTTCTTCAAAATCATGAATACCTTTGCAGGATGCAAAACTTTGTGAAAAGAAAACTTGATTATTGATATCAGAATAGTTGTTCTAGAGTTATCATAACTTGTAATAGCAAATCTTTACAAATCAGGCTACATTTTTGCAGAATCCAGACAAGAAAATAATTTATCCTTTGCATATGATACATATGATGAAGAGGACATAGTGATAACATATGCTTATGGTGCTTTTCTCTTTTTGATCTAAGAGAGGGAAGAAGTTGATTGCTTGTTGTAATTAATTAAATGTTTTTTATAATTAAAGAAAATGTGGATGTTTCTGTGGTCTGTTACCCAAAAACGCATTCAGACCCCAAAGAAAATCCAAAGAAGATTGCACCCTTATCCACAAAATAGCTACCTACGTTTTTACAGAGCCTAAAAAGCTGCTTTTAACATTCGCATTTTAAGTTGTTTTCTATTTTACTTTAGAAAATAAATGTATGCATTGATTAATGTTTATGTTGTTCTTTTACAGCGTTAGATAGGAGCCTTCAGCTGCAAGTTGTAAATATCCTTCATATGGTGTATTGTAAAGCAGGGAGCCACACACTTGAGGCTTAGACAGCCAACAGGACTTTAGTCTCAAAGAATAAGGGCCCTTGTACAAGAAACCTGTGTGGTGTAATTATGATCTTTATTTCAGGAAAGGAACTTTGTAAGATATTCCTGGTTTACTGAGGTCTAATTTTGAAAGAATGAAAGGATGTTCTGTTTAGAAGTACAGAGGTAAGCATGGATGTATTATCAGAGCCATAAACCATGTCTTAAAAGACAGCTTTCTTCCTTTCATTCCTCAGAAAACCCTCAGCTTCAGTATTTACAAAATTATTACTGAAAACACTTTTTGTAGTCATAGACCAAAGATTTCAAGGAAAAAAATAAAGACTGGACAATATTCTACAGAATACGTTGGTTGCTTTTGTCTAGCTAATGTTCCCAAGAAAGAATGCAAATTATGGCTGTATCTTAAAAAACTTAAAATTAGCAGCTTCTCTTTGAAACTGCTAGTTGCAAATCTTGTATAGCCTTTGTACAAATCTTCATGTGTTTGCCTAATATCTTTATAATTTCAGTAGTGGTGTGTCTTTGGTACAGTACAACAAGGTCCTGTATGGTGCTGCAGCTGGTTCTTAAAACAAGTCTTTGGAGGAAAAAAGCTTCATAATAGTTGTAAAAATATTCATAATAGCACAGAAATATTCATGCAACAATTTTTAAGCTTATCAAGTTCAGAAATATAAAACCACTTTTAAAAAGATGGTTAAAAAAAAAACTTCAATGACTCTTCAGTTCCTACAGCGACTCTTCGAGCTTAATTAAGCTGAAAATAATATTTTGAAATCTAGCTGACTCATATAGAACAAATCTGTTTAGATATTTAAACCAAAATTCCAATTCTTTTAAACTCTGAAACTAAAATGATGTAACAGGAAAGAGTCTGGTTAAAACAGCTAATAGAAAGAGGTAAAACTAACTTTAAAAATATTTCTGAGGTTTTCCATCTACATTAAAAAGGCAGTTGAAGTACACTGTGTATGCGTTAGACATTCTGCATATTCAGAATATTTGAGACAAACCCAGGAAAGTGGTGAGCCAGGGAAAACATAAGAAAGAATCCCTATCAAATCCAGACAAGCCTGAGGGAAGTATGTATTCCTCTTTCTATGAAGTCATAAAGACTGACTGTAGGAAACAGTCTTAATCGTGTGAGCAATGCTTTCTGAACCTCTGCTCAACTTTGTGGATTCAACATCTCTCTGTCTATTTATTTTTTAGTCAAGTAACCACTGGATAACTCAGAAGGAAAAAGTCAAATATGAGGAGAATTAGTTGCCCATTTAAGTGACATTTCTGCAGCATGATGATGGCACTGAAAAGCTTTTATATTGAGGGAAATGAAGTGAATTTTTTTTCAGAAATTTAATGTATTTATTTTTCTGTGACAGCTTTTAATAGACCACAGTGATTCTGAAACTTAAAAATTCTTACAGTGTTTTCCTATATAATGTGTTCATTAGGACACAGTACAGACTAAAGGTTGGCAACAGGGACATGGTATTTCATTTGGATTTTAGCTTCTTACTTACATCTGAATGTCAGCCTCGGGATGACTCTGAAATGAACTAGTCTCAGTTCCTGATTTAAATACTCTTTCCTTTCTGTTCCAGAGGAAACATGTAGATAGCTTTCCATGCAAACAGTCTTAGAAGAGCAAAAGCCAACA
>JAOQGH010000001.1:135446872-135469865 GCA_025769975.1 Gallinago jamesoni
ACTCTTTCCTTTCTGTTCCAGAGGAAACATGTAGATAGCTTTCCATGCAAACAGTCTTAGAAGAGCAAAAGCCAACATGATCTTATTGGAAGAGATCCACAGGATGTCTTGTGCAACATTACCACACTGCTCCTCTTCCATGGACAAATAAAGATTATGATAAATTTGGAGTCTCATTATTACTTTAATCTCCTTTTCTTTTGTTTGTAGCCTAGATTGTATGTGGGAATTTATATCTATGATTTTTAAATGAGTTTTCTGAGGTATTTTGTGAACTATATGTTGACATCTCACAGACGTAGTCCATGAACTATAGATTTGGAAACACCAAATGAAACAATGCTCATAAATCAATGTATCCTGTATAACTGAAATGGTCCAGAATGTTGCTTGTTACTGGCCATCCACCTACACCTGCTCATGTGACACCGGGAAAGATAGCCAAAGTTCAGCTCTAAGTAGAGCATAGTGCTTGATGACTATGTAGAGGGGAAATTTAGATTAGATATTAGGAAGACATTCTTTACAGTGAGGGTGGTGAGGCACTGGAACAGGTTGCCCAGAGAAGTCGTGGATGCCCCATCCCTGGAGGTGTTCAAGGCCAGGCTGGATGGGGCTTTGAGCAACCTGCTCTAGTGGAAGGTGTCCCTGCCCATGTTGGGGGGTTTGGAACTCAGTGATCTCTAAGGTCCCTTCCAACTCTAACCATTCTATGATTCTGTGATTCTGTGACTGGAAAACTCCAGACACTGAAGCAGGGAGAGAATCAGAGCCAGTCAATAAGCAGGGAGAGGCAACTGAATTTCCACCACTCTTCAGAGATCCTGTTCTGAAGCAGGAATTAGAAAAAAGTTTCTCCACTAAAATCCCAACCCCAGGATCCTTTCTAAAGAATAAGCACTTGCCATTATTATCCAACAACAGAATGAAAAGGTCCATCTTTTTCTTATTTTTCCTATACTCAAGTAAGCTAGAAGCTGCTTATGTGGGAGACCCAGCTCTAATTACCCTCTCAGTTAAGCAGATTCATGTATTCGTGTCTTTAATTCATTTTAAAAAAATGCCCTAGACAAAAGACTCTGGCATATCCCTCCAAGAGCTCAACTCTATCTGCTCTTGGAAATGTGTTGGTAGCAGTTGGGTCAAAATCATGGGGCAGAAGGCAAGTAGGAAGGCCTGTGGACCCCACCTCCATTTGTTTAACAAGAGTCCCACCATCGCAAAACCTGGCTAGGTCTATGACAGGTTTGCCTGCTCTCAGAGTCTAAACCACTTTGAATACAAACCTAAAATCTCTGGTTCTTTTAAAAAAATTACTCTGGTGAGAACCATATCCCCTAGCATACCTGGTGAGCACCCAGGATAGGCATCCCAGCATTTCATATAATACCGCATGGAAGTGAGAAGTAGTCAGGACTTGTGTGCTGAGCAGGAATATCTCTGTTCACATGAAAGTCATTCAAGCAAATAGTCGCCACTCTTCTATTATTCACAAGCATTGAGTTAAACTGGTGTTTGGCCAATGGTGTGAAAATAACTGTAGTCTTCATTGTGCTGTGTCATATACAAAAATGTACATATACCGTGTGAATTTATTTGAATGCATTTTTAGTCATTGCTATCACCATTTCATGACAGTCATTTGTCACAAATAATTTAGTAGATGTGTGTGTGTTCTCTCAGCCCTAACTGTAAAGGACACATTAAGATCTTTGTAATAGCCTGTGTGCCACAATTTTTGGGAACAAATCCATCCCTATGCCATATTATATTAAATAGTGTTCCATTAATAATGTTATATAATTGGTCATACCAGGTCACATAATAAGTTACTACGGTTGTTACAGCAGAAATGGAGATAGAAAGGAGGCTTACCTGACTTAAAGACATATTTTGGTTGGAGACAAAATGAATAACTCCTAACTTGGACACCAGAAGCATAGATTTGTTCTTATAAGCTGTCACATCTGGGAACAGTAAGCACAGATGAACTGATCCCTTAAAATACTGCCCTAATTTAGAAAATTTGAAATTTGGGGGGGGGGAATTGAGAAAAAGATGCCACAAGATCTCTGTGTAAAATACCTACCCAGTGAAACTTTTAAGGATTTTTAAAATGTTCCTTTTCCACAACAGGACAGAAAGCAGAAGCATTTGAAAATCTATACCCAAACAAAGAAATGAGATGGAGAGTTACCAGTAAAAGTTGCCAGGTGCTGATTCAGAGAGATTTAAACTTGCTTCTTGCATGCAGGAGATAAGGTCCTTTAAAAGCTATTGTGAGGAAGCACCTAGAGTTTTTGAAGCTGAGAAATATTTCCTGACAAAAGTTCAACGGAAACAGTTATTCAAAAGCTTGATCGTGCTTCTCAGCACTTCCTAAACAAAAAATGTCCTCATTCATGCTGAGCCTGAATCCCTGAGCATGATAGAAAAGCACCCTTTACTGCCGAGATGCAAAAAGCATGTAAGAGTCTCAGTGGTTTGTCCTGACAAAGACAACATTAACAGAGATGAACACACTACATTACACACCACTGCTGTCTTGTTCTTCAGGAAAGTCCCATAAAGACATAAAAAACTTGCTAAGACTCATTGGAAAAGGGAATCTGCAATTAATAGTAAGGAGGTTGTGGTCCGTTTTTACTAACATTTCTTCATCTCTTTCCAGTGTTTAGCTGGAATTAGGGCATTAGTGAAAACCAATTAACTCTTCCATTCTACAGGAGCATTGTAGATGCTGCTGTAGATAGACTCAGAGAAAATTATAGATTTGCATTGGAGTGCAATACATATATTCTGGCACCTAGAAGAAGCCAGGAATGTTGTTAAAGGAACTGGTGAGCCAAGATGAAGAAAATAAGAAAGGATGACAGCAAATTCCAGACTTGTGTCATATATGTTTGTGCTGCAGTGCACACCAGTTATCCTTTTATTTCAAATCCAAAGTTGATCTCCCCCAGATTTTCTCTGAAAATGTTTAGGCATAATATACTGGTTTTTATTAGACATTTCTGTTTCTGTTTAACTAAATAATGATAAATTCAGGAAATGTACAGAAACTTTTCAGAAATATTATGTTTCCTGTAATTGCTGCAGTGAAAGAACAATATCCAGAGGGAGAGGTTAATCCTGAGATACTGGTGTATATCAGCCTGTACACCAAGACCAATACATTAAAAAAGCCAAAGGTAAATAATTTTTCTTGACATTTTGGTTTTTTAAAGGTTGCTCAGAGCCATATTTGGCAACTCTTGCTTAACTGCAGCAACAGTTAACCATAGCAAGGCTACTCTGAGAGAGGAATCTGGGTGAAAATGGTAGGAAATAAACTTGTATCCAATTTGGTTTTGAGATATCTAGTGTTTATATACAACTGATTTGTAATATGTGCTTCTTCTTCTGGGTCTTCTGGAAAAAAATCTGGAGAAGCCTCAGTAACATTAAATTGCAGTTGAGTCTGAGTTGCCAGTTAAGCTACTATATCATGGTGAAATCTTCTTTACTAAAGAAAATAATAGTATTTATGTAGACTCATTATTTTCTGAAAAGTATGCACTGTGACACAGAGTGAAGAAAAGTTGAGAACTTAGAGGCTCATGACATCCTTGTATTCTGACAGGTGTTCTTCCTGTAATACCTGTTTTCAGAAAGGGTAATCTTTTATTCTTATCTTCACTTTAGATGTTCAATATTTAGTGACAATATAATGAACATCATACATTACTGACTGCAGTCAGGTATGGTTCTGGAAAGCTCAGCTGAGGTTTGTTCCCTGAGGACTTTGACTGACCACTCTCCCAGCACTAAAGAACGGTGGCATAATTTTGTGATTGGGATTTATGTCCTTGCAGGGCTGATCTAAGAACAGCACACTCATTTTTAACAAGTGACCCAAGTTACATTTGAATTCAGTCCTCCAGCAAATGAAATACCAGAGTGTTAAACTGCACTAGATTTTGGTCTATAAGACAGGTTCTCATAGACTGACTAGTGATCAAAATCTAATTAGTCTGTTTAGTGAGCCTAGCATGTTCCATTGTGTTTGCTAAATAAAGAAATTATATCTCAGAAATTATGCATTTATGTAGTATGCCTTATGAACACAGTACTACTGTAGTTTGGGCAACCATTCTCGCTAGACTTTGCTTAATAGACCTTATATTTTATGTTTTCAATGAACAACTCATACAGGGTTGAGCCAAGGGCTTAATCACTCTTAATACAATAAAGCAGCACTTTAAAATATTATTAACCTCATCTGTCTAGATTTGGAACTAATAGACCATTGTGTGTGTATTGTCTTTATCCCTGCCAGTTATGTACATATTTATTAATCCACTCTTCCAGAGGAAAAATTTCTAAAGGAAAACCAACAGTAACCTTCAAGTGAGCGGGCACAGGTTAGAAGGGCACTAATTAAATGTCAGACTTGACAGATTAAAATTATGAAATTTAAAATCACCGTGGAGCTCTTTGTCATTGTCAAATTAGGAGTCAGTGTGATGAGGAGCACAGAAGTGAATGGTTTAATGGATTGAATGGGAATGTGGCTTAGCAGCAGCCTTTTCTTGAATTCAGATCAGCCTGTAGTTCAGATCAAAGGCTGCTAGTTCAATTTCACATTCAAAAAGAGTTGTAGCTTACCTGCATCAGTAATAGATGTGTGTATATGTATGTAGGTTTAAAAAAAAAGGGAAAAAAATGAAGACAAATATGTTTCATGAGAAATAATTTTTGCATACATGATTTATGTATTTAGATTAGAGTAGTAACATCATTTTTTCTATTATTTGGCTATGGGGTATTTAATGAGATTTAAAGTCAAAGTGTTCATGCAGTGCTCATTATTTGTTTTTGAAAGTAACTTTTCTTTTTAGCAAAGTGGAACACAGCAAATATTTAGGTCTGGATGGATTATGTGAAAGGAAATAAGATTAAACTCAAATCAGTGGGCCACATCCTGACAACAGCTGTTCTGATATACCTTTGGAAGAATGCTGCTTACTTGAACAGAGTTTACACCAATAGACATGAATAGCATTGAATAAAATAAAAAATTATGAAGTCATGGATCAAAATATCATTTACATGCAAGTTTACTTTCTGAGGAAATGCACTTAAATGATTGATATAGTTAAAAGTTTCATTTGCACACACATACATGCATAGTTGTGCATTCCTAAATATTTGTTTATATGTAAAAAGTGTATGCAATATCTTGCAGACATCACTTGTAGGAAATCTAATGACCTGGCTCCTGTAAATTAAATCTGTAACGTAATAAATTAAAATATTTCCCTTTCTTAACTCACTACTTGTCTGTTCATAAAATTTTCTAAACCCTTTATCCCCCTTCTTAAATAAATAAATAAATAAAAACGGAAAATTATAACATTACCATTCTGAAAAACTTCTATGAAATATAGTTTTGAATGATATAGAAGATACTATGCAATAGCAACTGAAATCAATAGGTAGGATTTTAAACAGGGTTTGGTAGTTATTTAAACCAGTGGGAAGTCTTTTAAACCATTGGGAATCTTTCTATTGAATTCAAAAGATGTTGGATCAAAGTTGAATTCTTTAATCAATATATCTAAATTTACATTACAAAAAGCATCAATAAAAATGTCAAGCCACTACTTGTATTCATAATGTTTGGGGGGTTTCTTGAGACAAGTGATATCTTATGACAAAATCATGCCAGGCAACTCTTGTCCCATGCTCCAGTTTCACCCAGGCACTGCTTAAGACATTTGACAGAACTGGCATCTTCAATTCAAACACTGATTTGGAGTGAGATGTCTTTAGCATACTGTAAACCCCACAATCAAGGCACCTACCTTCCACCCTAAAGTGCAAGTGCATTGAACAGGAAGACAAGACTGAATGTGAGTCTACAACAGCATTTCTGGGGAGCGCTGCTCGCTGCCTTCATGTGAGAAGACTCAAATGCAATCCTAGCAGATCTCAAATAAGTCACTAATCTGCCATGATCACTGACACTCCAGGCAGACACAGCAGTTCTTCAGACATCACTTGGAGAAAATTTCTTTAATTCCCAAACTTTAACCAGGTTTCAACATTTTCTGACCAAGGTCAAAGAATCACAACCTTTCAATAATCTTAACCAGTTTAAGGACTGTAGAGAAATTGCACAGCATCCAGAAATTATTTATAGAAAAAAAGAGAAGCATCAATTATTATCAAGGAATCATAAAATCATAGAATCATAGAATATTGTCATCAACAGCCAAATGAGATCCCCTACATATTTCACATATTTCACTTACTGAGGTGGTATTCCTTCAAAGAAGGTGTTCTGGAAAATATGTCCCTATGCCTCTAATACCTCACTAGGCCTCAAAGGACTAAAATTACTGGAGAAAAAAAAATGCATGTACCCTCTTTTTCCCATCCTGTATTTACAGTAGCAGCATGAACCAAAACCACAGATTTTTAACTACAGTGTAACCTGAAATTCCCAGAAAAGAGGAGGAAAAATAATTTAGGCTAACCTGAATCAGACAGTCTGAAGAGCTGCTATTGGATTTTGTCAGTGATATGAAAGAGGCCAAAAAAAGTCCTATGATTTAATAGTAAAAGGAACTATAAACTAAACTCAATAAAACTAAACTATAATCTCTGTGGAGTGCCTAATATATTTCCTTGCATGACTTCTGCCATTGACTCTTAAACTATACACTCTTTCAGTTGCAAGTCATTCGCAAAGAAAGGTGGTGGGTAAGGAAGAAGCCACTAAGCATAGGCACCCAAGAGGAATAATTTCAAACCAAGAGATAGAAAATTTCTATAAAACCATATTCAAGGAATTTGTCTCGTGAACAAGGCACTCCATGGGTTTTTTATGTAAGTATTCTAGTTTCTTTAACCATCTGAGTTATCCCATGTGAACAGTTTTTGCTAAAGTTGTCAAAGGATATTGAATTTTCTCTATAAAACATTAATCATCATGGTCACTTTTTGACATGGGAACAAGAATGGTATGAATGAAAGAACAAAGAAGAAAGCATATACTTAGTTCTGTCATGGGTTCTACTAATTGCTCTCAGTAAACTAGAAAATTCTTGTGTTTCTGAATAGGTAAATAATATCTGTCAGTATTGGTCATTAATTACCAGTAGCCACTGAATATCTATACTTTAAACTTCAATAAGAATTTCTTCTCTTGTAAGAAATGGTTTCAAGTTTTGCAAAGAAAGCAGATACTTCCACATTTAAATACATTTATATCCACATGAAGTTAATAAAAAATACTAGTCATTCTAAAGAGGTTATGATGCCAAATAAGTGACATTTATTAAAGGCCTTTTCCTCATTTTTCTCTTTTATGAACACTTCCTAAATTATTTAAAAAATGCCAGTGATTCCTCTTGAGTTCAAAACTTTCATTTGCCAGAGTCATGCATTATTTATCCATTCCGAAATATCACAGTGACATACATTTCCAATGCATTATCTTATCAAGGGGTGCAAGACACTTAGAAGACAAAACTTTTAATGCTGCTGTGTGTTGGCCTTATTTTAAAAGGGGCTGACAAATCCCTCTGTAATAAAAGCTGTCTGTTTGGTAAAGCCACATGAGAACAGTCCCATACTGACAGACCTCACAAAGGGGCTCAGAGAAGATGAGGGTGGCCTTGGCCAGCACAGGAGACATCTACATAGTGACTGCTCCTATGGGACAGTCCAGTGAATTGTCTGTTTCTCTGCAGGTCTCCTAGGAGGGACCAGCCCTTTACATGGCCCTTTATTCAGATCTGCAGACAAGGAGGTGCAAGTTTACCTTGGGGTTTGTGCCAGCACCTGTTAAGCTGCTCTACTGTCCAGGTCCATGCAGGTAGAACAACCTAAGGTCACTCCTGCTGTGTAGCATATTCTGCACCTTAGTTTTGAAAATATTGGCATTCATAATTCTATGAAGCATTAAAACTCTTTTTTCCTTAAGGATTTCCTTAAGGATCCCGGATTCCTGCATTGGAACCGCTTTTCTTCATTACCAGTCTTTGAGTTTAGGGGTGAAAGGATCTTTGTTGTTGGATTTGCTGGGTCACATGAGAATTGCATGGAGCTATCTCTCCATGCACACACC
Organism: Gallinago jamesoni; assembly: GCA_025769975.1. Lineage (NCBI taxonomy): Eukaryota > Metazoa > Chordata > Aves > Charadriiformes > Scolopacidae > Gallinago > Gallinago jamesoni. The sequence continues at coordinate 135,454,989 of JAOQGH010000001.1, forward strand.
ATCTATAACACTACCTGTCGTCGCTGTTGGGCTAAGGAAGCAGCACAGAAGACCTTTGAAATTACTCTTAATGGCTGACCACCAGGTTCTTAATCAAAGTAGGTAGTAAGCTACAAATGAGGCAGCCAAAGATAAAAAAAAAAGATAAAGGTAGCTTTTTTTAAAGAAAATGGGTTGCAAAAATATATGTGTCTATCACCTGTTTCTTGTGGTGGATGGTGAAGAGTGATGCAGAAAGGTATAACTTGGCGAACAACGCAGCTATTGGGGTCTGGGTTCCTGCAGATTTTGACTTGACTGATCTATTCACTGATTATAAAGAGCAAAGACTGACTGAAGCTTTTCCTACAGCTGGGATATTCACAACATTTTTTCTTGCTCAGAGTCTCTGCTGTCTAACAAGAACCAGTGGACTCTCAGGAAGGACTCTATACTCTTCTGTATAGAGCTCTCAGTGGACTCTATAGGAAGGACTCTATACTCTTCTGTATAGACCTATTGTATATAAACTTATAGAAAATTAATATTGCTGAGGTATTTTCCCTTCTGCCAGCTATGGCTGAAACTGGTTGGGGCTTCCAAAGTTGTTAAGGAGACACACATAGAAAGAGAGAGGGCACAAACACAGTAATTGCATAAGCTGTTGCATGACGGAAACCAAACATCATAATCATGGCCCAGAATGGGTAGATGGTTTCCTGTCCCAGTGATTAGAGGATAACATTCAAGGAATACGTTTGTCATGCAAAATTATCCTTTTCAGACATACTCATGTGCAGCGCAGAACCAGCTTGGTTCCATGGCTACACCAGCAACGTTGATATAAGACTGTAGGTCACTTAGTCCTTTTGGCAACGCTGCAAGTGTGTCCTGCCAGTTACATTTGGCAGCTGTCACTGAATTCAACTTACATAAAGAATACAGACAACCTGGTTCAGGGAATTACTGATGGGATATAATGACTTTTGCCTTTAGGTGACCTGAGCAAAGCAGGTCTACAATTTAGTTTCTTGTTGGCTCACAAAAGCGGGGACAACCTGTAGCATTTGAGCACATGCAGCTCATGAGCTATTTAACTACAGTTCTCAGTCTGGATGATATTACACAGCCAGCAACAGGGTTGTGCTGGCATGGAGGCTGCTAGGTATGCTGGCATTCAAGCTGTGAAAATTAGCAAGGCGTGGAAGCCATGTGGGAAATTTACTTTGCACTGCAGTGGACCAGTGGAGACGCGCAGGGAGACACTTTCTTTCTTTTCCTGAGAGCTATCAGGGAGATCAGGAGGTAACTAGTGCCTGGTCTGGTGTCTCTCAAATGTGTGAAGGAATTGGAAGGAAAATTGTAGGATCACGTAAGTAGTACTCTTAGAGGTGGCAAGAGTCCCTTGGAAGTCAGTGGAATTAATCACATGAATGAGGGTTACTAATTTAATTCAGAAGTTTCAAAAGTCCTGTTTAGGACTCACACCTCAGTTGTGCTGGTGGCCACTCATCTCTGCCAGGTGGTTAGCACTTCCAGCAAGCTGCCTGCTCACCCTCATTCTCTGACTAGCTTAAATGATATAACTGCCCATTCAAGTGAATCGAACCTGCAGCAAAATGGGGATGTTCACATGAATTCCTCCTGGCAGAAGTCAGGAGCTGTTCTACAGAAAAGCAGTTACAAGGACTAGCAGAGAGTAACATCCAACGTTGCTGGACCCAAAAGAGGATGCTTGCCCAAATGAAAACATAAGGCCAGAAGGAAACATCTGGGTCGCCGAGACTGTCCCCTGAGATCCTGGGCAGTGCATTGTATAATCTCTTGCATATATGTATTGAGCTCCCCCTACTCCCAACAGAAGGCTGTTCCTGAAATTGAATGCTTCGTGATAATATGCGTAAGGGCTGAACAATCAGGTAGTAAAAATGTTCATTTAAGAGATCTGTATTAAATGATGATGATGAAGAGGTCAAATAAGATTTGTTGTTGTGATTTTTAAACTGTCATTTGGATGGTTTCTAATTTAGGACAGAAGTGATCAAATTGGAAATCATCCATAAATTTAACTCTCACTATAATACAAAAATGTAACAGCAGATTGCTGTAAACTCTCAAAATCAAAGAGGTAGATATAAGACCACAAAAAACAATCTGTAATTTTGTAATTTTATGTCCTTAAGGAGCCATATATCATACAGGGAAAAAAGGAATTGCTCACTAAAATGGGCAAATTAATCAGACAGCATTAATTCTAGTACTGCAGCTGCTAATGCAGTTTAATCTCTATAGCTATACTTCTGGTTATGGGGCACAGTATTTTTCCCTTTTTTTAGAGGCCAATTTGCTAGTACTGGATTCAGTGAAGACTACATATTAAACCATAAGCAAGGTGTATCAGGTCCCCACCAAGGGTCAGAAAGGTCTGATAAAATTTCTTACACTGGCAAAAGAAGTGGAACTAGCTTAACTGTCTTCCAAATCTTAAAAATAGAAGATATTTTTTTCAAAGCAGTGCCATATAACCTTGGAGCTTAAAACCTGATGAAAATCAACTGGAATTCATGTGCCTATCTTTTTTGGAGTAAGAGAAAGAAAAAGTGCAGGAATTAATACCTTACCAACATTTAGATCAGAAATACAAATATTTTTTTTAAAATGCTATTCCATTGTGAATGAGATTCCATACTTTGAATATCAGGGAAAAAAAAAAAAACCCACAAAGAATTATGTCAAAATGAATCAACAACACAAGGTGGGTTTGTGGTCTGAGTCTCATGTCATACACCGAACATGAGACCCATTGTATTCATCTATCATTCTCATAAACTAAGAACTGAGAGTTCATCTGCAAAATGAATTGCAATTTCAGCCTGGATCCCAAGGTTCAAATGTGCCAAAAAAAGAAGAAAATAAGTCGCCAGATTTACTAGCAGACTTACTACAGTCTCATGAATTGTGTTGGCTAAGTGATGGCTGTAAATAATCATATATTACTTTTATCCATCTATTCATCTGCTCTGTATATAAATAAAGTAGGTAGTCTCTTTAAATAGATCTTTGTAGTCTAGTACTTTTAAGAGGCTCTAAAAAAAATGATGAAAAAAGATAAGTATGAAAATAACACCATCTTTATTTACATGCTCCCCTAACAAAATTATAAAACACTGTAAAAATCCACATAGCTGTATGAATGGATTTGTTCTCAGTTCTTTGAAACTGATGGGATGTTTGGCCACTATTTTAAGTGAGAGCAAGCCAGGACATTTTCTTATAGTGAGTTTGATCCTTGTAATTAATTACTGTTGGTTTTTTTTTATTCCTACCTTGATCTAACTGTACTATTTCAAGCAGATGGAATTTTTGTGGCTTCATTAATAAAATATAGAAACACAGATGATTCAGGATTCACTTCATCTTAGATACATCAATTTAGACACTGAAAATTCAGATGAATACTACAAATTACTTATCCATGTTCCAGCTATAGTGGATGGAAAAAGCAGATCTTCTAAGCATGGTGCTTGCCACCTACTTCAGAAAGGATTCATTGCTCCTGCCTCCAGGTGCCTCCTTCAGATCTCAAATCCTAATGCAGCCATGCATGCAGGTAAGGCATGTGTTACCTCCTCAGGAGGTCACAATGGGCTGGTATGAAATGCCTTACCTTGGGAACAAACAGCAGATGATTAAGAAGGGATTGACGGACCACTGAACCACAAGGTGCTGCTCAGGGGAGCAAGTCAGTCAACACACAGAGAAGCGAGAGAGTAGACATGGGAAGAGCCACATGTCCATGCTGTAGGTGGTCCCAGTGTCCTCCTGAGACAAGTGTGAGCTTTAGCTGAATGAGGAGCTGGTCTGCAAAACCAATAGCTGTAGAGTGTCAGCCTATAGACCCATTTAAGTGTCCACCCATAGTTCATTGTATAAGAGCTCCTTTTATGGATCAAACAGATCTTTAGGCCTAGACTTAGTTGCCTGATCACATGGAATTAACTAGTACCAGTGGAACTCTCCTGGATTATCAAGACAGATATAACAGATGTAAGACAGGAGCATGTGATAGTTATTGCCTTCTGGACCAGGAGGCAGAAGTCAGGTAGGATAAGCTAGGACATCTCATCTGCCACTGGATGCTTGTTTATAGGCAGCTGAACCAAATGCTAGAACTCCATTAGTTAAAATAGGTGCTTAGGCACCTATGTCCCATGTAGATGTCAATGTGTGAAGACATATCTGTGCTCTGAATTTCACTCTAAGGGCCCCAGGTCAAACATCCCTAAAACCTCAGGCACCTCAAATAGCCTTGAACATCCTTGTGTGGAAATGATCAGAGCAGGAGTGTTGATCTGCATGAGGATAGGGAGGCTCTACAGAGAGCCTTAGATAGGTGGGGTCATTGGGCCAACATTAATGGTATGAGCTTCAACAAGACCAAGTGCCACGTCCTGCAATAACCCCATGCACCGCTACAGGCCTGGGGAAGTGTGGCTGGAAAGCTGCCTGGTGGAAAAGGACTTGGGGGTTCTAATTGACAAGCGGCTGAATATGAGCCAGCAGTGTGCCCAGATGGCCAAGAAAGCCAATGGCATCTTGGGTTGTATTGGAAATAGTGAGACCAGCAGAAGTAGGGAGGTGATTGTCCCCCTGTACTCAGCACTGGGGAGGCCCCACCTGGAGTATTGTGTCCAGTTCTGGGCACCTCAATACAAGAGAGATATTGAGGTGCTGGAGCCAGTGCAGAGGAGGTCAACGAAGCTGGTGAAGGGCCTGGAAAATAAATCATACAAAGAACAATTGAGGAAGCTGTGACTGTTTAGTTTGAGGAAGAGGAGACTGAGGGGAGACCTCATCACTCTCTACAACTACTTGAAAAGACACTGTAGAGAGGTTGGTGCTGGTCTCTTCTCACAAGCAATTACCAATAGAACAAGAGGGAATGGATTCAAGATGCAACAGGGTAGGTTTAGACTGGACATTAGGAAGAAAATATTCACAGAAAGAGTGGTCAGACACTGGAATAGGCTGCCCAGAGAGGTGGTTGAGTCACCATCCTTGGATGAGTTTAAGAGTCATTTAGATGTGGTGTTGGGGGATATGGTGTAGGGGAGAACTTTGTAGAGTAGGGTTGTCAGTTGGACTCGATGATCCAAGGTTCTTTTCCAACCTAGATGATTCTATGATTCTATGATTCTGTTCTGTGTCTGGTTGCAGGGATCCTTTCCCAGATGTATTGGCAAGATGTGAGGCGTGCCTCCGGAACTGAAAAGGTTATAAACAGCACTGACTACACTGGCATAATGCTCCTGTTTGAGATACTTGTATTGCCAGCACTTAGCAAAATGTAATTATATCATATCCATCTGCTTTAGCACAAAGTCAGGGGACCACTACTGTGCTGTGAAGGACAGTCTTACATCTTTAATCATTCTGTGATATCAGCACTCAGTGACCTGTCTTCTAACCAAGGATGCAATGATACTGCATTTCAGGTATAAAACCTGAGTGCACAAACTCATTCAACTGGCTTTAATTTGCAATATGGGCATTAGCAGCTGTACAATTTGTGACATACTGATCATTTTTATGATGTGTCTGTTGGTATAGCCAATATTCTCTCTCTTCATCACCTGCACTTAAATCTTCCTTGCTTTCAGATGCTGTGCATGTGCAATGCGTAATAAAGAAACTGAATTACCTCTCACCCCTGGAGAAGGTGATCCTTCTGAATCAGCAGGGTGGTTATTGGCAGGCAGTACACATCATTTGCATTGTGGCTGCCTGCACCCTGTTTGACCTACGCATGAATATTGCAGTTCACCTAATCCCTATTGCTTGCCCAAACAACTCTGATATAAGAGAGCATGATAATTGCTGCTGCTACCTGTCACCGGCATAGCATCATACCTTAGTATTCAGGAGAACTTGTGCAAAATGGAGCTCAACTAGCAAGAAAATTAAAGAGTTAATAAATTCAGACCCATTATTTTTCACTAACTGAACATGTAGGAAATAAAGGAGTTTTTCTTTTGGCGATAAATTAGCTCCCACCCTCATTTTGTTTGTTATTACAGTCATGGTTCAAAGCCCTCTACAAAAACAAGGTCCCACTTTATTATAGGACAGTCAGGTTCAGCGCACAGCTTGCAATAAAGAAATTAGCAAACCAGAAGCTGCAATTCTGTAGAAACACTCAAAAACGAAGAGGATTTAAAGTGACAAGATCCAATTAAATTTAATTACCCAAGCTGTATTTTCATTTTAACTGACACTTTTTATTAAGGAGCCACATGCACTAAAGCTAGAAACCTGGGCCAAATTGCATCCCAGTAATACAGTTATCTTATGCAAAATTCTGAGTATCTAATTTTCTAAAATGAAATTAGAGACATGGGGTTTGTAAAAGGTTCTCTTTGTCTGATACTATAAGATGCTGTTTGCAATGTACCTACACTACTGTATATCTATGCTACAGTAGCACCTGATGTACCTAATAAAACTTATTGTTGGGAAAGTGTCTTAGCACACCTTTATTATTTTTTAATATGCAAGTGTCCGGTATAAGTCAGGGAGACTTAAAAACTGCAAATCTAAAACTCTTGAAAGCTAAAACAAAATTTTTATCACTTTGACATGAGAAAGTTATTTATGCATCTTTTAATTTTGTGTTTAAGCAGGTACATAAAGCTGGTCCAAATGATTATTTTCACTTTATCTTGTCTGTCCCCACAGCAGCAAAGACCAAAGAGGGGCTGCAGAGGAAAACCCGCTAGGAAACTTACACTTGGCAGTTTTTTCCATGCCTCTTGTTTTAAGCAATATATAGCTAAAAAATTTGAAAGGAAAAAAAAATAAAAAGAAAGGCAGTAGATGAATGGTTAAACAAGAACATGTAAGAAAACAGAATAAGAAAACAAGAGAATGGAGACATTAGCTTAAGCAAGCTCAAAACAGTAGGGACAGTCTAACACCCATGAGTTTTTAAGAAATGAGTGAGATTGCACAGTCATCCCTCCCTCCTGAGGGTTGAGTAGGATATGTCAATACCTTTGGTGGTTGGAGTGGGGCTATCGCTGGTGCCAGCACCTCAGCAAACACACCATGCCCACTGGCAACCCTCCCCAATGGTAGGATTAACGCTGTCCTGGGAGCAGGAGGAAAAGCAGGTGCACACTGTCCCTGTCTCCTTGGCAGGGACCTGCACTGCTGTGCCCCACCCCAGCCACCTCATACAGCCCCTCAGGGTGGTGGATGGCATGAGTGCCTCTCCTGCTGACAGCAGCAAGGGGATGAGGGGTTGTCTAAGGGGGAGGCACCATCAGGACCAGCCCACATCCCCTGTTCTTTTCCCTGGAGGAGAGGGATGCTAGGGTTTCAGAGAGAAAGTGTTTCCCCATGTGGACTGTGTCATTACAGACATGCACAACAGCATTACTATGACCATTACTACAAGCTGCATTCATGAAAGCACAGTTGGCTTCCTTTTCTGTTAAGTTCTGCTGTTAAACTTCTCAGGTTTCTAAGCAGAAAAGGGCTGCAGCTACAGAGGCTCTGTTTTTATATGGGACCAGGGAGAGGAAGAGACTGGGATAGAGTCCCACTCGCCTTTATTTGTAAAGTGTGAAAATAAAGGATGTAATTACATCGTGGGAGCAAATTTGGAGCCAAAAAATAATCTGTAAAGTATTTTGAGAATGGAATGAGGTGTAGCCACAGTCAGATGGTTCTTCATCAAAAGTTTCACTCTTTATCATTCCCCTTTGTAATTTTTCAGCTTAATTTCCTGTGAAAACAGTAAAGGGTGTGGGTATTAACATCTACCAGAACAACCAAGATGAGGGACAATACCTCAACACTCTCTTCTAACCACATTAGGACCAGAAGAGTACAACTACCACAAGAGCTAGCTTATTTATTTAATAACTTGTTACTTGATAACAGATTTGAAAAAAAAACCACTGTCATACACACCCATCCTGCCAAACTGAATGGCTTCTTTGAGGTGGTATCATACAGGTGCACCACAGAGGTTAGAAGGAAAATGTTTCATACCATCCTTTTCACCTGGAGGAGGCTCCCTGGCTACGGCATGTCCCTGTGGACAATCACTGGAAAGCCCAGTGTTGCAGTAGTACGTTTTGAGGAGAGCTCATGGTCTGTTACAGAAAATTTTGTCCAGTGAGGGACACTAAACTAAAGGAATTCTCACATGATACTCTGACAGTATTCTTACACTGAAATTTTAAATTTTCAGACCCAAATTTGGTTTTCCTTGGAGAAACAAATAAAAATCCAGGTGCTGATACATTCTAAACCTAGCGGTACTCACAACTAACTTAATGAATACTTTATCTCCCAGTAACATAAATATGGTGATGGCACAGTCACAAAATATTCATCAAAGATCCACTGGCCTCACACAGCTAAGTTAGGCCAGTTCCTGTAGCTAATAGCACCCAAGAGGACAGTTAGCACCCTTTCTGGCTGTCTCTGATCTCCTTATCCTGAACAGCTGTCTCGTACTCCCAAGCACAACCTGTAGCAAGACTCCAGAGAATGTCTCAAACTTGCCTTCAGAGCCATAGCATAAGTCCCTGCTGGATCCACCAGTAAACCCCAAAACTATCACAGATACACATCAAAGATCTTATGTCAAATAAATTCTTTTCATTGATCCTTTCACATCAAAATTAATGAGGGAAGAAACAGTTTTAAGCAGAATGCAAGTAATCACTACAAACCAAACTTTTTTTAAAGGGCAAGTTGAAGCAAAGGGGGAAAATACATATGCAAAATGGAAAGAGCTACATTATCCCAAGAACCAGGACTCCCTTTCGGGGCTAACCCCCGTTCACACATGGTTATGAGCTGTATGTGGATGAACTCACTTGTGCCCTGTGCCCACCTTTGTATAACCCTCAGTCTCTCTGAGACACATCTCTACAGTGCACCGTGGGTCAGCTGGGCAATGGGGCAGAGGTCTTCACCTTCCTGGTGCAATTGCACTTCCATTCAGCTTTCCAGTCCCAGGAATCCTGACTGAAACATGGTCTGCCAGGTACTGATCTGCCTCCAATTTCTTCCCTCTCTCTGCCCAAGCAACACAGAAATTCATACACAGTGTACACCAATTCAGTTGTTAATTATAACAAGACTACAAACATGAGTAAATTTGGACCATGATTCCTTCTAAAGATACTACACATTATACACTGCCTGCAGTAGCACTTGCTGTGAATAGGACCATCTAACAGATACTTTGAAGCCCAGTTCTGCTCCTAGGAAAGACAAGGGAAATGCTCACGATTGTGTCAGTGAGTGCCAGTGTGCCAGGGTGTCAGCTTCATATTCAGAAAAAAATAAAGACACGTAGAATCTGAGTAACATTCTTGATGACTAAGTGAAAAAATACCTTTTGCTTTTTTACCAACCTTTCCTAAAAAACAGCAATAATGAAACCAATAAAACACCCAAAACAAACAAAAAACCCCATTGTTTTCCTTTGCATAAGGCTGTAATTTCTCTAACCTTTTCTAATTTTCATATTGTTTCTGTCACTTCTGATATGTTTCCACCTTCAAATACTCATCATGGGACATACAGAATAACCAAAGAATTTCTTACTCTTCCGGTGGAGGGATATTTAGTGATGTGATAAATCAGTATAACCAAGATATCAAACATCAAGCAGACTGTCTGAAAAAGAAAGGACAAGCTATTATGTAAGTCATATGCATACTGATTTTGGAACTTCCAGTTACCTGCTCAAAGACAGCTTGTTCCTTTATTACCATTCAAAATTAATTAACTAAAAATTAAAAACAATAGCTCAAGAAAAAAAAAAAGAGGAAAAACAAAACAAAACAAAACAAAAAACCCAAGAAATTCAGCCCAGAACTGCATATTTGTTTAGAAGAATGAATGTCTGAAGGGGAAAAGCCCACCCAGCATCTAGTCTCACACATACCATGAATGGCTCCAAAGTGCCTTTCGGGTGAGCAAACAAATCATGTAATTCTATCGTGTGCTGATTCAAAAATAAATGCTGCACAGGCTCGGTTGGCCCTGCCTGGCTGTGGAGGGTGTCTCGTTTCTAGCGCCAGGGACACTTAACAGGTTTGTAGTCATTTCCATGCTAGTCTGTAGAAACAGCTATAGAAGTCTATGGAAGGTATTCATTAAGATTGGAAACAGGGGAAATGGCTTCTCTTGGCTGCATGGAAATATGTCATCTAGCTGGTTCCTGAGTCTTGCTCACACGTTCAATGTTAAATCAGTCTCCAGATTTGAGGTCAGGAGAAGATTTCCCCAAGCTTGAGACTGACTGTCCTTGCTGGGTAGCTTTTCGTTCTTCCTGGGATCATCTGGGAGGGTTTTTTTAACATAGCCTGAGTCATTACAGGATTTTAGGGTTTGTTGAGGCTCTTGATCTCTCCTGCTATCTTCCTAAGACACACCTTTTTGTGAGGTTTGATCTTTTCCTGTAGGGCTAGGTCTGCACTGACATGCTGAAAGTAGCAACAAAACCAAAGCAGCCAATTCCTGTCTCAGGCTTGGTCTCGTGTTCCGAACACAGAATAGGGCAGTTTAGTTTACTATTGTTTGTGCTCTACACCTTCTATTGGACTTTAGTATCCTTGGTGTCACCTTGAAGTCTACAGATGTTATTACATACATATATGCATGCATACATACTAAATCAATCAGAATGAAAAATATATACATAGCTAAAATCATGACTAAAGAATGCTGGAAGTGGGTCTAAATAAATGCCAGCACTTCACCAAGCAAAGCAGGACTAGGGGAAAATCCAGAGATCCTATTTGTTTGCCTGGTTAAGCTGTATTGTTATCCTCTGTCCTCCTTTCGCACCCCCCCACCTTTTGTACTAATCTTCCCTACATCTGCTGCCAGCTAGGCCAAGCTCAAACAGCAGTGTCAATTCCAGGGTCAGAAAGGTCAGCAGTGACACCCGATTTAAGTGTTATTCACTCTGATGCTGTGACAAGACAGATACAGCGTGGCCTGACTAAAGTGATGTATGTTAAATTTGTTGCAAATTACTGGCTTGATGGATCTATTGATGACCCATTGCAGCTGTCAGGATGTCTCTATCAGTCTCTCAGTTACGCTTCCTCCTGCTGCTCAACCCCATCCCCCTCTGCCTGCTCCCATCAAGCACATGGTGGCTTTATAGTCCCCGAAAAACTCAAGGTGCAAAGCAAAGGGAAACAAAGCAGCAACATCTGCTCTAAACCTGAGGAGCACTGGAAGCCATCTCAAGAGGTGTAAAGGTTTGGTGGTTTATAGACCTGAGTCATTGTTCAAGTTCATGTAATCTGGACACCTACAGAAAACTTATTGTTAATAGTAGGTTTTCAAGACGATTCTTATCTTCATCCAAAGTATTAAAAACCTGGTTATTTGACCTCTTGCTTGAAGTATCTTACTCATCTGAGAAACTCTTTGAAAGGGGATATGGCCTTCTTTTTAGCTTTTACTCACAAGTAGAGCAGAGAGATAACTGACCCAGATTCTCCACAGCAGAAACCGGGAAAGGCAGATGGAGATTTCCTAGGACATTCCCTTCCTAGTGTTCCCTTCCCTTCCTACTGTTCCCTTCCCTTCAGAGCAAAACCATACACAGCTTCTCTGGCAAGTGACACTACAGACATGAAGGAAGGGCTGCAGTCACTTTAGGGCAGGCCCCTCCAAGAGTCACAGCTTGCCTGCTGCCCACGGTGGCTGAGACTCTCCCCTTCATGCCCCATGGGAAACAAGGTGTGTGTGGGAAGCAGGTTTGACATATACCTTTGCAATGCTGCAAGGCTGGAGCCTGGGAGAGGCACAGAAGCCCAAACTAGTGAAATGGAGTGAAACAGATGGAAACAAAATCCTCTCAAGCACCACAGATCATTTCTATTTTCAAACCAATGTCCCTCCCAGGAGTGCTTGTTCCTGGGCAGGTGCAGTAGTAATTACAGAAGTACAGCCCTTCCACACATTTTAGGACACATAGAGGAAGCCTCTGGTGATGATGATAAATTATATCCCATTTCATAATTACATTTAAGGAGCATCTTATGCAAATTTCTTCTGTTTAAAGAATTTTATTTGTTTGGTTTTTTGCATTAACTCCACTGTAGCTCTGAAGCATACTAAGTTTTGTTCTTGCTTCTAGTTATTATTACTTCCTGCTGCTGCTGCACCTTTTGTTCTTTCAGTCTGACCCACAGATTGTCATCTGTTTGGTCTAGTGTTGCAGAGTTATTTTTAATAACAGCTAATTCCTCCACAAGCAAAGCGAGAACCCCACTCAGTTGCATTCCCTGTATTTGCATCGGCAAAGAAAAGCCCAGGTGCTTCTGCTCTCCTATTTTCTGTTGGATTCTGCTAAATACCACCCAGCAAACAAGGACATTCAGGGATGCCCTAACTATAGAGACTCAGGTGTGAAAGAGTGTCTGGGAATCTGAAGATGTTTTCAAGAACACGCATCTTATGAAGGAATGTTAGCGAAAAGGGAGAGCGGGGACAACAGTTTTACTGCTTTCAGTTGAGCTTGTCATTGGAAGACCAACATGACTATTAGAATTCCAGTTCCACCAGCATCTTCAGCATGTTTCATCATGACACATATCTGACCTCTTCCATTTTAATTTGAGTAATCAAAGCCCTAAAGAAAGGATAAGCACCAAAGAAACATAGGTCACTTTTTTCTAGAACTACAATAACATCATTCACAGTTGTGGCTCCTTTGCTAATTTTGATCCACTGTGAATGCTCGTTCAAGACAGAGACTAAATGCTGACAATCAGGAAAGACTTGAAAAAATAGTGGGACTTCAGCAATTCAAATATATTTAATCTTTGAAATACATAAAAAGAATTCTGCCTAGCTACATGTAGATTGAATTGAGACCCAAACTAGGCCAGAATCTGGACTTAAATGTACTTAAATCTTAAATGTACTTAAATCTGTACTCAAAGCTCAAGATGAGCTTTAAAACATCCTACAACATTATACATCATTATATGTGGTATCCAGATCTACCTCTCCTTCATCACAAGTAACCAAACAATAGTCATTTGGATGGTCCAGTGCCTGAACAAGAGAGCTCAGCTCAGCTCATACTCTAAGATCCACCAGGTGAAGCTGAGAAATAACAGACAGGAAAAATACAAGAAAATAATTTTGAAAATTTTGCAGTATAGTTCAATCTCCTCTGGTGGAAAATAACACAACCACAGCTGTGTGCATAAGCCCAGCATCACTTTGAGATCACTTTGAGACTTCATCTTAACCACAGGTTTTCAAACCAAAACTCTTATGAGTATTTATCTGAACTCCATAACGTAAAAGTCATGGCCTTCCTCAACTATACTACAGCAAAGTGCTGTAACTCAGCATGCAGGAGTTAGAAAACACTGGCTGACAGTGAACACTATACCACATCTCTTGAGCAAGACTGGCAACCGTGGCTGCTTTGCTCCTGTGCTCTACTTCTTCCAAGGGGGTTAATTAGTTTACAAATTTAGAAATTTTAGAATTTGTTCTTGTCAGTAAGTTTCTTGGTGGCACTGGCCAAGAAGATTAAAATATAGCTTGAAGTTGTAGGATAAGAAAGCTGTCTGCACCACTTGCTACTCCTTGTTGGCATATTCTCAGCAGCCATCCCAACTCTGGGAAATAATATCTTCTGGGAACTAAACACCATAGCAAAGTTCATCACCTTCTAGTCCAAGGGCAAGGCACCTTTTAATGACATCATCTTTACTAACATAAACAAACAGAGACGCTTGTAAGCATACACATTTTTAAAGCTTTGAATGAACCTCCCCCTCTTTAGGGAAGAAGATATCAAAATAAAATAGATGACAGCCACATTGATGAATGTTACACTACAAATATAGTTTTATAGCAGACCCGGACAAATAGATGTAAACTATTATTTCAATTGTTGTGAAAAATTGAGACCAATCTAATGGATCTAATATAAAAAACAGAAATACTTCTCATGGAAGTGAACACCTTTCTTCTTACTCATGGATCCATTCCCAGTCAAGCTGGTAGAAACATTGTGGTTTGCTCTCCCTTTGCTGGAAAATATATTCAATGTGTCCAGGGATGCATGCACAAAACAGCCAGCATTCTTGTGATAAAGTGAATGATTTGGGATTGAATTTCTTCAGGCAAAGGCAGAAATTGAACCAGAAATCCCAATTCCTGGTAAGATTATGGCCACTAAGCAATAGTTTTAAAAAGCTGTATTTCAAAAGAAAGTGTGAAATACCATTGCATTTTAAGAGCTGAATCTTGTATCAAATCCCTCAAGGGAGTTAAATGAGAAAGAATGACCTTTTCCTCTGCTTTAGTGGTGCCTAAGGACAAAAATGGTCGCTGGTATTGAGGTCAAGACAGAAGCATAACCTTCAACACCCATGGAAATCGTGGTCAAAGACCACAGTGTGTCCAGTAGAGAAACACTTGCTGTCTTATGTCAACAACAGACTAAAGATGTTTAGGACAGTGATTTTGAAAGTAAGTACAGTTGGTTTTAATCCCTATGTATATAACCCTTAGTTTCTGAAAACTAACAAGATCAGAGCCTAAGGTGTTATGAATTCAGGCACTGAGTACAGTTTTAACTTCAGATAAAATTACAAGAATCCTCATGGTCTTGTATCTTCTTTTTTTGTTTGGGTTTTTGTTATACTTATTTTCTTTTTCACTCATCTTCCTTTAATCTTTTGTACTTTCACTCTTGCTCTTTCTTTTATCATTTTCTCTTTCTTTCTTTTTGTTCCCCTTCCCCTTTTTCTCTTCTCTTCTCTTCTCTTCTCTTCTCTTCTCTTCTCTTCTCTTCTCTTCTCTTCTCTTCTCTTCTCTCCTCTC
>JAOQGH010000001.1:135476799-135503914 GCA_025769975.1 Gallinago jamesoni
TTCCCTTCCCTTCCCTTCCCTTCCCTTCCCTTCCCTTCCCTTCCCTTCCCTTCCCTTCCCTTCCCTTCCCTTTTTCACATTTTTTTCAAAGCGTTGCTACTACAGAATCATGTATGCCATGAATATAATTAAATAAAATTAGTATTGTCCATCAGCTTGGCACACTTCTTTTTGAAGAAACATAACTTTTCTCTCTCTTGGAATGCAAATAGTAAGAATAATTATTCCATATTTACAAAAGATATTCTTCAAGGAGGTGGGGATGAGTATACAATTCCCAGAGATTTTTCATCTGTTATTGTTGAGAAGAAGTTCCAGATGTATTATTGAAAATAGGCCTGGCAAGGACCAACAGTTCAGAGTATGAAATCAAGATTCTGTGAGCACAAACAAATCTGAACTGAGGAGAACTCTCCTCCAACTGGTCTCTCTATGTAATGAAATAACCAAATCCCACTTTTCAAACATATCCTACACCTGATTTGCATTTCCCTCACACAAGTCTATCTCATGAATATCCTGAAAACCCTTCTATCAGTTGACCTTCTAGGGTTTTGTCTTTCCAAGCACAAAGATTGTGGTGTTTTTTCCAGCAGCTGCAGGTTGTTTTTCTTTGATATTTATCATTCACAGTCTGCCTCAGCCTAGCAAGACATGCATCACAGTCTAATCCAAGCAAGATTCACAAGTACAATAGAATACTCGGACAACTGAAAAAGAAAGCGAAAGGCAGCACAGAAGAAGACCACCCGAGATAATGGACAAATTTGTATGGTGTGGCAAGGCAAAACTATTGGTTTTAATAATAATAATAATAATAATAATAATAATAATGTTTTAATATAGTAACATTTCTTATATAGTAATAATATAATTAATAATAATTATGATAATTTGTCACAGTATAAAGGGATAGCAAGAGAGGACACCTGCTCCTCAAAGATTTCTCATCCAAGTAGATGAATGTACACAAGCTAGCAGGAGTTGAAACTTCACACTTGCACTACTCTGACTCAGCAGGGATTGGCAGTCTGGCCCGGCTCTGTGCTAACTGTAGGACATCTGCAGAAGATGGCCTAGCATAGCTCAGGCCACTCTGTCTTATCCATTTCCCAAGACAGTCAAGCTCAAGTTTCATCTACTCTGTTATAACCACAGACTGGATTTGGATTGAGATCTAGCATGGACCTCTACACAGGTCTCCATTCATACACAAGGCGCAAGGTCATTTTGGATTGGAGCCCTATGGCCTGATCCACAGCTGCAGCCAAAGAGCTGAAGCGAATTGCCCAAGCCTGCACAGAAGAACAGTGACAGAAATGGGAAACAACATCCAGTTCATACATGCCTTGGTTTGGTACCACATGCAAGTAAATATTGTAAATAATTCCATACAATTCTCCATTTCCATACAATTCTCCATTTCTCTGTGATGTAGACCTTATGTTAGAAAATCCATGCCCATCCCTTTAATTTTGGATGAATGCAGAAATTCAGATGAGGTTCTTTAAACTCCTTATTCCATGTTGAAGAACAAAAAGAGAAATGATTCTTATTTTTCAAGCAAAGTAGTGTAACGTAAATGTGACAATGGACTACAAAAAATAAAATTTCCCACTAAATTCTCACAGAATAAGAAAGCCAATGTGTACATTGAGTCCTTCGTTGCTGCTTATATATTGCAACCCTGACCTTGTGAAACTACATTTGAGGAGGAGTGGAGGAAAAGAAAATATTTTTGTTACGATTTTTCAGTTCTTAGACCTTTTCTGCTGCAAGAAGACATTGCCTTTTATGTTAGTCTTCTTCCTTATACCCAGAAGGTGGATATTTGAGTCTTTTACTAATAAACCATTTCCAAAATCCTAAAAAATTGGTCAAAATGCATAACTTCACTTAATTAACCATTCTTTGAGTATAGAATATGACATTTAACGTTTTTTCTACAGAAAGACCACGTCACAATAGAATTATCCCAACTTGTAACCATTTTCTTGTGGATATAGTGACAAGAACACATACATTTAGAAAGCAAGAAAAGAGAAAAACAGAAGAAAATGCAACATTTGCAACCACACCTCTCTCAAACACTGATGATGGTGATGAAGTTGATGCCACCGAGGATTACTAATATTGTTTCTGTGTCCATATTTTCACAGGAAAGAGATGAGATGCATCCCTCAGCAAAAGAGAAGGCTGCAAGCTAGGCGTGGCAAGGACTTGAGGCCATAGACAAAGACTAAGATATTCTAATGGCAAGTATAGTAAAAGCAAATATTCCAGCCATAGACTGGTCTCATGGCTGTTTACCCATCCAAAATTAACTGTCTAACACATACTCTGGCCTCTGCTTGTAACAAGAGAAAAGAGGCAAGAACTATCTGGTGAATCACTCTATTTTAAGAGGGGTAACAAAGACAGGTGAAATTAATTATCTCCCAGACAAGACTTTCTCCTCTGCAGACTGCAAAGGAAGTCTAGACAACCTGATTAGACTCAACATCCTGATTTTAGATGGCTAAAGCTAGGTGATATATCTCCCACTTCAAATGTCTATGAAGAAGGACCTGGCTGAGTCCAGCAGATATGAAAGCATGGCATTTTCTGAGCAGTATTTAAGGACCTTCACCTTTCTTAGCTAACATTATATTACTTGCTTAATGTCTGAATTTGCTGGTGTTGACATTGCACTTCCATATGGGAATTACTTAAGCTGCAAATAATGCAAACCCTCAGTTACATATACAAAATTGACAATGAAACTATAGCAGCTCATTTAAGTGTTTGGAGGCCAGCACAACTCAACTACTGAAGCAGAGTCACTCCTTGTCCCCAGCAGCAAACATGAGCCAAATCCCTTTTCCGAAGCAGGGAGGGAAGGCTTTGGCAGACCTCAGACAGCAAATGGGGACCCATTCTCTCTCTCACCATTGTCTTAAAGCCCTTGGCCTGCCCTCCTCCACGTACCTTGACCTGTTTAGGTGTATGTAGAGGTTTGTGGAAGGAATCAACTTTAGTCCCATGTTCATGTTGTGGTTCGCCCTGGGCCTCCTAGCTGCTGCCAATCCCAGCATATGTGCCAAAAGGTGACCAGTATTGGCTTTGGTGATACAGCTGTCATGGACTTTGGGGTGCCAGAACACCCCTAGGACACACTTCAGGCACCCCCAGACTTTGAGGCCTTGGAGGAGTTTTGGGTAGTAAGTTGTCATTTCCAGAATGTCACGTTAGGAAAGGGGTGATGGGAACTCTCCTCACCCTCTGAAGCTGCTTTCTCCTTGGTTCCTTCCCAGGTCTTACCTCCTCAGTTCTCTACTCAGAGTTTCTTGGCCAAAGAAAATGGTACGGGTGAAAGCGCTCACTGTTGTGCATCACTCGTGCAAAAGGAGGTTTCACACTTGAACCAGTTCATGAGGAAGCAATCCGACACACTCTGGTATGACCATCACTTTTTTAAGGGAAAAAATCAGCAGGCACCAGTAGAAGTTTGCCTATGAACGATCTTGGGATGAAAAGTGGAAGAAATCCCACTTTTCTTTAGCCTGATTGTCAAAAAAAGGCAGACAGAAAGAATCAACTAGCTACAAGGAACGCAGTAAGTGATCTCTTCTGATTATAATCAGGAGACAGAGCCTGTGATATATCTGCAAGCTCAATCTAAATAAGGCCCTATCCTCTTGTCTCTTTCACATTATGAATAAAAACATGAAATTAGTTTTATGTCAGAAGAACAACCCTTAAGACACTTGTAACTTATAATTATAATTTCTAAGCTGTTTGGCTTGTCAGTATCAAGAAATTCACAGCCCAAGACTTCCAGGACTTTATAGGCTGAGACATGCTGCGCTAGCTACTGAAAATTAACTATGAATCTCTCATCTGCATCCTGATTTATTAACTAGAGTGAGAAACAGAAAGTTAAAAAATGTACTGTATGTGCATAGCCTGCTAGCACAGAAGAAGCCATTAGCTGTGTTTTGCTACTAGTC
Organism: Gallinago jamesoni; assembly: GCA_025769975.1. NCBI lineage: Eukaryota > Metazoa > Chordata > Aves > Charadriiformes > Scolopacidae > Gallinago > Gallinago jamesoni. The sequence continues at coordinate 135,480,789 of JAOQGH010000001.1, forward strand.
AATAAACTACTAGGAACGGACACATTTAGGGGTTTTCTTCCGGCAAGTGTATTTAGGGTGGGGTATTTTTGTAAATAAGTTTTGCCAAATTTTCCTATCTGCTCAAGAGCAGAGCTGGCCAGCGACAATTTCAGGATTCTGCTGGATTCATAGGTAGACCAAAAAAAAAAAAAAGACAAAAAAAGAAACAACATTTTCAGACTGTCTTTGCTATGCAAAATTCCGTTCCCTTGCTAGAGCCGGCTGAAAAATGGTAGCATCGCCTGTGATGTATTTTGAAAGAAACAGGTTTTCTTATGTACTTTAAATGAGAATTCTGAGACAGAGGTCTGACAAAAAAAGTCAGGAATTGAAGTCCACTTAAAACAGGAAAATAAACTATTAAAAAACCCCAAGATATTTCATGGGCAATCTCTACCAAGGTTCTGTTCTTCAAAAAAACAGTACTTAATTTGTTGGGATACTATTCCCCAATTTTGCACTTTTTCCTTCCAGCTTTGAAATTTTCTTCCTACAAGAACACCACTAAAGCTCTATCCTTTCTTATTGTTTTGAGGATATAAGGGCTTTTTCTGTATTCCAGATTTTGCTTTGTGGGAGGCACATTGGGGTTTTTTCATGTCAAAGTCAGCTAGCTTTGTTTTGTAATTTAAATACTCTATAATAGCAACACAGCTTGGCTCCTTAGAATGCATTTAATGACAGAATTTAGTGCCTTTTTTAAAAAGCAGATAACAATCATTCCTACCATTTTTGGGTGGAGAAATCAGGGCATATGAGTCTGAAATGGCTTGCTCAGCTTCTTACAGTTCTGAGTACCAAGGTCAAGAGAAGGACATACATCTTTCATTTCTTAGCCAGTCCCTGTCCCCTGCACCCTGCAATGGGACCTCCATGAGAGGTAATAATTTAATGAAGTACATAAGTATTTATTTCAATTTTTTTTTACGGTTTCTTCCCACATTGTTTCTGTTCAGCAATGTCATCTCTTTTGTTTTTCCCCCCACCTACAGGTTTTCATGACATACTCCTTCACTGTTTGAAATTTCAAAAATTTCAGTGGATCAGAAACAGGACAAAGCCAAAAAGAATAATCTCCAGAATTTCAAGTGTTCTGATTACATCAGAGTAATTTCTAAATCACTCCTTGTTTTTATTCTGCAAGATCAAAATCCAATGACAATAATTTACATAATTGAATCACTGTTGCATCACTTATGTGTATAAAGTTGCAGAGTTATAATTAGACCTGGGACACTGACCTTAATTTTCCTTAATTTAGCATTTCTGAACTTCTAAAATTGCTGGAGTTCAGCCAAACACAAGAAAGAATTTGAAATTAAATTTTAAGGAGCAAAGAAGTGCAAGTAAAGAGAATGTTCTTTACTCTGGTATTAAAAAAGGGTTTTTCAGAGCTTATACATTCTGGCTGTGACAGAGTTAAATGTCTGATCACAGATTTGTGATATATATTGACTGTACCAGATTAAAATTTAGACTTTATTTGTAGCATAAATCTGGTAGATGAATATGTAATGTACGTTCTACTTTTATCGCGGTCATAGAATACTCTGAAACTTTAACCCCCAGAATGCTATCTATATATTTCCCTCCATATTTTGCATTCACAGAAATAATCACATTAGTTGTTGGATACCTTTTAGTAACACATTTTTCTTTTAGTAAATAAAAAAGACTGCCACTTTCCATCATTTCACAACACCTAGAAAGACAGTAAAATCTTCAGAGCAATTGCATCTTTCTTTTGCTCACTCTCGCACATGTTCCCTCTAGAGAAGCAGATGTTTGACTTGTCTCATGTAAAAGGCAAAAATTGAGTTACAGCTTCAGAGTGCAAGATTTGCAATGTTTGCTACAGTTTATTAATGTTAACCAAATAAAAATGACATTAGTGAAAAAGATCTACATGATATCTCAGAACTCCCAAGATTAGGCCAGATGGTCACTTCTAACTGATATAATCTAGTAAACGCTGTTGAGAGACAGGCTATTGATTGAATTTCTGACTTTAAATGCAAGCCCCATATCTGCACATGTCCACAGTGATATCAGTTGTTTGAAATCCAATACAGAGGTGTAGATTGGGAGATGATGTTAGTTGCTACCTATTAAAACTGTCAATTCCATCTGTTGTCTAACACTTTAAAATACTGACTGTAGTTTTTAATAGATCAGTATTAGATTAAGAGGCCGTATATTAGGGCTTTTACTAGCTGAGAAGCGTGGGTAAATGTGTAATTAAATGACACAATGGAAAAGGAACTCTGTTGGCTGGAACTGGCCCAAATTAGCATCAAGCAGAAAGCAAATGCTGTGATTTAGGATTTCTGCAGCCGCCAGACTTCCCTAAAAACGAATAATGTGCAGCCCTATTGAAATTCTCTGTACAAGCAAGTATATCATGATTAAAATGTGGAAGCATTGTGAGCGTTATGATTATCCAGCTCCATGCACAGCGTTTACACAGGTACTTCAGCGACTCTGTACATCTGCCAAACTGCCAGGCTCTGATGACATTCCCACAAGGGCTGTCTCAGATGGCTGATGACAGCCCCATCAAAGCCATGTTTCTGGAAAGCTGTAGTCCTGAATGCCCCGTAACCCCCAGAATACAGCTGAAAACCATGCTTGGGGGTCCCAGGGGTATGTATAGGGTGGTGGTTCAACCTGTCCCTTCCCCACAGGTGTGGAACATCTCCAGGCACTGGCCAGGTACCAAGGGCTGATGGGGAAGGAGGACGATGGACAGCCACTTCCAGCATTGCCAGCCCGACATCCAGCAGCTGTTGCTGCTTAAATTTAATCGGAGAGGGAAACTGCCCTCCTCAAGCCATATGTACCAGTATGACCACAGGAAAGGCGGGGGAAGAGGGACGAAAATGTTGGAATGGACCCTAAATGCGGACACATTGACAGACAGAGGAATTTGCTTGCTTTATAGCTCCCAATATTTGTACGTAGAGGGAAAATGGACATACCCAATATGCTGGAAGAAAAGCAGTAAGAGTCCTCCAGCTGTCTGGGAAGGGCCTGGGAGCAGGTTTCTCATAAAAACTGATGGTTTATTTTTCTCATAAAGTTTCTCTAGAATAAGCAAGTAACTTCCTATTTGCTGACCCTAGCTGAGCCATTGCCTCCCAAAATAGAAGAGAATGCGGGCTCAGGTGAAACATTGCTGTTATTTTCTGTGCTCTTTCTGCATTAACATTTTACTTTAAATATGAATTTTGAGAGCAGCATAATGGTGGAAGATGGTTTCAAGAGAGAAGAACTTGGAAGAGACCTGGAAGATTCTTTTTGCGAACTACTAGTGAGCTGGAGTCAAAACAGCTTTATAAATTCCCTGAATACACCACAAGAAGAGTTTTGGAAACATAAAGTCTCTTCATATTGTTAACCAGTACAAGTTACATGAAACATTCATGGAAAATGAATGTTAAGCGAATAGTACAGTATACTCATAGAATACAAATTGTGAATTCAGAAACACTGTATTCCCAACAGATATGCAATTTGAAGAATTATGCTCATTCCAGATAGAAACAGAGACACTATTGTGTGATGTAGCTGATAAATTAACCAGCAGAGGTCCAGTTGCATGCATCAAACGCTCAAAACAAATCCGTAGGACCAGAAATATTTCTGTGTATCATTAAACTACTTAGAATAACAAATATTTTCAGGAAAATCAAAAGTTGCTATACAGATTATTCACAAAACCAAGAAAAATTCAGTGAATGGATTATTTACTCAGTTGTGATTGCTGCTTGCTATGGTAGAGCAGAAACTGTTCTTCATGAAAGAAAAATCTTCATGATCCCTTTCTCATAGGTTTGAAATACTTAACACCACACAGCAATAAAAATGCAGTATTTCAAGTCTGGAGAGCAGCAGTTCTTCTCTCACTGTGGCTCTCTTTTTAAGGGATCATAGTTCTCCAGCCTGGCCACTGTGGTGGGACCCTCCCTGATATGACTGGCACCACCAAAACCATCAACAGAGCTTTTAAAATGGATTTCATAAGAGCTAAATCTTTATAGAACATGAATGGATAGAGAGAGGTTGGATTTTTTCAAAGCTTTCAGCACACTTTAAAGTAGAAGTGCTAACTTTAATTACCTCTGTGAGCCACTGGAAAATCCTACTTCATAACCCAGACTTGATCAAACTAAAGGTTAAAAATCTCACATCCATTTTAAACTTTTTTCTTAACCCAAAGGGTAGGAGAAAAATAGTGACTGTCATAAATGGTTCTTTTAAACAGATAATAGGCTTTCTGACTGATGTTGTCAAATGAAACCTGGGAAATGAATCACTAAATACAGAAAATACTATTTTGCTATAACTCCGTACCCTCCCTTATCCAGCAGAAAAGGAAATTCAGAAAAGGAACTGGCACACCAGCTGAATCTAAGTAATGGCAAAATGCTTGCTAGAGCTGTAAAGATTAATAAACAAGTTTGAAGGGGGGGTGGGTTGTTTGGGTTGGGTCTTTTTTTGAAGAGGATGGATTCAGCCACAGCATAGATGGGACAAGTTGCATAAACATAAGCAGCTCAAGTTGCACCTTACCCCATGACACACATCCCATACTAGGGAATTTCCAAGTTTTGCAGACAGCGCAGGCTCCCTCACCATATGAATTTTTGGTTACTCCTCTCCTTTATATCCAGGACTTCTAAGCAACCAGTTAGACCCATCATTCCCTTCAGGACTTGTTATGCCTATGAGTGAATTTATACTTCTGTCTTTGTAGGAATCAAATGCTAATTTTAAATATAAAAGAAACTGGTAGCTGAATTTCCAAAATAAGATATTAGAGGAATGATGGCACTGGAAATCACAAATTTGAGATGGAAAAAAAAAAAACCCACAAATATAATATGAACTAATTATAGTGAACACTATGCACACATATACACATGTGTACACACACATATTTACAGCTAGCCACAAAAGAACCCAAGACATAGTATTTCAGCAGACCAAAGAAAAGCAAGAACATGAACATTGTATAAGATAGTTAAAGGGATAGAATCAAACATACAGAATATTCTCATGCTAAAATACATAAAGGATTCCATTGCTATTGAATTTTCACCAGCTGCCAACTTTGCTAATCCTGTTACGAGAACACGTGGACAGGACATGCTTCAAGATTAGCACCAAGGGGGATCAATATTGCTGACTACAGAGTCTTTATCCACCTCTCCCCAAAACTGCCCTAAATGCCCCATACTCTTCTGCTGTGGTATTTTCCAGCCCCAGCTCAGAGCTGCTATTTCTTTCTAGTTGGAACTGTGCTGCAGGTGCAAGTGTTGTAGCAGGGGAAGAAGAGCCAGGGGCTAAGATAAGGATGGAAGAAATAGAGACAGGAGAAGCTGAAGTCTCTTTCCTGCTTCCTCCTCCCTCCGTTCCTCCTCAGGCAAAGTGGACAATGTAGGAATCAGACTTTGATAAATGATACAGCACTCAACAGATTCCACAGAGCATCGTCTGCCCAAAAGGAGACACTGAGTGCAGAGCAGGGTTGAAAATCTGTTGCCTTTTGAAGAAGTTTTGCTGAGTGCTAAGCTCCTTCAAAAAATCTGACCTGAGCTACAACCATAGAGCAATCTTGAAAACTGTTTACCTCTAGGTCTGAAATGCTTAATATTCACCAGAATCTAAGTGCAAGTGCATAACAGGAGCTTGATCCTCAGTTTTGGATAACTGAGTTTCTGATTTTGCATAAAAAATTATGTACCTGTCCTTGCCCATCTTTGCATTAGCAAGGCTTGCTCGCATAAATAGTGGTTATTGAATCACTTCCATTTTTCCCCAGTATTTTCAATTCCAGATGAAGGAGAGCGTGACCTGCCTGATATGGACATGTTGAGTAAGACTGTCCTTTCTTACAAGTTATTGCAACTGCTGTTCTTTTGGTAAGTTATTTAGGTTTACTTATTCATAATATCACTTAGCACAATTTTTTTCTCCACTTATATCATTATTGTAACAGTAAGTGTCACTGATGCAGTGGCAAGAACAACCCAGAGAAAAGATTGCAACTCATTATCATTCATTACTGTAGTGAAGAGAGATTAGAAACATAATGGAAACTGAGAGAAGATGTACCGTAGTGTCACTTACCTTGTACTTCGCTTCGAGCCAGGAACTTCCATGGACTGTGATAGTGGCTCGCTCACTGACTGCCAGTTGATGACCTTAGGTGAGTCACTTGACCTTCTGATGGCTTCATTGCCCCAGTGTAAGCTTGAGTAAAAAATGCATCACATGGAAACCCAGTGTTGTATTTGAGGAAAGCTTTCTGGCTTTTGCAGCTATATTTTTGAGCTTATGTAGATAGAGGTGCTCAGTGAGTGATAGTTATTTAATACTTCCCATTATAAGACCTCATCTTCAGATGTTGTAACTTTGCCAAATGCTAATAATCTGAGTAAAAATGTTTCATGTTGTGTGACTGCCACAGTGTGACAAAAGAAGTAGTAATATTTAGAAATTTAAGCATAGTTTCTGAAGATGAAGAATTTCTAAAAAAAAATGGTGCTAGATAATCTCATCCATAAGTTTACCAAGGTCCATCGTACTATTAGTTAAGATTGCTTGGGTTTGGATTTTTTTCCTCTACTTATTCTGTTAAAAGGCTGTGATAAAATTTAAGTGATAGATAGAAATTTTTGAATTATCATGATAGTTTCAATGAAACTTTCATCAGGAAAAGCTTCACAGATTCTAGCTTGGAATTTCTCATCAAATTTCTGCCAGGATAGCAAATAGTTTACTGATGAGTAAGTTCAGATGTGGGAGGTAAAGACTCTTGGTCTGTGATCTTGACGAGAGAGGCAAGTTCTCAGTCTAAACAAGGAAAAGCATTGTGTCAGGATTTCCTTCATCTCAAAGGAGCTGACCTGACCATTAAACCTTTGCCTAAGGAGGGTCTGAGGATCTTTTATCAGAATAGGGCTTAGCTTTCCAGAGTCCTGCTTGCCTTTTCCTACCTGAAGAAGACAATTTTGTGGTTCCCCATTCACATTTATACATAGCAAGAGAGGAAGAATGTTGCCAACCCCAAGCTTTCAAAAATAATGAGCTGGGCTTTCAAGATCATTACTGGCTTAAAAATCCTATTCTTTCAAAATAATGTCCTTGAGGTTCTTGTCTCGTGGATTTGACTTTGCATTTTGTGGGCTAGAAATTTTGATTTATTAAATGACAGCTCATCTTTTCACCTAAGTGAGTGAATTTAGGGCTTTTGAGTTTCATGCATTCCCAAGCTAATATTAAGAGGCTGATTTAGTCTACCTTGCAGAGATTTTTTGAGAGACGCTGAACAAACTAGTAATTAGTACTGTATTTGGAGCCTTGTAGAAGACATTGTATTCAAGGAACTATTGGCAGTACAGGAATCTGCTGCGGTGCCCCATGCTTGCCTGTGTTGCATGCTGGTGGGGGTTATGACCAGTGTAACATTCCTGCCTCTCAGGAGAAGATATATGGTTTTGTTTGTTGCACAAACACCACGGTACTGGAGGAAGGAGAAACCTTTCCGTGGATGGGATCTGCGTGGCATGCCATGGGAAAATCCATTCAGGGTCCATCAATGTTGCATAAACATGGTGTTCCCAGCATTTGAAGTGGCATAAGATTTACTCGTTATCTATATTCCCCTTTTTATTCTACCTTATGAAACCAGCCATTTTATTATACCATTTGTTGTCAGGTCTTTCTTGCTGAGATCCAGAAAGAGCCTTGCACTGCATGTCCCTCCCCGGTGCATAACAAGCTCAAGCTTCAAAATTTAAGATGTCTAGAGCCATCTGTGCCTGAGTTCAGTAGCAGCGATCACTATCTTACTTCATCTTAAGCACAACACAGATGTGGTGAACTGTCTTCAGTCTGGTGAACAGCCACCAATGTGGACAAAAAGGTCATGAATTGCCACGTTGAAAGAGCTGAAACCTATTGTGAAACCCAGTCTTCACTGTGTGCATGTAGGCAACACCCCCAGAAATATTAGGTCATTAAACAAGTTAGTAGACAGTACTAGTAAAAAGTAATCAATTTAATCTGAAAATGCTGTTCAGGTCATAAGTAGTTGCTGGTGGTTGCTGGGTTTGGAGTTTTTTTAAGTAGTGTTTGTTAGAGAAAAAACACCGCTATTATTATTACCTTTTTCAAAATAAAGTGCTGTGGCTGCTAGTGCAAGCTCTAATTAAATGCACAAGTCTGAATTTGATATTTGCTGGTGTCTCGTGTAATCTCTTAACTCAAAATGCAAGACAGACTCAAACCTGACACCTCTGGATCTTTTATAGAATATTCTTCCCTCAGAACAGACTTCTCTGTCAACAAAACTGTGGCTCAGATATTTGTGTATGTATGTGTGTGGGTATTGGACGGAAATTTAACAAGCTTTTTATTATCCACTGTTAGTATTAGCCTGAATCTTTTGGTTAGTTGGGAGTTAATTGCCAAAAGGTTTTATGGTATATCTAATTGGCTCAGTCATCCTCCTTTGCCATGAACCCTACCAGATTGCCAGCGTGCCCTGAACTCAAGCAGAGGGTAAGAGCCCATCAGTTATTTAGTATGTGCTAGAAGCATGCATTTTCTTTTCACTCCATGTGAAAATAGTTAACCACAAGGAAAGAGTCCCACCCCTCCACTTTGCAAAATGGTGAAATTAAGTTTTCCGTACAACTACCAGGGGACTGCAGTAAATTACCCTGGTAACAGAGTTTACATTGATTCTGAAAAAAGCACTTGTCCATATGTAACAACGATAACCTTTTAGAAGGTTTGGAAAACAAATCTGACACCCCATTAAAAGGCAAATGATTTTTTCTCCACACAAGAAAAAGAAACTTTTAAGACATAGAAGGCTATTAATAAATAATGGGGCTTTTTTATAGGAAAGGCTGACATGAAAGCTTAAGCCATAAACTGTATCAGAGGCAGTATTTTGACTTGTGTGGTTTATTTGTCAAAGCAGTGAGATGGGATCTCATTTTTATTAGCTGCACAAAAGATATTTTATTGAATGTCACATTGTAATTTGATTTTAAAAGGAATAGAAAAAATTACATTTTCTCGGATACGTAATACTGCAAAAACATGATAGTCATACTAACCACTAACCACAATGAGGAGTAATATAAGCCCTCCAAAATATACGCTAGTACCTTACCAGTGCAAATGTGTATTTTCAGATTTCATGTACCGGAATATTTTTCCTGGAATATCCAGTATAAATACTGGAATATTTTTCATTTACAACTGTCAGACTAATATATAAAAAAGTACATGCAAGTTATTAAATTATGTATGTAAACAACTAGCATAAGAGTTAGATTTGAGGAGAAAGACAGCTTTTAATACTTTAAAATTTGTCTTCAAGCTCATTCAGATTTCTTTACAAGAAAAAGATCATAGCCGAATGCAGGAGAGAACAGTGATCAATACCTAGATATAACAGGAAGGGGAATAAAGAGACCCGACGTACTGTAAGGTAGCCTGTACAGATCATGTTCTTTTTCACTTTGCCATTGACTTCCTGAAAGTTGTTTAACCTCTCTTGATCCAGCTCACTGTCCGTGCTTGTGAGCACTACTGCCGAAGGCAGCAAGGAAGCTCAGTGCCTGAAGAAAGAAAGATGCATCTTCCAGCACTGTTTCTGGTGCCAGTTTTGTCACAAAACACAGTGATACCATCCCTGGGGGGGCAGCCTGGCCTTGGTCCTGGGACGGAATGCTCAGCCCCTTCTCCCCTCCAAAGCCACCTCACCACACTGTTCAGCCCTGTTATACAAGAGGGTGAGCCCGTACCCAACCTGTGCCAGCCAAATGCGTTATTGCAACTTACGAGGAACATCTGTTATCACTTAAATTGTTCACTGTTACACAACTCCCCAAAAAGTAACACACTATTCAAAAGCAAGGTCCTAGTGACAAGGACGCTTATGTTAGTTGTTAATATTTTCACTAGCACTAAGCCACTGAATTTTTATATTTGTTTCACCTAGAGCTTCACTTTTTGTTATCCACTGGAAGCACCTAGAGAGCAGTTTCCCAACTGCTCAGTGTCTACAAGAAAAATAGAGGGGAAATAGAAGGAGAAACATTAATAACTGAATGAAAATCACCTTCAAAAATGTAAGTAGGAAGATGCATATTCTGCAATCCCACCTCTACTCCATCAATTCAAAATCCTGCTTAGCCCACTGAAGTTTTCACTGTCCCCTGGGCCATTAGCAATCCTATATATCTTTCAAGACTCTCTTACTCCTCAGCTGGAAGGAGGTTGCAAGTCATCAGATTCTCCTTCAAGATTCAGACAGCACCCATCCTGGGATGATCTTTAGATAGCGGCAGTTCTGGCAGAACCTCAACACACTGAGCACTTCACAAACATTTATCAATTCCTGGTCCTCATCAGGGATAGTTTAAAACCTGACATAAATCCCAGAGGGAAGCATGCAAGAGAGATAAATGCTACTCTTTCCCAGAAGGTGGGATTTCAAAACATCTAAGGAAATTTTAGGGCCAAAGCCATATCCACTTGCACCACATCTTGCACAATTAAAATATTTGAGCCCAAAAATAACTAACGGCCTTTTTCCCATCACAATGTTTATTTTTTTAGGCCCTGACTAAAGGCGTAGGATGCAGAATGTATGAGTGTATATACAGGTCCCGTAGAGCACTTTCTGTAAAATCTACATAAACACATTGAAGTGTCTTTCTTCACATCTGTGCATCAATGCACAGTTGCTTCATAGTGCAATGAAGACATTTAATGCTCAATGTCTTCAGTGCAGTTGCATTCCCTCTCACTTTCAAAATGAAAATACTGTTCAAGAGGTGGAAAGGAGATTACTTTCCCAAACTTCATATTTTGGAGATTGGGGTATTTTTCTTAGAAGCAGATGCTCCTGTAGGCAGAAGAGACTGGTCAAATTTTGTTGGTCTTCAGGTAAATACTATTTCAAAATCAGATCCCTACCATTTCCTCTTTTATCTGGTTTTTAAAAGAAAGTTTAGATCCCACTGCCTTGTGTTAAAAGCACTCTCCAAGAGAGCTGTAAGGTAGCTAACAAACAGCTCAAGGGAACTGGGGGAAGGAAATGCCAGTTTCTAGCAGCTGACTGTGGTGAAGCAGAATATTATCAATATTAATTGATAAGCCTGACAGAAGTAAGACAGCTCTGAGCACATAGATAGGCACAATTCTGGGCTCTGGGGACCTCTCTAATCAAACAGGGAAGTTTGCAGAGGTTCTAGCTGGTTCTAGCAGAGGTTCTAGTTGGTTCTAGACAGGAGTGCACGCATGCACATTCGAAAAATCCTGCTGTTCTGTCTGAATGACCTAACCAAACACTACATTCTCTACCAAGACCTTAGAAATTTCTGGAGGTGAAATCAGAAGGTGTGAACATAAATTCAGTAGAGCATAATACACAGATGCCTTCATAAGGGGTAAGAGAGATTTAGAACATGAACTACGACGGCAGTCTCCTGAATCCTTAATGATCCTAAGAAATGGTCTCACTTGACAGGTCCTACAGTAAACCTGTAATTTTTTTTTTTTGTTAAAATGCAAGAAAATATTCAAAGTAAAAAAAAAAAATGTTCGTTGTTTGGTTTTTTTTTTAAATACAGCCAAAGGTATACTGTCAGGGCTCACAGATTCTTTTGGTTGGCTGGGATTTTTTAAGGAAGAAGGTATCAACAGGTAGCATCAAAGTTAAATCACAGTACCACAGTACTTCTCATTTGCCTTACCTGTTTGAATCTATCAAATCTGTCTTTGGATGCCAGCAAGACCCTCCAGTCTAACTGTACATAAATATTTGAAAAGTTCACAGAGAACACTCATTCATGACCATCAATATTTTTTTATGCTGTGAGAGCCCAGTCCCTCCATTGTACATGTAAAACAGCACCTATGGTTGGAATAAGCTATGTGGCACCTTGTGTTTCCTGAATAGTTTAACTGTAAAAGCAAAAAAAATATTCCCATGGCCACCACTTGTCTGACTTTTTCCTAGACAGTCACACTGGGCAGATGAGGGCAGCTCATCCCTGTTAGAGAAAATACCTTTATTCTGCAGGCAGACTCCAGATGAGAGTGGTTCAGGTTACCATAGAGAGCAGCACAAGCACCTCCCACATGCGTCCCTCTAAATTACAGTCCTGCTATTGGGAACAAAGGCCTTCAGAGAGGTCAGCTGGCCACCTCCCCATACCCTCACCTTCTTATTCTTTTTTTGTTCAGAACATTATTTTCCTACTCGACTATTAGGGTAACCATATCCCTGCCAATCTTATTAGCATCTGTTTCATCTGATCATTAGCATAATTCATTTACCGATTAGCATATCCTAATTGTTACTGGGCACTTGACAGCATCCATAGCAATTTGTGCCAGGAAGAGAGAAGATGTGTCCACCCACCTGGCTGACTCCACTGGAGTCTCCAGTGGTGTTCCCTGCCTCTGCCTTACCCCTTACTCCCATCAGCCACTTCAGGCAAGCACACCTTTGATGGCCGCTTGACTTGATGGCTAAATGACCTTCAGAAAACACCTGCTAATCCATCCCTGAAGCAGTTTTTGCACAACCAGACTGACTTCAACAGCAGCATGGGCCACACGTGCTTGCCCTGACAGAGGACCCACCAACTAGGCTACTGTTTTGTAGCAGACTAAATGTTTCCATGGAGTACCTCTCATCTTCTCATGTCCTACAATCAGCATGGGAATGGGACATACCAAACAGCCAAGCATTTCAAGGTTTGGACTATATCAGTAATTTTTTTGGTTTCTCTGTGGAATAGCAATAAAAAACATTCCTCTTACAGCATTTAGTAAGGGATCGGGCCACTTCCAAAGCACTTTAATATCCTTTGAGGGATAGCACCATAAAAATATAGTGTAACTACTGATGTCCTCAACATTTTTAAGTCTGAGGAATTTTGTTTATTAATTAGAAGACTTAAATGAATTTCAGATTTTTAAGTTCTGCAGATGGTGACTAGCACATCAATATCCAAGTACTTATTAGATTTACAAGAACGTTGACTTTAAGGGAATTCAAAACACATTTCTTTTATTAATATTACATTGTTGTGCCAATCTCACAGCAGTCAGTATGTTATGAAGAAAACATCAGAGGGGTGTGGTAGTCCTCTGCAAAAGTTCAAAACAACACCATGACTACAAACATGATATTGCTCATCTTGGTCTAATATTCCCAACCTTTTCTTGACCCAGGATTCATAACCAACAAAAGGGAAACATGAGGATGTCTCTTAGAGGTGTTTTGTTTCACCTAAGCTTAAGACGTCTGCCATACAGACCTCTATACCTGGAACAGTCATCATCAGCTCCCTCCAAGGTCAGCGAAAGGACTGTACTTCCGTGGTGTACCCCATTTGAACTGTTTTACAGGTCGTCTTCTTGAGGGCGAGACAAACTGTTCTCAGAAAAGATGGCCAGCTCAGATGTAAACCCTTAATTCAGCCAGATGAATCCTGCCTCTTGCCTGTTCCTCATCAACTCCATTGATGTACAAAGCGGGTACAGAGGGAGAGAGAGAGAGAGAAGAAAAGTAGCTACTTCTGCACATTTGTACAATGAAATATACAGTCTTGGCAGGAATAAGTGACCATAGTCAGGGTGGAACAAATGATGACTGTCCTCCCACTTCCTCACCCACCAGCATCACCCTTGGCATATCAGCTAGGGAAGGAGGTGGTGGAGCCTGCCACCAGCCGTGCTGTTGGGGCTGGGCATGGACAATGACTCCCCAGCAAGGCTCATGGAGGAGCAGTAAGTGGGACTGCAGGGGGTTTGTGGCACTGGAGCAGCGTGTCCTCTCCCCCTTCACACAGGGCTCTGCTGCCTTCTCTCGCCTGCATCTGTAAAAATCTCTTCTGTTATTAATTACCTTCATGCTTTTTGAAGTAAGAACAGCCTTACCACATTATCCACAACACTGAAATTCACACTATCAGAATTACTTTGTTTATTATTCCTTTTCCCCGTTAAGAATTTATACGTTTTATTTTTACTAATTGCCAGAGATTTGGTGGGAATTTAGTTGGTTTTCTGAAAGTTACCTTTCATTAAGCTGGAGTGTATCACTTTCAGAAATGCAGTAGTGTTCTTCTGTCATGTGAGCACTATTAAAAATGCTGCCTTTTGATGTGCAACCCCTTTAAATCTCCCTATGTATGTGAAAGCCGTCTGGCTCTAAGGCAGGGGTTCTTATTTGGTTTTTTACAACCTAGCAGAGAATAAAACTAATAAGTATTTCTCGTTCTTTAAAGATTGATTTATTATCAGTTCCAAAAACATGCCTTTTCATTTGGAAAGTCATTTGCTCAGTTATGATTGCATATAAACAGCTGCTAAGGGTCAGCATGGGCCTTGGTGCTTGTTATTGCTTGCACTCCTTATGATTTTAGCTCAGCATAACTAGCAGTGGTGTCCTGGGATTCCAGAGTCTGTACTGATTACCAACAAAAGCCTCTTTAAGATCAGCAGAAGCAGTCTAGGGACTAATGGTGCCAAGGCAGTCTGAGGCACTGGAGCAATGCCCGAGGTCATAAAATGAGCAATGACAATTGCCCTGTCCTTGCTGATTTTATCAGCCTGAGAGTTTTTTAGTATCACACGGAAGACAAAAGGAATCTTTAGTCCTGAATGATATTATCAGCTAACATGAACTGTTTGGGGCTTGGTTTTGGATTTTTGTTTTCTGTTTGGTTCTGTTGCTCGTCATTTATTGTGTTCAAAAAGGCAGCTGGTTGTCTTCTTTCTAATACATATAACAGCTTTACACCAGCAGCAGCTTCTTTCACTAGCTACTTTTTAAATATGTTTATTTTGGAGAAAGGAAGAAGGAAAAAAGGGAAGTGTTACTATTCTATATGTATTTTTATATGTTGTAAAATGTATATTGTTCTTACATATGAATAGTTAAGCTGTATATCACATTCACTTCATCAGCATATTTTTCATCCTGGCTTAGGTTAAAATGAAAATGATCTGTGACTACCTCATCTCTCACTCCATATGAACATATCAGAAAACCAATATATGATTGGCACTCTGTGCAAAATGCACAGGGATCAAATTGAAGGAGTGTTCAGACTCCTTGAGCTGTGATCATCTGAATGAAGAAGATTTCAAAGCATCGTGGGAATTCCCCAGAAGTTACACCAGAGACAAATTTGGCCTTTAGAATGAGATTTTATACTACTCATTCACACACAGCAAAATGTTTCATCACAAGTGGAGACACTTTTTAAGAGAGTCTTAAAATTAATCCCAAATGAGGAAGCCTCTCTCCAAATGAGTGAAACTTGGCAGATCTACAAATTCAAACTGAGATGTGTTTGCAGATCTTGTGTAGGAAATTTGTATAATATCTACCCACACCATACCTTGTTAAAATCAGGTCTAGCACTCACATTTTTACTGAATTAAATACATCAGAGAAATAAAACATACCAATAGCAGTTCAGGTTCACAGTGCTATGAAGTATTAGCTATTCCCACTTCCAATAAGGATCACGTATTTACAGTACACTCAACTTCAGGTGCTCTCAGGCCCAGATAAGCTAAGGTGTTTGGGCACAAAACTCACTTGGCTTTTAAATAAGACCTGAGCTCCTAAATCACTTGCTTGTTTTTGTAGGAAAAAAAAAATCCTGAAAGCAGCTTCAAGCACCCAAGACAGCTTTTTTTCTATATGTGGAACTCTTGTCCAAAACACAGAGAGCTTGGGGTTACCCCAAATTTTTTGGGACTGTAAGCTTGTAATTGCTTTGCAGATCATTTATATTTTTCATGCATAATTTTAATGATATCTGGCACAAATCATCACTGACGGCATTCCAGAGTTCGAATGGGAAGAACACAGATTCTGTGGCATAATTCATTTCTAGCAGCAGGGGAATCTTAAATCAAGATCCGGACAACTACGTAAGTGGAGTGGAGACATTTTGTCATATATCACTTCTGCCTTGGAATTGCCTGTGCACTCTTCTAGCTACCTCTGTTGCTCATCTCTAGGTATCTATGCAAGGTGTCTAATAGGATGTTAATGAAGGGACTCATTGTAGGTGATGGGGTAGGCAGAAACATTTAGCGCATTAAGCAGGGCAGCACAGACAGGGTCAGAAAGGGTTAGAAGTAAAATGGCAAAAGAATGGAAGAGAAGAAGTGATATCAAAGGAAGGTTTGGATAAAAAGACATTTTCCACTACATATATATCCTTCCTCTCTAAGAAAGGCAGAAAATATGTTTTGCAGCAAAATGTTCAACTGCATGCAAAAAACCCTGCATATAAGACTGAAAGTCTGTCTTCAAATTTCTTATGTTTGATGGACACACAGGTAAGCTCATGTCAAAAAAACATTCAATAACAGATTATGAAAGGATTTTGAAAGCAAAGAGAGAAATCTCTGATCAAGGAAGACCAGAAGAAATCATGGACAGAGGAGTTTGAATATTTGAACTCAGTGCCAAGATCATGGTCTACCCATCTTTCCTACTTCCAGTCCAGCATGCATCAACACCCAGGTTTTGCATTTTTTTAGGCAGACAGTGGATTGCATTAGTCAGTTAAATGGAAGAGAGGTTTGTTTCTCCTCATGTAGCCACAACCATCTTAGACAACTTTAGGAACTTAATCTACCCTTATTGCTTGACCTAAAGATCAAAAGTTTGCTGCAGGATCAGTCAGAGAGGTAAAGGCATAGCCCACAGTTACACTCTCCCCCTCAGCACACCTTTGCAGCCTGGCCATTCCTGTCTGCAGCAGGCAACACCCCTGAGAGGGGGGGACATGCTACTGAAAGACTCTGCAAGGGAGAAATTTTTGCTGGACAGTTCCCTAATGGCATTTCCAGAGTGCCTGGGGGACCATCAGTCCATTATCTGTGACGACTTTTGAGGTTCATTCTAAGTCAAACAGAATTTTTTAAACAACTGTACCAAGTACAACTGTGCTGTATGGGTACACCGAAAGATAGTGCAGCTCAGATTTCCATAACCCTCTGAACGAATAGCAGTGATAACAGCCGCTGAAAACTCAGGAGCCCTTGTGTTCTCTTTGTTGCTCAGGACTTTAGCTGAGGGCTAAAACACGTCTGTGCTCTACTGACTCTGTGATACCACTCTTGTGTCACTCCATGGGGAACAAACTGGCTAATATCAAATGAAATTAAGTGCCAGGATGTGCTCAGTCTTGTTATGCTAATATACCACGCCCACATTATCTATGTTTCCAGTTTTTACAATGGGCATTCTCTTGGTTGAACACCTCATTTCTTTTTCCATCAAAAATGGGCTGACAGATGTGTGTGGGAAAGAGCTGGCGTGCATCTGGGTTTGACATTGGTGCAGAGTCAGGATGACTCAAAGAGATTCCCAATGTAGTAAGACATATACCTAGACACTTGTGTAACTTTACCCACATCATGATCAGTCCAGTTACCAATATAAGTAAAGTTATGTAGATATCCGTATATGTCTTCTGGATGTGTCTATATTTATATGCATTTGCATTTGTTTCCTTTTAAAAAAATACAGATCATGTCCAATTTAAACACAAGATGTGCCTTGATTATTTGGAGAAGCAGCATAAGCAGGATATAAAAATGTCTGTTTTACCTAGAAATACCTAATAATCCAGATTTTTCAACCTATTTCCAAAGCTATTCTGACCACCTTCATTTTTTCTTTCATTTCTTTTTGAATCCAGAAACCATAAGGACATAGTTTCAGATGTGGTTTTTTTAACATTCAGTGCTATTTTAAAGTTGTGTCCAAATATGACAGTATGTTGGCCTAATTTTGTGAAAACAATGATAAATAATAAATATTGGTGAAAGGGGAGAAGTAGAATAAAAGCTGTTGCGGTCATATCCAAGATTTGCAGTCATTTTTTTCTAGGAAACAGAAAACTGGAAACTCCATGAAAGTGTTTTAGCCTTGGAAGCACTTCTATAAGAACTAGAGTAATGAACCATTGGTTTCAGCCAGATGTGCAAGTTCTGAAGGATAATGTTTATAAATGCTACCCCATCAAACAGTTCACACTGCCAACATCAAGCAAGGAGATGTCTTTCAAAAGCAAAAAGGCAACACACCATGAAAAACATTATGTGTTTGGTGTCATTATACAGCAGTAGTAAAGGATCTTGGGATATGAATCAGCATGAAGCATCAGTGAATTAATTGAAGTTAATAGCAAACAGATCCAAAAGTGCAGATTGGTCAGAAATTGATAGCATCTTATCTCTAGGACTAGACAGATAGGATTATTTTTCAAACTCTGTTTTCTCTAACTGGACTGTTATACTGCACAAGATAATGTCACCCATTAGAAAATACCTACCATAGTAAGACTGTGGTCAATTAGAGATTTAAAAGGAAAGCTCACACTTCCTATCAGTTAAAATACCCATCCTATAGTGCCTTCAGACAGAAAAATTTTGTTGAAAAGGCAAAAGGAAATTGGATAAAGTCTACACTTTTGTGGGCAGCTAAATAATTTCCAAGAACTCCAGTACATATGTAGCTTGCATTTATTGCACAGCTTGTAAAATCTCAGTGATCACAATGAAAGCTGTCAAATTTTTGCTTACACATACCAAGTGATAATTCCTTACAGAGGTACAGAAGAGACTGAAAGATCCTATATTGAGTACTATGTAAAAATAGTGGTACATTCCCATCACTATACAGACAGTAGTTGCTGTATACAGACACGATTGTGACTAGTCATATCTGCCCACTTGAATAAAAGGAAGGCTTATAAATAAAAGTAGACATGTGGGTCATGGTCCTGACATATGGCCCCCATGTCCTGGGTCAGGAAAGCCTCTCATGCAGTGCTGTTTGACTTCTGCTCTTGAGAAATCCTACAAGTGGGACCTTACAGTGAACATGTGTAATCTTGGAATTGGAGTTCTCATGAGATTCAAGGCCTAATTTGATAGTCAAAAGAGATTTTTAAAGTGCTTTGCTTTGCCTAATGCAGATGTAGGAGAGGGATAAGCAGGACAGTGCAGGAGTCTGAGGTTGCTGGTGGGCAGCTGAACAGGCAGTGATGACAGGAAAGTGAGCAAACAAAAGCATGGGGCACAGCAGGCTAGTGGCTGTGAGGATAGTTGGTAAATGAAGACGCAATGCAGCAACTGAGTCTGTAACCTTAGACCCTTTTCTCTGAACTCAGATATTAGTGACACTTTGGGGAAATTCCAAGGAGCACTGGAAGTCTTTGAAATCATGTGTTAAACAATTTCTCCTCATGTCTGTTTTAAGATAAAACCTCCCATCTAAAAAGTATGTTGCAGGTACTTCAGCTAGATAAGATGATCTCTGCAGTTTGCAGCATGACTGAGTGATTTATTTTAGGTCACAAGTTAATCTTCAAGTAATAAGATAGGCCAGAAGTCCTAATAATTATGTCCAGCTTCTCAATAAAATAGTAATTGATGCAATGCTAATAGAGTGATGACCCACTGGGTTATTGTTTCAGGGATGTGTATAAAGCTTATTTCATAGAAGGACTTTGCAGAGCAGAAAAGCTGAGCTGTTCAATCTGAGAGAATGAGCAAGAGTGAGCTGTAGGGTCAGACAATGACTGCATGAAGGACATTATGGGTCCTAACACTCCTTCTGTGTGAACATGTGCAGACCACTCCACTTCCTCTCCCACCCTCTTATACAGTGAAGTCTTCAATAAAGGGGCACTGAGTACCTCCACATAACAAGGTAATTTTTCAAATTATGAATGTCCTAAAACTTTATATTATCAGCTAAGTGCTAAGTATTCAGAAAACTGTATGTAAACATGCTGCTGTTTTTCTCTGTTTGGTGGGCTTAGCTACTGGTCCAACATAGAGACTGAGAAAAGAACTATCACCTAATTTGGGGTTAGCTTTATTTTAAATAAACATATTCTTGACTAATAACCTGGTCACCATGCAGTACGCTACTGGATTCAGATTTGGCCCCAACCCACTGTAGACCAAGTAATCTCAGGCATGTGAGTCATTAGAAGAATCCCTCTGAACGTTGCACATGGAATTGCAGCAAAAAGACTACCTCTGTTTACCTCTCTTGGAATGGCTGTAGTGTAGACAAGCAGGCTCTGTTGACATTTTTCAAAACCAATTATTCATCTGTTAACAATTGAACTATTCTGTCCCTCCTGCCTTCTTTTTAAGGTCATACTTTTCATGTAGATATTTAAAAGCATTGCTATGTGACCTGTATAAAAACCTTATTATTGTAAAACATTAAATAAAATGTAGCAACTAATCACAGAATAAAAAAAGAGGATTAGATTGACTATCCCTATTGAAGAAAATGCCTGTTTAACTCCATTTGTGTATTGGTTTATAAAACCTTCTCTCTAATCAATATTTACTTTAGCCTTCGTCTACAGTCCTTTCTCTATCCATTAGTGCGTCTCAAATTGAGAGAAAAGTCATGTTCACAGGACTTTTCTTCAAGGATGTTGTAAAGTGTAAACTTAAAGTTCAATATTTTTATAAATGTATGCCAGAAGTTAAGGAATTTTAATCAAAGATATTAGAGATAGTTATTTTCTATTAGGTCAGCTAACTCATCTGTGCTGCCAAAAATAAAAGACGTTCCTTCCAATGCAGTCCCCAGCGTTTTGCTTGGCTGTGCTTCAAGTGACTCAAGCCAGAAATATTTTTATACAATTTTACATTATTTATATCTTATGTAAAGTTGGACTAGCCTCTAGTAGGGAGAAATGTCCCAAATATGACATAGGTATCACGATAAAGACTATCCTGAACTTCACAGAAATCTCTGACCTTGTGCAGAATACAGATCACTTAGATCTTCCTTGCTACTTGAATTTTGTTACAAGAGCAGTATAGACCCAGGTTGGAGCTGGCACCAGAATGGGACAGACTGAGATACTTACTCACGCCAAGGAGTACCTTACTCCACAAGCATGTTTCTTGACTTGAGTGGACCAACTTACTATGAGTCTGTATTTAGTATGAATGAAAGCACTGTAAACTTTCACCAAAAGCACTTTTACAGGACATTTCCATTCAAAACTGTTATAAAACAATTCTAACATTCGTTGGAACTCATAGATTTGATGTCCATATGAGTGAGATGATGCAGTATCATCTTTCACACCATCACCTACAGAGAGAATGAAAGCTTATTAACTCACCTGCAGATACCTGCGCTCCTATGAAATCAATCCCACACGAGACCACCTGCTGGAACATAGCATTTGGTAACATCGTAACTAGAATGGAATAAAACAGAATAAATAACTGAGTTTACAACACAGAAGTTATTTGCAACTCAACTGAAAATCAAAGTGATTAAGTGTAAAACTGCATGCTAGAAGATGACCCCTGCACTATATATCTCAACAACAGTAAAGGGGTAATCAATTTAGGTACAAGGTGATGTCACCACCGCAAAACACAGTTGTTCTTCTTAGAATGGATTCAATTATATGTGAGAAAGAATTCTGAAACACTCAGGTAAATTTTGGTGGGTTGATTTTCCATTTGAAGTCTTTACCAGATCAAAAGTGTGATGAAACTGAAAGGTTGAGTGTGTTCTTTTGGCATTTCTGGTTGGGACCTGAAGAAGGAGAGCAAGCTTATTCTCATGAGGTTTCTAGCACATTTCATAGCCAAAGAGGTTAGAATAGTTTTAATAAGCTCCACATAAACATCTGGGGCCAGATTCACGGGACATTCCAGCTGCTTTGGAGCAATCCAGTGACACAAAGCAGCAATAAAACCCACTTTGCTGACCATTTAAGTCAGGTTTATGGCTGCTTTGCATCCCCAGAGCAGCTCTAGGCAGCCAATACCAGTGGAACTCACTCTGGATTTCTGGGGTTTGAGCTGAACTGCAACCTAACTACAAAATTCTTGGATGTGTGCATTCCTACTAGACATAATATCCTAACTCAGCATGTGTCTGTTCATCATTCTCTTTGTTTATAGTACTATTGTAAAGACCTAGTTAGGAACTAAAAGTACCTTCAGTCAGTTAACTCTCCTTGAAACCTAAGGTTTAAAAAAAAAAAAAAACCTTCAATGAGTTCAGGTAACTGTTCTGTAAAGAAATGTACCATTTTCTTTCTAATTAATCTGTTTCCCAGGATGCACAGTGTAATTGCAAGCCATGTAATATGGTGTTGCCATTGCTAGTAGCAGGCTATAAGCTATGCACTGAACTTGCATGGCCTCAGGCCTGAAGCTTGTCAGGTTTCTTCTGTCAGGACTTTTCTTGGCCTCTTTGCAACTTGTTTATCTTGATTTATCTTTAACAACAATTTTTTGAATTTACCAAGTAGCTCTGGATAATTTGATTTACTTTTGTTTATCTTTGTATGGTACCTCCATGATTTTACAACGCTAACTCACTATGATTCAATGTAGAGAAATACAGGCCTGGTATGAGAGTAGGGAAGTGGAGAGAGAAGATGCGGTGTAGAAGAATCTCTCCATGGGGTGATAAGAAATGTGGCACAGGCTTGGCACTCAAGACTCATAGACATAAGCAACTCACTCGTGGTCAGTTAAAGAAAAGTAGACCTGGGGCTGGACAAAACTGGGTTTAAGTGTAACAGCAAATAAAGGCATAGTATCTAGCATACCAAAAGGGTACCATATATAATAAATTTGTAACTTAAAGCTGTAGACCCATAAGGAAAGGGCAAATATGTTGATACATGTTAGCAAGAACATAAAAAAAGCCACCTGCAAGTAATTTCTACAGTGGGGAAGAAGAAACTGTCAAGGTAAACATGATATTTCTCCTAGTGAAGGACTCTAGATGCTGACAAGTCTGCATTGCACCGCCAACATCCTCAACAGCAGAATGAAACCACCCACCTCAAGACCCAGAAGAGCAGGGAAAGGTTGAGCATAATAACAGAAAAAGGGGTAGAAACTAACTGTGTGTGGAACAGTTTTAACTGTAATATTACTACTATTACAGAATCACAGAATCACAGAATCTTAGTGGTTGGAAGGGACCTTTGAGATCATCGAGTCCAACCACATTA
>JAOQGH010000001.1:135504014-135554905 GCA_025769975.1 Gallinago jamesoni
TGGTGACTCCACCACCTCCCTGGGCAGGCTGTTCCAGTGCCTGACCACTCTTTCAGTAAAGTAATTCTTCCTAATATTTAATCTAAACCTCCCCTCCCGCAGCTTCATACCATTTCCTCTGGTCCTGTCGTTATTCCCTTGGGAGAAGAGGCCAATCCCTGCCTCTTTATGTATGAAAATATTATTTTCTGAAGTAATTAAATTTCAACAAATAATTATTGGATTATACCATAAAGATTTTAGTTAGGACAACAAAAAATTCTTGGCTTTATATATAAAGTGTGTTTCTTCTCTGCCCATAAACAATATTGTGAGAATAAGAACATATATAACAAATAATAGCAATCACCCACCACATTACAGGGTTTTGCAGAAATGCATTACTGAATGTTCTTGAAGACATTGAATATTATAATGATGAGTACCATGAGTACCATTAACAGAATGCAGTAGAGGAGCTAAATGAAAAATTGTGAGGAAATTAATAACACTGTTCTTAGAACAGGGTCTGTATTTTATATGATAAATAGGACTTGGGACTTCATACCACCTGTGAAGAGTAGAACAGTCATGATGGACCAGACAGCCGTTCATTAGGTGAAGCAGGAGTCCCTGGAACCATAGCATAATGCTGTTGGCTGCAGAAGCTAAATTACAGTTACACCAGGAGTCATAAATACAATATTTCCTTTTGGGTTTTTGGTGCTTCATTTAGCAACCTTAATATTCTTTTAACCACAGGTATTTAGTGTAATGTATATACAATATCTGTTTTCTCATTAGATTTTTTTTCCCTTTCTGCCTGTCCCTTAATAGGGATGGATGGAGCAATTAAAACACAGCTCCACTTCAGAGCATACTGCAAAACCCAAGAGGAGCTTCTGCCTCTCGGAGTGCCAGAGGGCATAGCTGGCAGCAGCTGTGCCATTTCTTCCAGAAGTGTTATATATATATTTATGTATATAGTTTTCTGCAACTAATCATTTCAGATGGACACTCAAGAGGAAGCAGAATCTGTGACCTGATTTATTTTCAACCTCCTTTAGTGTTTATTAGTATATTTAAGATATAGCCAAAACAGGTTTTGCAAAGGAAAATGGAGGTGAAAGGGGACAGAGTCCTTAATCTCCACAACCCCAGTGTACCTATGAGGAAACACCCCACTATCTTGCCCATATTATCTCTGCCTGTGAGTTTTGTACAACACTATACTCCCATCTTTGAGAACATTTTCACTATTTTTTTCCTCTCATTGTCTTTTTCAACAGGATATAAATATGCTAGAATTTTATTTCAGTCCTAGCTTTCAACTGCAGTAATTTCAAGAATAATAGAAAAAAATTTGCCTGTTTCCATTCTACATATATTGCAGTGGGAAAAGTATATACCATCAAAGTATGTATCAAAGTCAGAATACCTAGAATTGAATTTAGACTATTCAAAGTTGAAGCTCATTCTCCTTTTCATTGGAAGGTTTGTTTCCTCTAAGTCCTTAATATGAAATCCTGGGCTGACCTATGGACTAACTTCTCCTATGTTTCAAATGAACATATTGCTTATTCAATGATAAAGAACGTTAATATATTGTGGAAACCTCATCTTCAACTAGAAAAGTATAGGACAGTGAGGTACACCAAATAGCAGCTCCTCTGGTTCCATGGGGTATCAGGCAGACACAGGTTTCTGTTCATCTAATCTGAAATACAATGCCTTGCATCTCTTAGGCAAATAAAATTCTTTGATTTGGGCTGTTCTGATTCCTCAACTATCTTAATATGTCAATTTTTTGGCATACTGAACAATTCCAAACTTTTTTTTAAAATTATGTTTTGATTAAAAAAAATGATGTTTCTTCAAAAAGTCACATTGAAAATTCACAGCCAACTCTACATTTGATCTATAACCAATGTCACGTCAGACTTGATTCTACATCAGTAAGAGAAAGATAACTGAATGGACTGATGTCTTTTCCGTAGATTTGCTATCATTTGGTTTATCAATTAATTGAAATGAATTAAATTCTGCCCTCTTACTTCCATTATTCACCTCACTGCTTACCCATTTATTATATTTTGTCATACTACAACACCAAGTTTTCTATGGAGGCAAATGAGGTTTGGGGTTGGTGGGGAGAATAATTTTATTTTACCATATTTAGTTCTCTGCGGCCCAGATGCCTGAATGTCTTTATATTCTTTGCTCTTCTAGTTGTTTCTATGGTTCCAAGAACAATGATAATGAAAGGAAATACACAGTTGTACTTATTTAAAAAAGCTTCTTTTTCTACACTGCACTATAAACCAACCATGAACCTCATGAGTATAACACAGAAGACACTATTTTAGTGCATTTCATGTTCTATTGTACTATCTTATTTAGCCCGTAGATCAGACTTTAAAATTAATGTAACAATACCATTTACTTAAATAAACCATGCCACAAATACAGGAAAAAGCCATTGAGAAGGATTAACAGGGAGACAGCTTTTAGGATGTCTGTGTTAGCACAGTATATTACATTTAAAAATACACAAAATTAAGGACATCACGTTTGCTTTTTTATTGTTAGCTGTCTGATAAGCTATTTATTTCAGAAAATAGTGATTGAATACCGGCTGCCAGGTAATAAGCTTTTTCTAGTCTGTTATAGGAATTAAATTATCAGCAATCAGTAGCGCTCCTGGTAGCCATGTATTATGTGAACAACACACTGGCTGTCCTTTAAATCAAGATGTATCTTTTAATCAGAAGTATCTTCTATCCATAAAGAATTCAAAGTTGGTGCAAGTCCAAACCGACTTAGAAATAAAGAGAAAAGCCAACTCATTCATGAGTTAGCATGACCAGTGCTGTTACAGTTATTTTTACTTCTCTAGATGCCGGAAAAGCACTTAGCAGTCCCAGCTGGAGTAGGCTCAGGGCTCTGCAGGGCAGTCATTCCCCTGTGCTGCCTTGGAAGTTTACAGGAGGCATCCGAGCTGGAAGCTCAGTGCACTACTGTGTCCTCTTCACTAATTTCCCTCATGAAAGGGTCAGTCATTTTTTGGAGGAATGTACCACACTGTCTTTTGCTTCCTCAAAGAAGAGGTTAAGCCTCTTGATACAAGCTTCCTCACACAGCAGCAAAACAGCTCACTGAAGGCCACTGTGGGGAGCAAGGTAAATTCAGGAGCAGCTGGGATTTGGGAGCCACTCTACGGGGCAGTGTCCTTAGGACTGCCCCAACCACTGCCACACACGAGCAGTATTCGATTGCCAGCACACCCAGGTGGACACAAAGGGCAGGCTTCTGTCTTGACGTAAACAGGACCTGGTATACTGAAAAAGGGCAATAGTACATATTAAGGCCATGGACCTCTTGTTTATTTGATGTAATCTTTGGTAAAGTGCTATCTATCATTTTCTGTCTTTATGCATAGGAAAATTTGTCTAGGGAAGAGATACAAGAGAACCTGGACTCCAGAATCTGCCTGTGTACCCTCTTTGTCATGCCTACCATAAACAGACGATTCTATGATCCGAAAAACAGACCACACATATCCCACATATGCATTAAATAAACCCAAAACTCACCTATTTGAGGTGTGCAATACGAAGGTCTGCTGTAGACTTACTCACTAATCATCCCATAAATACTATCCACTTGTGACTGTCAGCGATAGGACACCAGATTAAACTGGTGGTTATTTTAACTGTTCCTGTGTTCTTGACACTTGATCTTAAGAAATTCTTGGAGATGTTCAAAACTTGACAGGACAAGGCCCTGAACAACATTTTTCGGCAGGAGTTCTGGACTAGAAGAACTACAGAGGCTCCAACAAAAATTATTCTATGATTCTCATATCTGGAGCATTTTTGCATAAAGAACTACAGCTGTTAAACACGATAGAATGCCATTTCAGGGCTGGAAAACAGGCTTCAATACAGACTTTTCCCACATACTAAAAATGACACAGGAGGGTTTCATATGCTGCAGCTCATGCATCATCTCTTGTCCTCCCAACATGCACTGCTCTGAAGAGCCTCACTCTGTCACCTCAATGATCCCATTACCGGGGTTGTTAGGTGGCCCTGAGGCCATCCATTCTCCAGGCTGACTTAGACCAGTTTCCCCAGTTTGTCGTCAAAGGGCAAGTGTTCCAACATTCCAGTTTGACCCTGGCATTCCTGTACTGGGGGACCAAATCTGGGCGCAATATCTAGATGAGGTCCCTGAGTGAAAAGAAACCATCTCCACAGTGTTTTAAGTGGAGATTCTTGACTTCTGCATCAACCTATACATCCTAAACCAATTCCAGCCACTCTGCATGATCTCACAGAGAGCAGAGACCAAACAGGAGACAGAAAGTTATGTCGTGGTACAGACACAGAGAAATTACATGAGGTCCATAGTTCACTTTCTGGTGATCTGGAGAACACGTTGTAGTTCCCTCCCTATGGAGTCTCAAAGGATTTTTATTTTGCTCTATTTGCTCTATTAGAATAATTATGAGAAGAGCCTTGTCTGTTCATCCTCATGGATGTGTTCTTATGTAACGCTGAGGTATCACCTTCACCTTGTATAGTCTGGAGTCCTCTCTCAGCACAATAAAGACAGCAATATGTCTCCACTTCATGAAATGCTCAGAGAGGTCTGGATGAGAGCACTCATAAGAATTACTACTACTGCTATTATCTCAAGACATGCTAAAAGGCTTCAGGCACAATTAGAAACCTGGGGAGGAGAGAGATCTTGTTTATTGGTGTTGCTACAAATGCACATTATTCCATTTCAATACTATGAAGTCAGTACAGGAATAGGCCTCTTGTATACACGTTCTTTTTCTACTGCACTTGCCCTGAAATGAGCTGAAGAAAATAAATAGAAATTCAAGACATTGATCAGTCATCTGACTACAGCCCCTTTGTGATATTCCATTTGTTTTTTTCCTGTGTAAGTCATTACTTTCCATGCAACTTGCATTGACTTCTTCCTGATGGACAGCAAGAGAGAGACATCAAGAAGGGTCAGAATAATGGCTGCCCACAGCCAATTGCCACTTCTATTCCATGGGAACCAGTGCACCAAAAGAAATCCTAAAATTGTTAGGGAAAAACACAAGGTGTCAAAACACCTAGTCCTTTCTTCCCTCAACTTTGAGTTGAGAAACTTCCAGTTTCTAGAGCAGCCATAAGAGAGCAACTGACTTTCATGCTGTGCACCCCAGTCACCCCCTCTGAGAATCCCCCTGCACGACATTTACTTTAATAGGTCTAATTATAAAGAAATGCACTTTTCAATCAGAACCGAAGAACCAGTAGGTTTTCTTCTTTAACATGCCAACCAGCTGTTTTGAAAGGTACATCTCTAATCTCTTTCCTTCCACATGTTCAAACAGATGAAAGTAATTTTGTGCTCAACTGTCTATAAGTAATTAGACTGGGATGTAAAGGAGTCTTTATGTATCAGTTCAGAAAGAGCTACACTCTTAGCATACAGAATAATTATTAGCAATCTTCTTCATCTGTAAGGTATACCTTATGCATTTTACATGAGTCCCCATTATTAACATAACCTGACTATCAAAGCTCCATTGAAACTGGTGTCTTCTTTTTCATGTAACTGACTGAAATTCCCCAGAAATATAGTAATTTGAAAACAGCGATGCTGATGATTTGTTTCAGCTGTAATTTGTTATTTTTTTTCTCTTCTTTGTTGTTTTCCTAGTAAAGACCTAAACCAGTGGGGCTCCAATATACACAAACAAGTGTTCTGCTTTTGCTACAAGATGGATATTAATATTCAGTGAGGGTCCTAGAATGCTGCCTTTTGTCAGATTCCCAGGCTAAATTCCCTTAATCTTATTAATTAGGAGGTCACAAAAAGAATACTTTATTGGGAAACAAAATGTGTGTTCTAAAGATAGCTTAAATCAAACCTCTGAATTCAGTCGGAATGATGATGGCAGAATACTTCTTTAGAATCTGCCTCAGGACTGTGCTTGACATCTCTGTAAATGGGGTAGGGCAATTACTGATAAGTTGGAGGGGCAGAAGCATCTTTTGAACTCTAGCTAATAACAAAGTTGGATCATCTTTCACAAGAAAAGTGAAACCTTCAGACTGAGTTTGCACCTAGTGTAAGGAAAGCTGGAGAAGAAGCATGCACCATTCCAGGATTTACACCCTTACATGTAGGGTAAAACAGGCAAAACTGATCCAGGTTGGGAGGAATGCAGTGAAATGCATGGCCCTTTCTTTTCAACTTGCATAGCAGACATTTTTGAAAGCATATTGCTTCCTCAAAGCAAATCCCTCACTCTACAGCTACATACCAAGATCACATCTTTTCAAGAAACTGAGTCACAATTTTCTTCGAAATAAAGTGCAGTTTTAGTTTCTATAGAATCACAAGGTGACCTTGGGAACGGAAGTCTGACAATTAGTGGTTTAACCACCAAAGATGGAGAGAAGATAGTTATTTGCTGACAGGCAGGAGATCTGCATCATGAGAAGCTGTACGGAGGCCAAAACCATCCATTCTTTCTGTTACCAACAACGAAGTAAAACTTTGTCCAAGCACACATCAGAGGGACTTGGCCTAACCTTCAAGGATTCAAGGATGACATGTGCTGCCTGTCAGTGCAGGAGACTCAGATATGCTGTGTCTATCCCCAAACAAAGGCACGCTCTGTAAGTACGATCAGAAGTGAGGCACTTTTCATTTGCTATTTTGATATATGTAGCACTATCAGGAGCTGTACTCTACAGATGTGTGAGAACAGCAGGCTCCTGCCCTGAAGAGCTGATTGTCTAAACAGACCCCAAAAAAAGCAGCAAAAGAGCAAAATGGAAATGAAAAACAAAGTGAAGATATGGCTATATGTTATATATATTTGTTACAGTTGTGAGAAGTGTTCCAGCAGGACTACATCAAGACATTTATCTGTCAAATCCACATCGTGATGAAGGTATTTCAGTGGAACACTGTCATACTGGATCAAAACATTATCCCACTAGAAACAAAAAAACTGGACTCAATAGCCTGAGCTGCAGCTCAGCTCAGTCTGGTGGCAGGTCATACACTGAAGAACAGGAATAGCAATACACCAGACAAGCAAATCCTAAATGTGCTGGGAATGTCTTGAGAAAAGCCCAGAGGTGAACGCAGCCCATTTCTAAATAGCATTGTGGGGGAGGAAGGAGATACATAGCCTCAGTGGGGTAAGCTGATGACCAGCTATCCAGCGCACTCACTACCAACTCCCACACACTCTACTTTAACTAGACTGTTCCTAACAGACACATGGACCTCTGGTGTGTACCATAGTAGAAAATGCAGCAGCAGCAGCACAGGAGCATGTTTGCAACAGAGTCAGCTTTTCGCAAGACTACTTTTCAAAATTAGAAGGGATCCACCAGGAACCAAAACAAGGAGGTTGGCAATATTACCCTATGATTCAGGTGAAAAGGAAGCATTGTATTTGCACGGTTTATATCAATAAGGGTTAAAAATGCTTCAGATTTAACTTTCAGACAGACAAAAGATTACTACTCACTACACAGGAAAGGTTGTGTTGCAATGAAAATAGAAACAGGCATGCATTTTTCCATTAGAAATCAATTAATCTGTGTCTGCCCTCGAGTTCAAGTCATGTGACTTCATGCATGATACTTAATGCATTCAAGATTGCAACGTAAGTATCCCATGGAGATACAAAAATATGGAAACAGAACAGTGCTGGAACTGTGATTATGTCATGTGTTCTTACCCTTCACGTTATTAGTTTTCTCAGAGACCAAGGGTGTGTATGATACCTTACAAATGTTCTCTCTCTGCAAATATCCAAAATAATAACTTCCATATTATATATTAGAGATGTTCTTGGATATCTGAAACACTGAGGAAAGAGCGCGTTCCAACTTTGTCTGGAATGTCCTTCCTAGGTGATTCCTCCCCTTACATGCAGAGACCATAAAATAAAAGATCACAGTAGCTGTATATATGAAAGACACTGTGTTGTTAGAGGTCAAAATTACCCATCCCCTTCACCTGAATACAATTTCTTTGCTTTGGTTGGTCATTCCATCAATTCTAGGAAGAAATATTATTGTTTGTGTCCACTATTACTTGGCTACATTGCTAAAAGACTGGTTATGTGGTGACCACTGAGCTATGCAAGGTTTTTCCACCATTACTCACAACAGCATCACTAGAGATCTGGAGATTTTGTCCCACCATACCTCTTCAAAGAGCTTATAAATATACTGGGGCATGTTGCCTGGGTGTAGGAAGATGCCAGAGAGGCCCCCAAGCACCTGCTCATGGGGTCTGCTCTCAGTTGGTCGTGCCCTAACATATGCCTACTCTTACAAGAGAATAGGGACACAGCCCCTGCATCTCTTTTGTCCTAAAAAATAATAATAAAAAAAATGTTGCTAAAAGTTCAATGAGAAAAGGTAAAGGAAAGGCAAGACCTAGCCAACCACTTCTAACAGGGACTGAGTAACATATCTGTTTAGCCACATCAGAGGCAATATGCCAAGTCTGAAACAAAATGGCTAATTGCCGTGATAGCAACTCACTGCCACAGGGATCTCCAAGAGCCATTAGGACCTTCTGAGACAAGAGGTAGTTGAAACAAAGGACAAATAAATAAAGCACATAACCCCTTCCCCAACCAAAGAATGGCTGAAGACTCCATGATGGATGAGAACTTCACCAGTTTTAGCTGATTTAACACAAAGGTGCTCAGTTGCTGTGTAGATGTCCTAGAACAGGCAGAACAATAAAAAAATAACCCATGCATACCGTAATATTCTTGTGGCCTTTTAGGTGCTGTGCAAGACTGGCTTCTATGCTGGATGATGGTGTAAAGCTCGTTCCAAATACCGTGGACTTACAGAGCTGAGTGAGTTGCACAGAGTAAGGCGAGTAGGTCATTAAACTGGGAAAGATGGAAACAGTAGTTATACAGAATAATTGTAAACCACAAGGGAATCCTAATTTTTGCCTTGACAGACACCTCAAGTATTAATTGTGCTATCTAAATATAGCCATAATAAGTCATGGGTGGTCTCTGAGGACATTTTTCATTATTTAAAAAAAAAATTATTTTAGAAGTTAGGATTTTTGTTTATTGTATCCAAGCAGGAGAAGAGGCTCTGCAGACAGATCCTGGAGATATGAAATTTTCCTAAGATTATTCTTTGCCAAAAAATGAATCATTCATCTTCCTCTCTTTTTTTGTTCACATTGTGGCTTTTCCTTGTATTTACCGATTTTGCATGATATGAATTATACTAAGAATGTACATCATGGGAATACATTTCTTGTTGGAGAGAAATTGAAAATTTTCTCGCTTTTTTTCTTTCTTTTAACTGAGTGTCTGTGACTGTTTATTTTGTTTTCCCTAAATTCTGTGAACACTCACCATGATCTTATGATGTACAGCAATCTTTCCATTTGTTACATATATTGTTTAAATATATAAATAGCATGTAAAACAATGAGCAAGATTCACCAGGAGGCTCTGGCTGCCTGGTGCTGCTGTAGTGAGTGGATGGATCCCTAAATCCCCCTGTATTGGTTCAAAACAAGGTGATGAGCTCTCTGACCCCAGTCCAGCAAAGCTCTTAATTCTAATGGATTTGTTCCCATGTTTAAAAAATAAATAAAATGTACTTATGTGGTCTCTTGGATTAGAGATTCAAGTCCCTGTGTTCCTGGACCTCAAACCCATTACTCACAAGCCTCCAAGCACAGAATTAGATGGACAGTTGTGTCCTCTCAGCTTTAGGTCGGAAGATGAACAACGTCCTGTAAATTGCACAAGGAAACAGAGCCAGCTACATATATTCTTTGCTCATTCTCAAGAAGCAAAATAATGCAAAATATATCTTTCCATTGACATCCTGTCTCCTTACAATAAGACTCACCTTTGTGACATAACTAAACGACCTCACTTTTTGAAAGTTTTTGAAAAAATTCCGCTATAGTTTTCCCCACTGAGATCACGCAAACTGAGGTGCTGTCCTGCAACATCTCAAAGCAGGATTTCCGGTGCTCTTTCTGAGGAAGGTAGAGCAGAGGGTCCTGGCTGGGACCTGAGATATGGTGTGCAAGTAGCTGTGCAAGCAAGCACCACAATGGGCAAGCGGGTTCCTCTCTTCCACAGTGAAGAGCTGGAGACAAGAAGAAAAAAATTACACCGCAATACTCTTGCTTCAGCCCTAGTAGCTGTGGGCAAGCTCATTTTTTATTTCTGTTGAGGAACTTCTCAACTGCTGATGGTGATAGCAGAGTTGTGGAAATAAAACAACCAGGTACCAGCACCAGTTCTTTGTTCTTAGCAGCTTAATAAATGCAAGTAACTTCGATAGTAAATAAACAGACTGTTGAAGCAATTCTTTTGATCCCTGTGAAAGTCCCATGTTTAGAAAGCATTTGCTCTTGATTGCTCCATTATGGGTTCAAGCTCTTTCCAGGACACATCATTGATCTCCCCTCTGAGTTTTCATCAGTGCCGTACTTAATTGTGAGGAACGGTCTGAAAGAAAGTATTGCCAGCTTATACTAACCTCCTGAGTTCAAAGGAGGGATATGCTTCCTCTCAGTTGTTTGAATGTTCACTCTTCATTTCAGGTTGTCTTTGAAATTCACTTTGCTTCTTAGGGCTTGTTTTGTTTTGGGCATTTTCCCCCCTGAAGAACACAGCCCATAAAGAATTCAGAAGAAACCAAATTGCAGTGAAGAAAAAAATAGAGCAAAACCACAGTATTTTATCTATATTGAACTTTTTGCTGTCTGCTGTGTTCTCTCTCTGTCACCTGAAATATTGTTCCTTCCTGGGAAAAAAATATTCAACACAATTTTTAAGCAGCTTGATTTTATTGGGAAAGGTGATGATGAGTTAGTGGTAATACGAGTCAGACTGAATGCTTTCATGTGTCATGTCTCATCCAGAACTCTGGTTTCCTTTTTCCTCAGAGAATGTATTTACAGGGAATGCACTTTTCTCATCTTCATTTGTGCACACTACAAAAAACACCTCATTATTTGATAGGTTGGCAACTCTCTGTGCCCAGGATTGAAAAACAGGCTTTTGGGGAAAGGTGTTTCTGGCAAAATTACACAATGCCTGCTCAACGAATGAGAAAAGAAAAGTGTTAGCAGCCTCCCTGCATTCAATTTACCCACATCTCTTAAGAGCAGCTCTCTTTGATAATTACTGCTAGAACACGTCACAATCCCATCAGGCTCTGCAGGACGTCAAGGCTTTGTCTCGCTATCAAGATTCTCAACTTACATGCATCCCATCCAGCTTCAGTCATCTAATGGAAGCCCTTCCTCTGGGAGCTCCTCACTCTAGACACCCCTCTAGTGAAAGGGAGACTGTCATCTCCACGGGTAAATCAAAACTTAGGAGGGCTGAATCATTTTGCAGAGGTATGTGTTTCTCTCCATTTTCTATGGAGGGGATCTCAGGGCACTAAGGTAGCTTAAACAGCTCGGTTATGTGCCTAAAATTAAAGATGAGGAACCTGGGGCATAAAATCTACCCAAATTACAGCCTGACAAACTGAGGGAAGATGTTAAGTACAGCCTATGTTGGCAACTGGATGAGGAGCACCAAAGTGTGGATATTAGAAAGCGTAAAGAAAAAAGTCACTTTGATACTTTAGGTGCAGGCTAAGGATTTAGGTCATCTCTTTGATTTCTTACTCCACCACAGTCTGATTCTGAAACCTGTAGTTTTCTCTTTCTTGGGTCACTGCTTGTAAAATGAGGAGTAAAGCCTCTCTTCCTTGAAAGTACATTACAGATCACAATATGGAACACAGAGAAAAACCTATGACAAGAGGGTTGAATGGGAAGAAGTATCTAAATTTCCTTAAAATAGATGGGTAAACTAGAACTATAGCTCTGCAAAACTGTCCTATTGCATCATTTCAGGAGTACATGAATCTTTTAAAAGCAGTAAAGGACAAATTATGCTTCCAACAGCACCCACTTCTCAAAGAGGGTACCTGCAACACCTACCATAATCAGAGCTAAATGCAAAGACATGAGCTCTCTGACAGCATATATAAGCCAGTGTAAATCACATGTCATGGACTCTGTATAGTCAAAAAGCAGAAGTGGGGATGGGAAAAGGAGAGGGAAGTTCCATCTTCATATTTATTTTGCTTCATAAATATGCATTCACCCTATGACCCTCTCGTGTCCTGCTGTTTTTCATTTTACCATTAAAGAATGTCACATCATAAACAACCAGTTCCAACAGACATGCATAAAATCTCACACTCAGCTGAGCCCATAACTTTCTGTGAATAATCAAATGCTCTATGCAATAATTTTTAAACTGATAATTATGCACTATTTGATCAGCTAGTATGTTCATACTAGACAAACACTACAGTGTTTACTAATTTTTCTTCCACAAGCTTTCTTTCTATCTATGTATCTATGTATCTATGTATCTATCTATCTATCTATCTATTTATCTATCTATCTTTCTCTCTAGCTAGCTATCTAGCTATTTATCTTCTATTTATGTGGTTCCCTACTACAACAACGTCTAAGTAATTTCTATATATTTAAAACCAGAAATAACATTGCATTTCTTAATTTCTTTCCTACTTTCTTTCTTTTCCAAGCTTGATTAATTCATACCTTGGTCAATTACTTATATTGCCTTGAGAGTAAACAGTTTTTTTACAGTAAGTGCCTGTGGAATTTGAAAGCCAAGGCTAAAAACTTGACTTCTGCATTTGTTCCTGAAAAGGCAAGAGCTGCTGCTGTTGTCTTGATGGAGAAAGAAGGTTCTGCAGTGTTTCTGCTCCATCTCTTGAGGATGCTCTCTGCCTGGGAGCTTCCTCTGCTAAATAAAGTCTTGCTGGCCCCATGGACATAATCTGCTGTGAGACACAGTCATCTCTTGTGAAGAGAAATGCCCTCCAGGCATCCTGGACATCTTCACACCAATAGATACTGTAGCTTACTCTACATTTAATACTAGCAATTAATAATTTTATAAGCAAAATGGACATGAATATTAAAGTTTCTTGCTCTCCCAATAGCATTCTTCACCCGTAACAGATCTAAAGACTTCACATCAGCTTAGTTACCTGCAGGTAAATGCACCTAATACTGGGAGGACACTGTGCAGGAGGCGCAGTCCCCAACCACCTCTTCCCAATATTGCTTTGAATAACTTTAATCATCTGCTTTTGGCTAAAGGCACAGAAAAAAAAAAGTGTGTTGATCACTCAGCACTATTCTCTGACTCACCAAAGTGGCATTGCTGAACTAATCTTCTGGCTTTCACTACGCACAAGCACAAGGGAGAAAGAAAGAGCAGGGCTGCCCTGCTCCTGTGATTGTGTCAGTCTAAAACCAAGCCATAACATCCACTTAGCGCCTCTTTAGAAGAGCTAAATGGATTTTGTAAATTCCATTGGTAAATTAGTGCTAGTGTTATTCACATAAATCTTGCCATTAAAATGATTTACCTCAACAGGAGCATTATTAATGTTCAGTAAATTAGGTCCATAAAATGACATTTGCCATGCCATTAACTGAAGATAATCCACAAAGCTCATTTCTAACCCCCTTTATATTTTTTATAATGTCCTTCATAAACACTACTGTAGCTCTCTTAGACACATGCAGTCATCAGTATATTGATAGCTCTGACACAGCATACGCTTCAGATCAATTACTGGATCAGGAGACTAATTTAGACAATCTTTACTTGTGGTCAGAAAAAGATTCATTATTTATGAGTGCAAACAAAACTGTATCATTGTTCTTCAATTCAAAACACATGTTCCCTGGAACATCAGCCATCTTCAGACTTTCTTTAGTCAAAGTAGATTATAGCCCTGGAAAATGTTGGTAATTTCAGAAACTGGATGGAAAAAATAATCTTTCCAGTATGAAAATAGAGCCCTTGAAGCAACAAAGAAAACAAAATTATTTAAGAACACTTTACAGGTTGACCAGAAGATAGTTCTCACAAAACATTATAAGCTTACTAATGTCTTTTTTCATGTTTGTACTAAGTATTTCCAATAAAGCCCTGTGGTAGCTGAGGTCCATTCACGCCACTTATAGTTTTATTTGAGGAGAAAAAGTCTTAAAAGGTATAATTAATTGGTCTGATCTCTCAATTGCTTGATTTTGCAAATACAAAAAATTTCAATCCTAACACTAGCATTACTGTTCCATGAGATATTAAGCATCCTCTGCACCCACTAATGACATGAGGATGATGTCATTGAATCATGTTTCTCTTGGTGGATTTGCAGAGCAGTTCACTTGCAGATGACCTCAC
This sequence comes from Gallinago jamesoni, assembly GCA_025769975.1. Lineage (NCBI taxonomy): Eukaryota > Metazoa > Chordata > Aves > Charadriiformes > Scolopacidae > Gallinago > Gallinago jamesoni. Next base: position 135,518,332 of record JAOQGH010000001.1, read on the forward strand.
TGGATTGGGACAAAAGAGCTTGCACCCACCTAAGAAGAGAATGAGCTACATGAAGAAATATCTGATCAAGAACAGGACTCCATTCCATAAAAGTTTCAATTATAAGAATAAAAGCCTCCAACTGTTTTAGGTCAGTAATGTGGCTTTATAGCAAAATAACAAATTAATTTTACAGTGTCCCCCAAAAGGGGTGCAAGCAATCTGCCCAGGGAGTTTTGCTGATGATTACCACTACTTGAAGCTACCTCAAGACAGAATCAAAAATCACAAGGATCATGCTCTGGCAGTTTAGGAAGTTATTGCCCTTCAGCTGCTGGTATGCCATATAAAATGCATATATACAAAATGTATACAAAATACATAGTATTTAGTTATGCTTGCATTCCCCTTCTGCTTCAGCAGAAGTACAAAGCACAAGCATTTAGTTTGAAGGTGAAGGCATAAGTGTTTCAGCTTTTCAAGCATGACTCAAAGATGGCATTTGATTGTATCCTACTAACCTACTGATCTCTGATGGGGCTCCAGTCATTGCCAAGTGCATTGCCAAGTTTAAGCACCTACTCATGCTAACAGAGGAAATACCAAAATCTCACATTTACCTTTTTTTAATCACTTTCAAAAAGCAGGATCCAATCAATGGAAAGCATTGTATTAACAGTTTTGTCATCTTCATAGCTATCACTACCCCAAAAGAACATACTTAAATTCATTTCATATACAAGACAGAGATAAAGAGTTCCCAAAACCAAGTCAATCTTTTTGCTGCACTCAGACTATTCAAACAATGCAAGCATGAAATAGCCGAGGAGTATTTCTGTAGTGAACTCCAGGAGCTGGCAGGAAATCTTAAAATATGTAGATTGCCATACCAGCCAAAGTGCAGATACGAGGATAGGCATGGGATGTTTTCCCACCTATAGCAGAGGCACCAGCGGTCTTGAGAAATACAAAACAATTTTTGGATACGCTGGGACATGAAAGATGTTCCAGCTTCATCTTCCTGAGCTCAAGGTGTCAGGAACTGACTGCTGCCCTCCATGGACACTCACTATCAAGTAGAAGGGCTTAATGTTGCCACCATACCCTTGCTGAACTTCTCTCCTTTAGTGAGAAGAATTTAAGCTTGCAGCCCCTTATGAAATGTGTCTAATGTCCACCCGCTCACATACAGAAATCATAAAACATCATCAGGCATAGCATTTTTAGAACATGAAAGTAATAGAACATGAAACTCATGATTGCCACAACAAAAGTCCAGCTTCAGCTCTAATTAATAATGTATGCTGCCCCAGACACTTCTTGCTTTCTATATGTGACGGCGTGCTTCACGTGATGTGCAAGCTAGCTGATCCAATTCTTAATGAGTACAAGATGTTGTTGTGGTTTTTGTTACCTGTTCTTCATTAGTTATTAGTAACAAAACACTAAAATTTATTGGGCAAGACTAGCTAATTGAAGGAACAAATATGAAGAAAACAGCACATTCCTTTATGTACAAACTATATCAAAGTGGTATTTGCATTTTTATTTTGAAAACAGAATGAAATTTTTAAAACTTTTCTGTAGTAGAAGAGCTTAGAAAACAAAAGGGATTATTAAAGGTTTCCAAATATCCAAATCCTCTTGAAATAGAATATAAAGTTCCCTTGAAAAACACGCAACACTTCAACTTTGCCAAGAAAAACTACAAATGGCCCAATAACTTAAGCTTTACACCTTTAAAGGTTAAACTTTGTTTTACTTAGAGATTTTTACTGTCAAAGAAAAAAAGAGAAAACTCAGATTTTTATTGGTATAAATCTCAGCCAGCTCTTGTAAATTTTTAGACTCACTCAGTCAGCCTTAAGAGTAGGGCAATACCTGGCTCCTTGAAAAAGCTTTAGAGAAGGCTGGTTTTACTCCCTGAAAATAACTGGACTCATTGTGAACTTTGGTAGTGAGATGCAATTAAAAAACTGAAGGTTTATTAGCCCATTGATGAAATGCCAGCCATGCAGAAGATATTACAGAATACATAAAAAATATCAGAGATTTGATTTTTTAAGTCTTGCATATATAATGGTATTGTATTGTCATTTCTCTAAGCTATTGTAAAATCATTATTATATATACTCCAGTCAAAGAATCTAATAGTATGACTATTACCATCATCACTCAGGATGATTATATGCAAAATGGACAGCCATTTGTACCTCCTGTTGTGCCTTACCCATACTATAATATCTGCACACCTTGTGATATTTGACTGTTTTAAGTAAGATACATGTAGCCTTACTCTGCTGGCAGTTACATCAGTGAAGCCAGCTGTGTTGCAACAATGACTGCAGAGCACGGTTCAGTTTCTCCTCCTGTCCTAGAACAAAAGGAGTAAAAGCTATTTTTAAAGCCTACATTTTCACTTGTTCTTGTATTGATAATCTCAAGGCAGATTTAGTACCTTACTTGTAGAGTTCAACTCAGATGTCTAAAGATAACCCTGAAGCAAGCTTCCGTATCACTAATATTCTTCACATATTATTTTGCTGATCCCAAGAGGGAATCTATAATAATACAAAGGGAATCTGGAAGAGTGAAACTGCAAAAGAAATATACCGTACTTGTGGTCTTGAGAATGAAAAACAGCATTAGAAGTGTTTAGCCTTTGGCCAATACAAAACCTATGGCCCTGAGCAGCCTTTTACAGAAAAAGTAGATGCATAAAGGAGAAACAGAGGAGTGATTAGAGCTGTTTGCATCTGGGGTTGAATCAGCCCAACTCGATCTATTTTTCATTACTCTTTTAACTAACGAGGTGCAAAGGTGTGTGTGAACAATTTTATACCCACTGAAAAGCTAAGGCAGCTCGTGAAGAGATTTAAGCTAAACTGAAACAAAGAGAACATGGGGCAAAGCACCATCCATAGAGTGCAGTATGTATGTTGAGGACGTTATGACACAACAAGCTTCTCACCCCTTCCTTGTGAAGGTCAACCTGGCAACATGAAACACACACGAGCAGGGAGGGTCCATCAGAGCCGAAGCTCATCATCCAGGCACTGCCAATGGAGGGAGTCACACAGGACAATAGTGGCCAACTGAGTAACCTTCTGGAGATCCTTCATTCCCCATTAAGTTCAGAAGGGGCCCATATAACTAGCTTGGCATAGATACTTTAACCTTAGACAGTTAAAGCTGAATGAGATTAATCCAAACCAAAATTAAGTTACCTCTTAATGGATGGAAATAATCGTTTTAAAAGTTACGATGCCAAAGGCAACCCAAGGAGGCTGACAATGGGCTGGTGGCTATGAAGATCAGTGTGTTTCCACAAAGCACTAAATAAACAATAGGAGATGGAAGAAGAGGCCTGCATTCCTTAAAAGGACAAGACGTACAAAAAGTAAACTCATGGTTTTAAAAAACAAAAAGAAAAGAAAAACAACTAAGAACAGAAAACAAAGCAGGCTGTTTCTAAAAGTAAACTTGAATCGCCAAATGTGTTTAATGTAAAGAACCCAGCATGTGGCTGCATCAGAAATATACATTAAGGAAAAAAATCTTGTGTCTGGAATAAATTTCCAAACCATTTTGTTTCCTTTAATAAGAGAACATAGAATACGGGGGGGAGGGACCAAGGACAAGATTCTGACACTACAGTTCAGTCTTTTCTAAACTGCGCAAAAAAAATTTAAGGGCTGAGTAGTTCTAGTGGGGGAAAGGACCTAGATTTACCCACATAACTTCAGGAATTTAACTGAAACACCTAATTGCATTGACTCCTCTACTCAGGCTCCTTCTGACAAAGTACTCATCTCCAGGACACAAGTTCTTAGGTGGATTCTGTGTCCCTTTGAAGGCACTTTCTACTCATTATAGAGGGTCCTTGTGGTGAGGATATTCCTAGCAGACACCAGAGATAAGTAGTTCGTAAGGAGGGATGAATATCAAACCTAGAACCAAACCATCAAACTGGTCCTGAGAAAGCACAGAAACCCCCCGCTGGTTTCACATCAGTGTTGATGAACAGTGTCTGTGCATCCCTGTACCTCTGGCAGTGAAACCAGCACACTGTTCCCTTTCTTGTGAAAAAACACAAGAGTAAATGCTGCAGCCTTCATAGGTCTTTGACAGGAAAAGGTAGTTGCTGCTTCCTGCAGGCCATACAGTAGCCAAAATCAGCATTTTCCCCAACAACTCAAAGAGCAATCATCAATAGAAAGACAGAAATATCTTATCTGGGGGACAGCTGCAAAATATAGAGTATGGCTTCCGCTCATCTAACTTACCTGTAATGTAACGTGCTCTGCATTTTATGGAGATCTGCTTTATTCCTGGTATCCTGTAACTTGCCGTTGTTTGTGCTGGTTTCCTATATGCTGAGGTTTATTTTTCTGTGTGATAGCTTGGACTTTCTAGACAAATTTCTGCTTGAATTGTGCACAGAGAATTGTGCATAACTGCTTGATTTGTTTGTTGTTGAATACCATTTTTTGTGTAAGGTAAAAAACATCTTCTCTCTGGCCAATGCATTTCAACAGCTTTCTCAAAAATACTGGCATAAGAGATCCCAAATAACATAACAATTAGTTGGATAGTAAAATGCTATTAGCATCAGTATATTCTATGGGCCGACCAGAAATGCACTTCTGTGCTACTCAGGTCAAATTGAAATGCTGCTGCAAATTTTACAAGCTACCTTTTTCATCAAAATTACTGCAAAACTAATAAAAAGGAAACCTTAGTACCCATTTCCCTACATGGATATCACAAGTCTTATGTCTACAATTGGTATTTTACCTGGTCATTTAGGACAGTGGGGTGTTCAGCAGCTAATCTTAACCGCTAAATGTCAGATCAGGCATGTGGAATTATAACATTTGTAAATTTGTTTCCACATAATTTCTTTTAAAAGATACATTCTTCAGGATATAGTATGATAACAACATATACAATGTGATTCCAAGACAATCGCGTAGTTGCCTTGGTAGTGTGTAAGCAGACTTGCTGAAAGTTTGAGTTTCTAGCTTTTGCTGAAAAAGATAGTGCTGTGACCAAGCTGTAAAAAGAGACTCTACAGAAAGGTGTGGCTTCTTAATCTTGAAAGCTTAACCTTAAATTCACTGCTCTTTTTGAGAGCAGAACGACACCGAGACAGTACAATACATGCAGCTGTGTCCACTGTGTATGTCACCGGTGTATCTTTGGCGTGAAATATGAGCAGAAGGCAAGAGCCTTCGTCAAGCGTGTATCTTCATGGCCTTTTAAGAAAACAATTGCAGCAAGCCAGCCTGCCATCACCAGGCTGTAGACCGTCTGGAAACTAAGTGGTGCTGCAGCCATGTGGCTTTCTAATCAATATCAGTTTGCAAGACTTTGTTCTCTCCACTGAAATGCTACATCTACATGACTTGTGGATACAGGTGATTGATAAAAATAGATTTCCCGGGGCACCTTGCATTCTTTCTTCCCTTCCAAAAAGACTGCTTTGAAGTGAGCAGCAGAGAGCTGGTTTGAGTGTTTGGGTCTGTCGTAGTCAGGTGCAGAAACCGCCCCACACATTGCCCTTAAAGCTATACATTAAATTTCTCCACACCCACATTCAGTGAAACAGTTTGTAAATTATTTTTAAAGAAGAAGAGATGCAAGTTTGTGTCAGCAAAGGTTGTGATACCAGCAACACATGAAACTCTGTCACATAATTTTAGCGTGAGGTTCTGTATCTCGTTTGTACTTCTGACTCATGAGGTTCAGGTCCAATATTTCTTTGAATGGTTTTAAGGGTGAAGTAATCTGTCCTGTGATCTGTTCCACAAGTCATACGTCTTGTATTTTATTTGCGTTCATAGTTGTACAGTTCAAAAATGTTGGCATATATGGTTCCTACAAGTAATGCTAATCTGACTTGCCATTTCTGTTTTCAGTAGACTTGGGAGTGTTGTTACCAATCCTGAGCATACTGAGCCTCTTTCAAAAGCTCTCCCAAGCGTTTTCTTTAAGTTTTCTGTATTTGCAACCAAAATACTCGAATCAGGGCCGTCCAAGAGAATCTGTGGGTTGACCTACTTGCCCACATCCTTTTCAGCAGAGTGTTTCCTGTTTCTCTTTTTAAATTTGTATGTTGATACACAGCATGAAAGGCAACCTTAAATGTATATCAAATATTGCAGATGGGTAATGTGGCAGAATTAATTTCCTGACCTTTTGATGAAAAAACTTTAACATTTTATAAATGTAAGGTCCTATATTAATTTCACAACTACCGTGAAAGCTCCTGTTACATTATTACCTGGGAATATTCCAGTAGATTTTTACAGCATAGTAACTGCACTGGAGAAATAAACAAGAATGCCTCTAACACCATAAATTGGGAACCGGAGGAAGCATAACTCCTATTATTCAGATAAACCATATTTTAGATAACAGACAGTCAACCAAGAGATTATATGAACAATTCTTTAGAGTATATTTTAAGTTATTTTGTGTGTGAGAAATGTCAAGAAAGCATTAAAGAGCTTGGCCTATGTAACTTTTTTTCACCAGTTTTACAGGTATAAATGAAAATGTCAAGTGCTTCTAATAGGTTAGTTTATGGGACTGTGGTAAGTATTTATAGAGATTGGTCTGGATGCTTTTCCATTAGGTACAGTACTGTACAGTTTTTGGCTCATACTTGAAGGAAGTTATAAACCAAAGTGGGTTCCTTATTCCTCAGCATTTGACATATTCTGATTGCAAAACATTTGGGGTTTTACATGATTTATTGTAAATAATCTCTCCTATAATGTTCACAGCACAATAATTCACAACCCTGAGGCAAGAGAGTTCTGCAGAAATGACATTATACAGTAGATAACTTTTCAGAATTTACCATTTGCACATCATGTTCAGAATCTATAACACATGTAAAGTGGTCAAATCCTCATCTTTCAAATATTTTTTTCTATCATTTTGTGGTATTTTATTAAAAATAGTTACAGCCAGCTTAATAGCTTGACTGATAACTCAATATGTTACCACATCCCTCAGTAGTATAAATTGGAAGTGGGGAAATAAGACAGGTTCTTGGTTATAAGATGCCTAGCACTGGGTGCTGTGGACTGAGAACAAGCTTGTCGTGTCTTAACAGCAGACGAGACAAAAGGAAAGGTTAACACAAAGAAGAACATGCCACTAAAACTGTTGTTAAAATGACACATTTTCTTATACAGGAAAAATTGGTTTGCTTTTACTACCCTTTAAATCAAATCTCGAGTCCAACATTTTCCCTTGTATTAACCTGTTTTCACCCATCTTTTCTCACTGTCCCCTTTAAAGGTAAAATTATGATAAATTATTGTTATTAATATTCCTAATGGTAGAAAAAACATTCTGTACAGTTGAATAACTGGAGTTAGAATCTGAACAGTCGGGTCCTGTTCCCAGGTTTATGACCAACTTGGTGTAAAGGGGAATGTACACACTTAATTAAAAGACTTCTTGTTCTTTTCCCAGCCCATTCCACCCAAACTCCTATGTCTGGAATTTAAAAAAGCTGTTAAAGAAACTTAGGTTCCTGAGCACAAATCCGTTATAACTAGTCAGTAACAACAGTAATAAGATGCCCATTCCCTTTAAGGGGAGGAGAGGGGTGTCTATGGAGAAGCAACCTAACCTCTAAGGTTCTTTTAGCCCTGGAGGAGATGAGCACCTAGGAGAGAAAGGGCAGATGAATGGCTACTGCTTGGGGAAAAAAAAAACAAACCAATCTCTTTGACCCTCTGTGGTTTCTATCGTCTTGTGACAGGGCTTTGGTATAACTCATCTTTCTCCCACTTGCTCCATGTTTTATAATATTCTGTCATCGTATAGGAGATGTCGCAAGGGAAGGATCTCTGGCTTCACCCCATTCAGCAGGGAAGGTCCAAGCTTCCCAGGAGCCAGCTGTGTGCCTTGGTTTAAGGCTACAGATATCCTGACTCAACATTGCCCAAGCAAGGAAGGCAAGGAAGGACACTCCTGAGTGAGGGGCAGGCTACCTGAACCAGCACATTCCCATTAAGACAAGCTGAACACCTCTGTCCCACAGAGGGTGGTCTGCCTGAATCGGTGCAGTTCCCATGAGGAGACACAGGACTGCAGAGAACAAATCTGCACTTGAAGAAATAACAGACTCAAAGCGGTCTGACTGCAGCAACTTAGAAGTCCTAGCACTGGAGCTCACAAGATCTTTACAGGCAAAGACCAGTGCTATCAAATGATAGCTATTCCTGATAATCAACATCCTGAGCACAACTTGCCAACATTGTTTAGTGTGGCTCTAAAACGAGAAATCATCAGCTTTCTTCCAAAAGAAAAAGTCTTTACAGAGTCTTTTTTATTTGCTAGTTAATGAGACCAATTTTACCTCCAAGGATGACACTTTACCTGTTCAAAAGCAGGTTCCCTTTATGTCTACTTATGAAAGACGATGATATTCTCCCTGAGGTTTTATCTTTTTACACAGTTTAATTCATACCCTGGCTTTGCACTGATTACTAGTATGTCTCTTTGTTCTCCAAGACAAGCATTTCTTTTACCTATCATGGAGTGCAGTGCTAACAGGTCAGGTCTCTCAGTGGAGTAGGATTCCCTGAGCCATTTTGGTAATGTTTAGAAGTTCAGGGATAGCAGTGAAATTAAATCTCAGTGGTGTCTTCTTTAACATTGTAAAAGACAGATCACCCAAAACACAAGAGCATGCACATTTTAGTATTTCATATGAGGATGAATTCTTGCCTACTGCCAGCAAGAACAAAAAAGATATGTGAGATTTGGAGCTTTAAGTGTTGCATCTAAATCCATATTTCACATAAATAAATAGCCTAGTTTACAGAAGCATCACAATACTACACACATACAGGGCTTCCACTTAGTACAATCGGGAACCTAATTCCCAAGGCGAAAAAAAAAAAAAGAAAAATGAAAAACCTTTCAAAGCAGATCTTGCTTGTATCCTATTCATGGGATTTGACTGGCTTGGTGTTTTCATGATAGATGTTCTGCAGAACCTGAACTGTCGTTCTTTTTAAATGAGCCACAAAATTACAAAAAAACTTCAAAAACTGAGCAAATTGTAAGCCCTATGGTGCCGAACATGCAGACAACTGAAGACAATGCTCTGCAAGCTGTGAGCTCCCAGAGCTCTGTTTCTCCCAAGGGATTAAACCTAACCCCTAATGATCCATTCAAAAGTGTCAACACCGATTATTCAAATTCTGATCATCTCAGCCTAGGAGACAGGGAAGGTTTGGGAAGCTGCTGAAGAAAGGGAAACGCTGAGGAAAAGTGTTAGGAGGTAGACCAAAGCAAGCAGAAGGGAATGAAACAGAGGAAAGAGGATGGGGACAGGAAACAGAGATGTATCAGGTTTGCATGGCAAGGTTTTGGTAGCAGGGGGGCTAAAGGGGTGGCTTCTGTGAGAAGCTGCTAGAAGTTTCCCCCATGTCCAATAGAGCCGATGTTAGCTGGCTTCAAGACAGACCTGTTGCTGGCCAAGGCAAAGCCCATCAGCAATGTTGGTAGCGCCTCTGGGTTGACATATTTAAGGGGGAAGAAAACTGCACAATTGCAGCCAGACAGAGGCGTGAGAATACATGAGAAGTCTGCAGACACCAAGGTCAGTGAGGAAGGAGAAGGGAGGAGGTGCTCCATGTGCACAAGAGCAGAGTTTCCTCTGCAGCTCACGGTGAATACCATGGTGAGGCTGTCCCCCTGCAGACCATGGATGTTAACAGTGCAGCAGGCCTCCACCTGCAGCCCATAGAGGACTCCATGCTGGAGCAGGTGGATGCCCCAAAGGAGGCTGTGAACCTGTGAAGACCCCATGCTGGAGCAAGCTCCTGGGAGGACCTGTGACCCGTGGAGAGAGGATTTCACAGTAGAGCAAGTTTTCTGGCAGGACTTGTGACCCCAAGGAGTACCCACGCTGGAGCAGTGTGTTCCTGAAGGACAGGAGGGAGAAGGAGATAATAGAAAATTCAGGAGTGAAGTTGAGCCCAGAAAAAAATGAAGGGTGAGAGGAAAGTGCTTTAAGATTTGGTTTTATTTCTCATTTCCCTACTCTGACTTCTAATTGGCAATAAATTAAATTGAGTCTGTTTTGCCTGTGACAGTAATTGCTGAGTGATCTCCCTGTCCTTATCTCGACCCATGAACCTTTTGTTATATTTTCTCTTCCCTGTCCATCTGAGGAGGGGAGTGACAGAGCAGCTTTGGCGGGCACCTGGTGTCCAGCCAGGGACAACTGATCACAACAGACAATAAATACAGCTCCATAAGTCTAAATTGTGAGCACACGCTAAATGCCAAAACAGGGCACCTAAATAATGGAGATGTCTATTTAGTTGGTTCCTGTAAAAAGCCATTTGTTATCCTTCATCTGTGTGCACAATTTTCTGGCGACACCAGTGGGAAATCCTCTGTGGATCAAAGCGGGCCAAAGTCCTGAATATAGATCCCTGCCCACAGGCCCTAATTAAAAATGGAAATTGGCTGCTTTTTGGTTATGGTCTGACTTCCCTGAACTGCACTGAGTGACCAGGCATAGTTGTACAGGCTACTGAAGAGGTCACCTACAGAGACAGAGCCAGATACAGATGCTGAAGGTTAAAGCAAGGATCTAAAACCTGAAAAAAACAGCACCACCAGAAATAACGAAGGCTTTGGGTGACATTTTTCAAAGCATGCAGGAGGAGATGAACAGATGGAGCCTGTGTGTATTTCCAGTGTTGTGTTTTGAACTTTTAGCTCAAAAGGCCTAGGGGTAAAATTAACACTTAATAAATATGAAGTTTTCAAATATTTATTGCTTTGAAAGAAATTGCTCCTAAATAAAAGGAAGAGTTGACACCAGTCAAAATAATCCCAGAGAAACATCTTTGTCCGATCATCAGGAAACCTTGTGATTTTTCTTACCCCTCTCTCCCGCCTCTCCTTGTCATTGCTTATTTGTTTGCATATTGATGCTCATTTATTGTCAGCACTTAATAATTCATCTCAAAATTACCAAGGCTCCATCATTACAAAACATGCACCATCCCTCCACAGATTGGCTGTGCAGACTCAGACAAACAACATGATAATAAACACCATATGCAGTCCATGATTTTTGTCTAAATGGCCTCAGTGCTTCAGGTGAAATGCATCCTGCAAGGCCATAACATAAGGATAGAATGAAAACCTAAAGGTCAGGTGCTTGAGTCCTGGTTCTGAACACCACCAAATGCCTATGTGCAAAGGAGATTGACTTTGATCTTCATCAGCCACTGCAGTGACGGTTCTGAACCTTCCAAGCAGCCATCAACAATGATCGTTGAAGACAGCAGAAGATTAGTGAGAGCTTGACCTCTCTGAATGTCAGGCTCAAAGAGTTCATTGTCGCAGGACTCTCTTGTCAGTATAAACATAGAATAGGCCCCCGCTATTATTTAGAGCAGAGTGTTAGTGATCGGCAGGCTAAATCTGAATATCTTCAGCATTATTACCAGCCGTGCAACATTAATCAGCCCTAACCATGTTAGCTAGTGAAAGCTGGGGTGTGACTTGAGGCACGCTGCTGCACAGAAGAGCTGCTGACTCTATCCTTGCCCTGGAGTAGCCGAGCGGGAGGGCGAGACAAAGGCAGGACGGCAGCACGGGTCAGCCCAACAGGACAGCCCTGAACCCTGCTTGCGCCAGCAGTAGTAGGGCCTGGGAGGGACCGAGGCACACAGGAACTTTCTGCTGGCTCTCCCTCCTTACTGCCGGCAAGGTAGGGGAGAACCCATAGCCCCCGGCTTGGGTCAGGAGAGGCCAGTGCAAGGCTTGAGAGCTCAAGCGCCCCCCAGGTCTGGCAGAAGAGCAATCTAGATATATGCCACACCAGCCTAAGCTTCAGCTCAAGTGCTAAAAGGACGACGAGAGACATTCATCAAAACGTGAATGTTGGCTGTAAGAAATTATCGATTTGAATCCAAAACGTTGTCGGCATGTTGACTCTGCATTAACATTGTGACTCTGATGTCATTAAAAAAAAATTACATTCAGCACCCCTCCCTAATGTTTAATTATCACGAGCGTTGAAGCAAGGCACATAAGACCACATCCCATAGTACTTAATGGGAAAATAACATATTGTCACTGTACTTATCACAGTCTACTTCAATTTCATAACATTTTTAAATCAGCAAGGAGGAGGAACATAAAAAGAACTGAATGATGCTGTCAGACTTAAATGGATGCTTGCTGTTAGATTTGTAAGAGTAGTATACCTGAATGCAGGACAGATTGCTGCCTTATAAATATGTATAGTAATGCCAGAGAATGTGTTATGGAAAGGATACTTAGACTGGTCAGCTTTTTATTCCTTGATTAAAAAAAAAATAATGAGTTTTTCATTACAGTTTTCATAGTGGCAAAACCACATTCATGCTGTGTCTTTGTGGATCTAAGTAAAACAGGCTTGACCCCTGAAGTCACTTTTTAATAATTAACTCTCGCTAAGTTCATTAAACACTAATTGAAGCTACAGAAGAAAAAATTGTGAAGTATATGCAGATAGACAGAAACACCAAATGTGATTAAAGATACTGACTGTGGTATATATGTGCAATACAGTATATGCATTATATAGATTTCAAACTCAATTCCATAGAGATTTTTAACTCCTTTATCCCATGATAAATTCTACCATGTTCAATGCTACTGAAAGTATCATTAACAAAGAGTTACAAGCTAAAGAACATGGACATCCTAACCAATAATCTTTGGAAAAACCTGGAGAAGTAGACCCGATATTGTACAAGATTCAACCCCTGAAGCATCTTCCAGTGCTTTGAAATACGATAAACAACAGATAAAGGGACTCAACAATCAAGTTTTCAAATTCAAGTTTTCAAACTGAATATAATTTGTCATAATTTACATAAGACCAATAATTTATATACATATATTTGACAGTTTTCAGTGTTCAAAGTTGTCACTAAGTTTCATTTTATTCCCTCAAGAAGCAAAAATAAGAGGTTTGTAGTAATCAATAAAAAAGAGTATCTCATTACAAATAAATCAAAAAACATGAACTGAGATAGTATTACAGGTCACTGCTTTCCAACATTTTACCCCTCAGAATGCAGAACATTTCAAGTGTGGGTTCAGACTCCAACAAAGGTACCACACTTGCTTTTCCTAGTTAATGTGCCCATGGACTTATCTTACCCACCCCCAGAACGTGGAAACTGATGTTGGAACTATCTCCCTGAGTGGCACAAGGCTCAGACAGAACATTTCCTCAGACAGACAAAAAAGGACTGAGAGTCTGAGTCTGGATCTCAGGAGACCCAATCCTGCCACAGCCTGCTTCATAACTTAGGACAAATCACTCAATTCCCCTGCCGTGGTGTTAATATTAGCAGTAATGAGTATTTCTGCTATGCTAGAATGTAAAGGCTCCGGACCTGAGCTTCCTGAGGCCAGGTGTTTCCTATCCAGTAAGATGTTTGCAGCAGAGATGGGTTCAGAGCCTCACAGCTCAGCCCTGGCATGACTCCAGTGAAGATCCAGCCAGTGCTGTGCAGGCAATGGCTGACAGAGTGAGGCTCCAGTTTCATTAGGCTTCTCTAAAGATTACTGTAACACAAGCTAGAATGAGAGCATGAAGAAAGCCTGTGGTACTTTATCCTTTTTAAAAATTCACATTGATTTCAATGGACTTCAGCTCTACTCTGATCTTCCTTCCACAAACTCATCTTCAGTGCTTTTCAGTCTATGTAATTTTTAGGGATATTGTAGGGAAAGAAAAGGTAAAGAGAAATCAATGGAGCTGATGAAAAGCTAGGTAAAAGTAATGAGCCTGGTCTGTTGTGGTAGTCCCAGAGGTTTTTAAAGTCTATGTCTAAAGAGGTCTACCTGGGAGTGTTTCAGAGATCCTTGGTCTAGGAACCTATGTCTCTTGTGTCCAAACTCAATACAGGGGCAAGACCTAGATCTGTATCAGCTCTTGCTCTCACACAGGTTTCTGGGTGAAGAGGTAGTGGATATGCAGTTTGTATATAAGCACACGCTGGAGATCCAGTTTAGGCATCTCTAGGAACTGCCATTGTATTCTCAGCAACTCCATGTACTTAAAAATAGGCTACCCTATTTAAGAAAGAACAGATTGAAATGGTTATGGTACCACTCATTGGGGACCAGGAGACATTGATTAGATGCTTTGCCAAAAACTTAAGTCACTTAGGTTATACCTACGCAGGTTGCTCGGTCACCCCCACACCCATTCCCGCTAAAACAAACTATACTGTTGACTTTTACGCTTTCTCCAGCAGCCAAACAAACTAAGTGTGGCAGTTCTGATGAAGTAGGAGGGGACTTCTCTACAAATAGGAGGTGGGACACTGTGTTCATGCCCACACTCACCCCACTTCCCCTGGGAATGCACTTGGAAATCCTGGATGAACTGAAAGTCTTGCACACAGGGGAGTGACAAGTGCTCTCCTCCTGGCCAACCACATCTAGAAAGAAGCCCAGAAGGGTCCAAATGGACAACGAAAAACAGTCAATATATACTCAAGGCTCACCCCAAGTGTCACTACATTATGCAGTATCCTAAAGTAATGGGAATGCAGAATTACTATCAAAAACTTAGCTGTATCAGGAGAGTAATTTCTCATTTTCATAAGTAAATTGGATGAACGATCTTCCCATTAAAGTTAATATATGCCTTAAGAGCTGTTAAAAACATCACATCTGGAGATCCAAGAGAACAAAAGTATGTTCAAATCACAGTAGTTTTATTTTTGTCTAGTTCTACATTCTTTCAGCTGGTAAAAAAACAAACTTTTCTTAGTTTAAAAAAAATATCTAATTTATTTCCGGATTTAGATTTGGTCTGCCACATTTGGTCAGTCAAACCACTGCTAATAACAGCTAGGGGCTCTCACTACTTAAATAAAAGAGTTTCGCCATAGTTCATAATGATAGCACAATAAAAGAAAAAAAAAATTAAAAAGTGAGATGCAGTGGTTCCTTGGAGGTTATACATGCAAATTGCCCTGAATCTGAGCAACAGTTCAACAAGAAAAGCAATATTTTGGGACAACAGTTCTGCTTTTGTAATGAGCCTGTAAGATTCATTCCACTGAAATAGCTACAGGTATATTATACCCCATGAACTATTACAAAATTAAACTTCATAAGCAATATGCCAGTGCTTTGTGTGATGCATTTGCTAAAAGAATCATTCAATTTATCATGTTTTCCTGAAGCGTTATGAGACAAGGTCTTTGAATAAAACTCATTTCATTAGGCTACCTTGTTACATGGGAAGATAAGATCTACACTTGACTAAAGACATCATTCCATCATGCCCATAATCACCCTACCTGGAGAAGTAAACATTTGGGACCTTAGAAAAATGGCATTGCACTGCCTCACTAATGGTGCTGAAGGAATACATTAAAAAAAAAGGTCCAGATGGACATGGTGAAAAATTATCTGAAAGCAAATTCAAATACACAAAAAACTCTTCTGTATCTACTGGGGGCAAGTGATTTAGGCCAAGCACGGGCAAATAGCATGCAGCAGTGTGAGGTGGTTAAAAATTAGATCAAGAGGCACTTACTGCACAATGCCTATCTTGCTTTCCAATGCCAGTTTAAAAGGTA
The DNA here is from genome assembly GCA_025769975.1 of Gallinago jamesoni. Lineage (NCBI taxonomy): Eukaryota > Metazoa > Chordata > Aves > Charadriiformes > Scolopacidae > Gallinago > Gallinago jamesoni. The sequence goes on from JAOQGH010000001.1 coordinate 135,533,964, forward strand.
CACCTCCTGAACGTTTCTATCCACCCAGTCCTCACATGGATGCTGCTACACCACTTAGAAAGACACGTATATTTGCATAACTTATTTTGTTAAATATTCCTGAAGGAGATCAGAGTTCTAGTCCAAGCTGTGGCACAAATTTGCTCTGTGGTTTTGCTTTTAATTTTTCAGTGCTTCAGTTTCTCAGTCTATACAGAGAAAACAGAACTGACAATATATGCCGAGAAGGTAAGTTTTGTAGTGTTATTTTACAAGACTATATGATGCATTTTGATATCTTTGAGCATATATTCAGAAGTTATAGAATTTGGAGACACATGATTTTTTTTTTCCAGTTTCCTTTTGTTGCAATGTTATGAAGTTCAACATGGACTATCTCCTCGCCTGCTCTGATGTGAATAAGCAGCTCCAGTGAAGTCAACATATTCAAACAAAGACAAGGCAAAAGCAGAGCTCTGGCTTAACAAACCTGTACTGCCTGTTTCATATGAAAAGGTTCTGTGTCAACCCATGTCAGGTTGTATCATGTATAACACAGAAATTCACATTTCTCAAATTTGCCCAAATTTCTCAAATTTGTTTCAGTCTCAAAGACCTTGACTGAAACATGGGACAAGGCCTACACACAAGGCCAAGATGTTCCTAAACTGGTTGCTCTCTTGTGCCAGGACTTACTCTGATGACTACAAAATAGCTTAGTGAGAAAACTGAAAACCTCTTTTTATTTACCTGGTTTAATTTTCAGCCAGAGAAGTTCTTCAACTCAGCTTGTTATGCCACTGCATGACTACTCAAGCAAGCCCCAAATGGAGGAGATGAGTGCATTACTGGGAAGGAAACTGGGGGTGGGTTTATATGGTATTATAACAACTTGTTCTCTTGCAGCCTTAAACAGGATTCTAAGTGGATATTTAAGCATATTCAGAGAGATTTTTTTCCATTGCTATTTCACATCTAAGTTGTAAGTCTCCACCTTTTTCAAAAGGGTTGTTAACTATGTGCTGTTGTTGAAGCCCTTGTTGATAAACACTGCAAATGGGTCAAGTAGGGGAGAGAGTTTTCTATCAAAAATGTTTATGGATAAAAAATTAAGGATATTTTCATTTCCTTCAAAATTCTTTTGTTTTGCAGTGAAAACAGGAGCATTTTATTTCTATATTATTATTTTTGCCTTTCCACATTTTTTTCACTTTGTTCCTCTCTTCCTCCTTTATATTCTTTTCTTGTTTTGTCAGAAGCAGGGAGAAAACAGAAGAGACAAAGTATGCTTCTTTTTGTGGAACAAAAAAGTTGTGAGGGGTATTACTTCTAATTAATATGCTTACATTTTCCTGGTGAAAACATAAGAATTTTTTAGCTGTTTTTATGTCTCAGTAAAAATCATGCTATTTGGTCAACTATTACTAACACCTTAGTTTGGTATACTTTCATACCCTTCAGAGGGTGACTGCCCTCCTAATAAACGCATTTTACTTAAAGAAGCTGTGGATGAAACCTCAGATGCATTTTCTTGTCTTTGCCTTCACCCAATCCTCACACAAATTCTTGCTCCAAACTGGAGAGTTCCTAGCCGCAAAGTTTCTCCCTTACAGTCAATGTAAGAATGAGCTATAATTCTATTCATGATGTGTGTGTTTAATCCTCATTGCTACCTATCCTGGCGTTCCTTATATGGATTTTGGATTTAATATTGTATATGTCAACCGATGTGAGAATCTGTCCTGGAAATTCTAAATCGACTCCAATTTCAAAATAGCCAGCGAGAAGTGAGCTTTTTTTTGAAGTCCTTGTTTGATGAGGTGTTTGAAGGAAATGTATTCCCTCTGTCCCAGCTAAGCTATCAGCATCCAGGGAGAAGCAAAGGATGAAAAAGCAAGTGAGTGAGCTCCTTCAGAGAACTGCATGCTTTGCTGATGGTTGGATTTGGACACAGCACAAAGAAAGGGCACGGGGATGGAGAGTTTCCATTTACACAGGTCATCTGTGTGTCAGGGAGCTGTTAAAGGCACTTTGTCTAGACTGTATGTTTTTTGATGAAGAAATTCTCTTTTTACTATAAATATGTGTTCAGCACTTTGCTGTGGGTTTCTGACAGGGATTTCACCAGGATCACTGCTCTCATGTAAGGCACATATTCAGCTGAAAGACTCAGAACTATGATCTTTTATGGCAGGAACCAAAGGAAGTCAAAGCTCTAAGATGCAAAAGCACAACTCACAAAGTGCTTGATTTGCCAGGTTGGGAATATCACATCTGAACAGATGGCTCTGTCCTAAAACCCTTCAGGTACCACCACTGATGGCCACTTCTAATGCTCTGAAGATTGGGATATCTTAACATTCACCATGCCTTGCTGTATGTTGGGTACATACATTTTAAAGACTCAAGATCAGTCTTGTGAAAGGAAAACAAAACATAAACACACTACCAGGAAGAGACTGAAAATGAAATGGGAACAGAACATGAGGAAAACCAGTGAGAAAGATGGAAAAAAATATAACCTCGTTGAATGTGCTTTCCAGCCTTCAACAAATTACAATCCCCAAAACATTTTTCAGTGGTGCTGCACATCCTTGCATAATGAATTCAAGATTATTAACAATAGGTTTGATTTTCTTAGTTACCTTTTTTGGTTCCCTTAGAAGTAGTCCACTGACCCTCAGGGTCCACTGGTAACCGCTGTGACAGTATAATTATGATTTACTAAGTATGAAGGGACAAATTTTCAAAGAGCAGGGCTGGAATTTCACTTTGTAAATGGAAGTAATAATATTCAAAGTAACACAATTATATCCAAACATGGCATGCTTAGAAAATGTAGGGACACATAATTTCCTAATCATTTGCTATAAATGTCTTTATACAGGAACAAGATCTTCCTACAAAGAATTCTCCTTTACTCTCTTACTGAACTCTGTGTCTGCCTGTCTTGTACTTGGCAGCATTATATACTTTTAAGTTAAAAACCAGCCATATGATATGAGGCCATATCCTCAGCTGGAGTAAATCAGCTCTACTGAAGCACCAGAGCTGTGTTGATGTACACCAGCTGAACTTCTGGCCAATTTTTCAAAATAAGAGTACTTTGAAGTGACCCAAGCTACAGCTTCCCAACAACCCTGTACAGCAGATGAATGTAAATCTCACAAGTCGTTGCGAGAAGCCTGATCTCCCATTTCGATTGAAAATAGAGCCATCACAAAAGTGATGTATTACGTCTCATTTTTATTGTCCATGAGGAGGGTGCAGGTGAAGGGAAGCAAAGGGCAGCCAGGGTCTGGGGATAGAGTCTGTTTCTGAAACTGCCAAGACAACCAGGCTGTAGGTGTCAGTTTACCTCCAGCTCACGCTGTCTCGCACAATCCGCTGACCCAGGTGAAGGTCACGTCTCTATCACTTGGCACTTCGGAGTCATTTACATTTATATGTAATTGGTTTTTGAGTGCGCATGTGTTCAGAGGAGCTGGATGGCTTGGGAATTGGTAATAGGATATCAGAGCCTGTCACCAAAAGGCCACTAGTTCAAAACCAGAGCGGTTCTTTGAGCAGCCAAAAACTGCTAACTTTCTGAGCTCAGCGGCGGAGATGAAATGAGTTGATGATTTCAGCCTGGACACGTGTCCCTATCACAGCACAGCTCTGTCGTTACAGCTGTCAGAAAGGACACCTTGTGGATCTTGTCAACAGAAAGGTCAAGGATGGATGGTGTGAGTGTGCAGATGACCTCTTCCTCTCACCCTGAGCAGTCGGCTTTCCAGAAGGAGTCAGAGCCACGCTGCTGGAACAGTGTGGGAAATGTCACCCAGCTGCTGCCCTCACTGGTCCTCTTCTGGAGGTTAAAGCATGACATCAGACCTGTGGATGTTAAACTTCGTGCCTTTCAGAATCATTTAAAAAGCCTGAAAGAAGTGCTGTGAAGACAGGAATAAATAAACATGCAGAGAGACCTATAACCAGCTTTGGAAAAAAAGCGTTTGCAAAACCTATGGCTCAGTACACCTCTCCTACTGAATTTCGCTGACAATGCCAGCAGGTGCCTGGTGGCAGAATTACTGATTTGTATTTAGTTTTTTTTCCCTAACATCTATTTTACTGAGTGTTTTGTGGTGGGTTTTTCTTTTCCCTAGCTCTGTAGGATTTATACTCTTCACTAAGCATCCGCTTCCCACCTAGGAAATAATAAGTCCTTCAGGTCTGTCTGCCCTGCAGAGGGATGGAGGTCCAACGCACCTATTCAGTTACCAAGAACCCCAGTATCAGAGAAAGCCGTAATTAGACTGCTTGCCCTCGGCAGCACAAAGTAAGGGGTAAAACCTCAACTCTGTGCTGCCACAACAGCCTGAGCTCCAGTCACCTTGCACTGAGCAGCACCGGCAGAAGCCCAGCAGGGCATGAGGAATGCAATTTGTCAGGGGTTTCGCTGTGGTCTTCTCCTCCTGACACAGCGTAGGCTCTGCTTGGAGCAGGCTCATCTCAACCTGCCTACGGATGACTGTACACACATTATTCACAGAGGGCATAGGTATATCTTCAAATCAAGTGAGTCAGGGGGCAAGGCAGCCATCTAGCCATGACACTACAGCGTTCGAAGCTGGGTAGCTCCTGGAGGTCTATACCCCGTTATTTGTTGTGATGATTGTTATCATAGCCAGCTCTGAGTCTCCTGCTGCTCTGGCTCTGTGGTTGTTGGTGCTGATGTGGAGCTGCTTGTAGGAGCTGCAGTCAGCTCTCTGGACTGAATTGCACCTATACAGGCAGAGATGGGGTTTTATGCTCTTGAGGTCCTGAAAGGGGATCCGAGCCCTGCACTCAAGACCTCAAGAGAACTTGGGCATGAGTCAGAGCTTCGTATCTGATCTTGTTTCAAGTAAACAGTCATCTCATGGAGTTTCCTGCAACCTCAAACATATCCTTGTGCCCACAACTGACCACCTAAGTTCTACCGCGCTTTAGGTCTCAGAGCAAGTAAAAAGACAAAAATATCTTTCCTGTCATTGCCTTGGGAAAGTTCCATTTCTTCATTCTTTTGTGGTTGTTTATACACCTGCACAGATGATCAAACACTTCAGACATATTGAAAACACCAAACGCTGAACACATGTGGTGTGGCAAAGCAGGTGGGTACCGTTATTAACCAAATCTGGTGTCTGGAGGGAGGTGGTAAGCACCTCCCTTTCTGTAAACAGAAATTAAAATGGTTCCGTGTTTATGGGGACTAGCTGAGCCCAGGTTTACACAGAACTAACCAAAAGACACTTAACAGAGCAAAAGCAGTCATAGCAGCAACCACTGGCATGAGCAGCTGGACCCCATTCTTGTTGGAAGTCCCAACATCAAAAGTACCTACTTATTTGCCGAGTCACTTCCAGACAGCTCAGAGCCAGATAGTTAAAGGCTGGTTTATTTTCAAGGAGGTTTCCTTATCACAGTGGCAGAGGCAAGGAAAGGCCCAAGGGCTCCTGATGCCTACACAGTGACCTCACTCCTGAAGTTCATCCACGCCATTGACTCTTCCTCTTGCCAGAACCTCTTGTCCTGTTTGTATTTTATTATTCCGTGGTTAATGTAATGCCTAGAAAAGCTGCAAGTGGGAAATGACTAGAAAGAGACGCTCCCTTTCTCTTTTCTCTGCAGGTGTTCAAATACTTGCAGTAGCATAGACAGCTGGATTACCCACCCTACCACCTTGTCTGGCTCCAACCCCAATGGAGCTGTGGCCACAAAAAGCAGAACAACACTCCACATTCCTCTGGCTCACAGCCTCCACTTGGAAATGCTGCATGTGGACAACCACGCTGTCTCCCCCTGCCCGAAGGATACTTTGTGCTAATCACGTCACTGGAGGCAGTTGTGTGTAACTTTACGTGGGCTTTGAAGAGGTAGGGCTCAGTCATTCCTCTGCACATTTCCCAAGCTAGAATAAATCTTGAAAATCCACTGGGGGGACGTCCTGTGAGATGTTTTGTACCTGAGTGTGAAAAGTCAAGTTTTTGTAGTCACCTGCAGTTAAATGCAGGTGCCTGCCATTGGCATGAGTCTACTTTTATAGTTATCTGCCCTGTGAGACATGAAAACCTTGGTGCCAGCCTGAACACTTGAGAGCATGAACACATACTTGCCTTATTAGGAAGCAAGAAACATCACTGGAAACAATGACATGCCTATTAGTCAGCAGTTGGCAAGTTAGAAAACTGCAGCAAAACACTTTCCTCTCTAATTCAAACTGATAGTTGTGTATTTTTTTTCTTCCATTGTCTTTTAATTAATCTGTCACACAGGTGGTGTGACAACTGTTTGAAGTAGCTGAATGGTGGTTATATCACATCTGACTGCTGGCTCTACAGTGAAGATGACTGGTGCGTGGTTGAAAACAGTAGGCATGAGTTCATGCAGCCCCCCAAGAGATGGGTGGTGACAGTTTGCTCAAATTTCATAAGAAAAAAGGGTGTCTCCTTTTAGCAGATGCTTGCCAATGTACCCCAAACACATGGCTATCTAGTTATCCCACTTGAGGATGAGAGGGAGGAAGGAAAAAAGCAAATGCTCCACAGGTTAAGGCTGAAGCATGAAAAGGGATCTAACATTTCACCTGACCAAAAACTTCCTGGTACCAAAAACTCTCCCAGCAGCAACTCATTTTCTGGAGCCCTGAGCTGGGAGCCCAAATTAGTTTCCTGCCACAGCTAGATCTCCCAGATGGTTCTAGCCCCAGATAGGTAGAAACTGGGCAGATTTTCAAAGGCCCATCAAAATCTTTGGATGAACTTGGCCTCACTTACTCTGAATACTGTAGCACTGTTATGCACAGGTGGAATTTCCCTATGTATAACTATGACCAAGACAGAGCTTCCCAGAAGCTAATCCTGATAGGAAGTTGACAATTTAGAAATTGAAAAATATCTTTTTCCTCAATTTGGGACAGAGGAAAGCTATTTGGTTTAGGCTCTTTTCAAGTAATAAATGTGTGTTGCACTTCCTTGAGTTGAGCTCACAGCAACATTACCAGAGATTCTGCTTAACTGTGCCCACACACAGCTAAGGAAATTGTGATGGTTTGGGGAATATATTATAGAAGATAAGTACAGCATGACAGAGTGAAACAGCCATGAATCAGCTAAGCTATACAAGTACACTCAGCTAGAAACTAGCAGCTGGTTTAATTCAGGAATATATTAGTAATATTACCAGGAATTATCAGCTTTGAACTAGGATCAGTGGAACAATATCACACTATTGTGAAAGAAGCAAGCAACGTACTGAGCTGTATATAAAAAACCCCACTACTCACAAATGGCATTGTTTTCCAGTTCACATCAGTAAACAGACCACCACAGGAGTCCTGTATTCAGGTCAGGCACTGAAAGAAGGTACCATTTAGAGAAGAAAAAAGATCAGTAAGGGTCTAGGAAATACAACCTGAAATGATGGAAAGACTGAAGGAACTGGAAGTATTTAACAAATAAATTTGAGAAAAAACTCAGTAATAGTCTTCAAATGCGTAAAAGTTCTCCTGCAAAAAGAGAATAATCTCTTCCTCACACCCATGTTTGGTAAGTTATGAAATTGTGGGCTAAAATAATAGACAGGATGATTCAAACTGTATCTAGGAGAAGCTAAGAGTAGGAACCATGGAGCACCAACTATGCGTCAAGGCCATGGTGTTTGCATCACTATGGCTTAGACAAACATGTCAGAATGAGATAGATACCAGGGACCTGCGCCAGGGTAGGAGGCTGGACCAGGTGACTTCCCAAGATCTCCTCCAGATCAATGATCTCCTGGCATCTCACAGCAGGTAATGTATGCGCCCAGTATTACTCATCTAATTCACCAAACTTGTGGGTTGGCACTGCTGTAACCTTGTGTTTCTGGTCAACCAGACATCTGCTGGGGATCTGTAAATGAGGAGGCAACCAAAGTTCACATCCCAAAGTCTCTCTGTTGTATTGCAATATGACATTTAATTAAAATATTCTTTAAAGGACGCAGTCAAGGTGGACAGGGAGCACAGAGGTGTTATATCCATGGCACACAGTGGAACCATTCATACTGGTGTGGTTGAGTTTTCAAAAGGTTTGAAAGACAGGCACTGAACCTTTAAGACCTAGCTACTTTTAATACAGAAACAAGAGTCTGAACAGGTTAACTAATTAGTGATTAGTAGAAGTTCATTTATGGGGTCTAAACTGACTGAAGTGTAAATGATATTGAATTGTTTATTGCCTGTTACTAGACAGTAAACATTTTGGGGGTTGGAAATAAAATACTCTGTCGTGCTTGTATTCACTAGCACTACCATTTGTTCTGCTCATTGTTACTCCTGAAGTTATTTTTGGCAAATACTGAGAAGATAATTTAACAACAGAGTGTCTCAAGAACTGATTCCCTAGTTTCTCTCTCTCTCTGCTTTTACGCTGTGGGATGTGCATAAAAGCAAAACAGTTCCCCAGTATGAATGAGGAGAATATGCTGTAGAGCATGGTAGTGCTGTTAGGAAAAAAACCACTTAAATATTAAAATGGACTTCCATACGTGGTCTTACTTATGGACAAGAAAAAGCCAGCTGATATGAATGTTTGCAGTTTACTCACAAATGCAATAGGAAGTTCCTTGAGGTACTCCTGCAGAGGAGTGACTAACAGGCATAACAGAGCCTCCTGAGATAAAAAGAAACCAACCCAAACTTTCATATGCAAAACTAATCCAAAATAAACTGTTCTCTAAGGCTTATAAATATTTAACTTTTCCTCTTTAAAATATTGCCTAGCCTTGGTGATGGCAGGGACCTGAGATTCCTTCCAGTCTTACATCTTACCTTTCTTATATTCCATGTTTCTCTTTCTCTATGGCTTTTCTACATGTAACATTAACCAGATGTAGGAGAAATAAAAAGTCCACAAGAAAGGGGTTAAAGTTTACAGGACTTTCCACTTGATCAAAAGCATAAGGAAAGTCACCCCTCTGCTAATTTATAGGCTAAAAATCTGCAAGTATTTGAATCAATGTTTGAATTACTATACAATTACCTGAGATTGCAGAGGACTGGGATAGGTGAACTAGTGAGCTTGTTTAATACTGTGGTTGTTTCTATGAATGATAGTTCAAACAAACCAAATAGAACCTACAAACAGATGAGATTTTCTCATCAGGAACCCAAATGTATTTCTTCATAGGACAATACATGCTATTTTTCAACAGTCAATTCCATGAAAAGAAATACATTTTATGATCTATGAGACCAATAAAAACTAACTCAGCTTGAAAGATGAATTTCAGTTTTCAAATAATCCCAGTGAAATGAGTGTGAAAGACCTACAGATCAAGAATTATTCATAGAAATTATTCAGACAATAGTTTCAAATAACCAACAAATGTGAGAAAACTGCAAGCTATTAACACGCAATTCACACGCCAGAAGAGAGACAGTGTGTGAAATAAATTATTCAAGACAAAGAGTTTTAGTGCCTAGTTTTCTCCAAACGGTGTTTTACCAGCAGCACCTTTTCCACAGACCAGGTCACTGATGTGACATTTCTGGTAGTGTACAACATACAGAGAACATTCACTCCCACTGGTTCTGTAGAGGCACACAAATTCTGCATCTAAATTAGGGTGTAACTTTTCATAGAACCTCTTTGTAGACAACAGAGAGGGACAGAAAGGCTGCTCCAGAGGACCATTAACAACACCTAGTTTGGGCTCATCTTCTATTTTTCCATCTGGAGGAGACTACAGAGGGAAACAGGTGCCTAAGTTCCTAACAGACACTTACAGTACCGGCATAAAGCATGGTGTTGTGAATACTCATTATAATGTCATGCAGCAAACACTGGATAGTGATCAAGAGGGACAAATCCCATATACATGTGGGAGCAGAGAGAACCAGTCTGCAAGGGCCAAAAATACGCCACCTGACTTCCAGGCAAGTAATCTCAATTGAACGCCTCTTAGCCCTGCTCCGGGGAGGACCACTTTCCAGAACCAGTGATTCTGGAAAATTACTGTTAAGGTTTAGCCAAATAGCAGAGCCATAGATATACACAAAAACAGCAGCAAAATCCTTCATCTGCTCACAGGCAGAAATGTAATCAGTAGTAACAGCACTGTTCTTCAAACTACTGGAGGTTTATATGATTAAAATGGAGGCATTTCCTTCGTAGGCCAGATCTTCTGACCTTCCGTTTTCCATCTGATGCTTCCTCTACACTCTCAACACAGGCCTGCTCTGATGTGATGTGTGTGGAAAGGAAAACCTACTGGACTACTAGTTTTCACCTATTGTGCCGTGTTTCTCACTCAGATTTGCTTTGCTGCACTGATCATGATTGGAAACATGATGTGGGTAATTATGCAGCGTTTACTGGTGATACGCTTCCAGTTTATGCACCTATTGTTGTTGGCAAACATTTTTTATCTTTGACAACTTGTTGTCAATTAAAGATTATGTGGTTCTTTGCCCAAAAAGTGACAGAATCTTGGCTAAGTTTCATGAACGTTGTCTCACTAAGCACTCCCTGCAGAATCGTGTGAAGGGGTTGTTGTTCCTCACTTCTTGCCTTAAAATGGCATAAGACGTTGATCTGAATTGCTAAATACATCTCCACATCCACCCATTCACTGTTAAGTAGTGAGTTACTTTCCCTTCTATTTCAGTTTCAGGACAAATCCAGCATGATAACACTGCAAGAACTCCAGTTCTCTGTCCTACAAAACCCAAGATGGTAGAAATCCCTGAAGGTTATATGGCTTCTTGAATTTACGTCTCCTAGCGAAGAAATCTCACAAACCAGCTTGCCCTGTTTCAGCACTACCAAGCTTGAGTATGCACCTCAACTTCAAACCTCGACTTTAAAACAGACCTTAAACCTGACATGGAAATTGATATCAATTTCTTCTTCTTGCGCAGGCTGGTTTTTATTTTCCCCAAACCAGTTTCCTTTTCTTTGCTAGTGGAATCTGCAAACGCTTAAAGAGGCACCTAAAATTTGCTCGCCAGGCCCAGCTTAGCTAGAAACAGATTAGGCACGAAGAAGAAAAATCAACCCTTTATTTCCCAGAAGGACTTTCTTGATAAAGCTGTCCAGGAAAGATGGGACACCAACTCCCACCCCTGCCACACGCAGCTGGGATTATGGCAGAGGAGATGTTCACAGTCTCCAGCAGAGAAACACTTTAAGGCATTTAAGGAGCCCTGTGAGCACCAGCTGGAGGTTGCAGTGGAGGCAGCTGTTCCAGTATGTGGGAAAAGGGATTGCAGATTAAAACAGACAAGGAAGCTTAAAGGAGCATTTGGAGTGAGTTCCCAGTGTAGACTCCCCTTCTTCACTGACAGCTGCGCCTAGGGAGGGAGAGTGGAGCATGCACTTGCTCCAAAGCCCAGGACACACAAAAGGAAAGGAGAACACTGTCTCCAAATTGCCAGCAAGTGCTGCTGCTGTCTTCAGACCCTCACCAGACCGTCATTAGGGAGTGCCACATGTGTGTGGCAGACATTGCTCCAGACACAGCTGTTGGCAGCTCCTTGCAAGTGGAAGGCCAATGTTACTGCTCCAGCACTTAGCTGGGAAGGGATAAAAAAGGAGGAAACTCCATTTAAATGCCAAATACACACGCACACATCTTTTAGAGGGCAGGAAGGGCAGGAGCTTATAAGAAGCCTTGTATCTCCTCTCTCTTTTGTCCCCTGGAGTAATATCTTGTTGCTGTGGGTTTATATGCTTCTTAAAGACCAGAGGATGAATGCAGCTTGGAAACGCTGTGCACAACTGTCCTTCATATATGCAGGGATGAACACTTGCTTATACCGGTTCGTGTTCCCACATCTTGCTTTTGCACCTACACAGAGGAACTAGGGGAGGGACTAGGAATGGTGGCTTCTCAGAGTGTGGACAGCTGAGCTGGGGAGCACAAAGAAACCTGAGCACAGGCTAAAGTCCCAGGTCCCAAAGGGCTTTCCATCCATCATCTGGGCTGGAGCCAAGTCATATTTCAGGTTCACATTCAAAGCCTGGACTCAGGGAAAGAGCTGAGCCTACCCTGGGCGGGCACGTGCTTGGTGCATCCCTGCCCACCCTCCCAGGGCTTTCAGCAGGAACATTCATGATCGAGCTCAACTATGCAGACAGCAGACCACACGTCTGACCCTGCGTGAGCATCCTTCACCTCTCAGAATTTCCCAAGGACCAGAGAAAGAAACTTGCCCCCTCCACACCTTTTCCCCTGGTGGAAACACCTCAGATCCATGAAGCTTTTTTACTTACCTTCTCCCCACTGCTGTCTTCTGTCACAGGAAAGCGGGACATGGCCCAGCTTTGTGAGAACTCATTTGCAAGTGCACAATGCCAAGATCAGCGCCGTATTCCTTTCACAAAGGCGGAGACTGTCATGTTTGCTGCAATGTATGAGACACAGCTTCCCACAGCTAAAACAATTTGGCAGAACTTGGCCTAGTAACACTGTCATCAACACAAAGAAATCTGTTTGATTTGATACCAAACTTTTCATCTATCATATTAACATCACTTTTATGCTCCTTCATCTTATAATTTGGCACGCCAGTAGCACTGAGAAGCCGCGATGTTCCTGTTGTGCTAGATGCTATGCAAACACATGGTAAACTTGCGTTCCCTGCCTTCAGGCCTGAAGTCAGCAATCAAAAATACAGCACTAACTTCCCAGTCCCAAAATTCTTCCCAAAATACTGCAGTGCATTATTGCACTGCCCAAAACCACCCCAAAAGGATATAAGAAATTGCTAGGTATTATGGTTCCCCACCTTTTCTGTGAAAACCCAGTGGTTATTTATGGGGAGGGAATCACATTTGGACATATTGCATGGTGGCAGTGCTCAGTGCCCCTGCTCCAAAGGCAACCAGTGATGGTGACGGTACTCTCTCCATCGCCGGGTGAGTTATTGCTCCATTACCAGCCTGAACTTGGAACGCCGCTCAGACTGCAGCAATAACAAGACAGATAGGTCTTTATGAAATCTACACTATTAACACTATTTGTTTTGCCATGAGTTGACAACTTTAGTAAATTGCTCATAATTGGCTATCAAGGAAAAAACACAGGTCTGCTCACCATTATTATGGTATTGATTTTCAATAATTGCTTTTTTGGGGGGTTGGGGGGAGTGCATACATCGCTTCTGTGTTGTAGGAAAGCCTAGAAAGAAACTGGCTGTGTGGGTCTGCTCTGCGACTGGAACTTCACTGTGGCAAAAAAAAAACATAAAATGCACACCAGAAGTAGCTGAAGCAAAGAGTTATAATTTTTTTTTTCTGGCATTATATTTTAGCATTAAAAGAAAAGAATGGAATTAACCATGTAGCTAAACACGATGGTAACCCTGTAGGATATTCGTGTTAGTCAAAGGCTGAAATACATTAACATTAAAAAACTCCATAGGGTTATTTTAAATATTCATTAGGAAATTTACAAGCTTTGGTGTAACGGCTGAGGACTCCAGTGTTTTTATAATTGGAAGCCAGGCCAGTGGAAACTTTCTCAGCCATGGGAAAACAATGTGGCCCAGTTTTTTGTTCCTATGTTAGAGATTCTTGATTATGCTCTCTAAATATCAGTCCCCTGAACACATACACACACACACATACCTGATATTACAGTATTGTTATGTGGCATCATTCATTATCAGATCTTCTACTTGATGTTCCTTTTTTCCTCGACCTTTTTTTTTTTAAATATGCAATCATGCCCATGGCCCAAAATACAGCACTCTCCTCTTCTTGTTTCAGATGAAAGGGACAATGTTGCTGGGAAGAATGTAAAGAGTATCTAGTGTGTCTCAACAGGTAAATGATTCAGAAAATTTGCTGACAAGCACAAGCGCTTAACATAAACACAGGGAACCTGTCAGCAGTCTTGTTTAGAGATGACTCACTCAAAATTCAATTAGCACGAGATTGAAAACTGATCCAGGAAAAGAAAGGGTATTTGTGGCACATTTGTTTTTAATTTTTCTCTTTAAAAAAAAAAATATTATAATTTCTAAGCAATAAACTAGCCAAAGAGTTAGCATTCCTTCAGTTTCCTGGCCTCCCATTTCTCTGGGCACAGGAGAACTGCCTGGATTCTCGCTTCCTCACTTTCTTGTTCCATAGATGTCAAACGATCACCATGAAAGACTGGGAAAGGAGAGTTCTGAAGATTTACCCCTCCCAGGAGATCTTTGCCCAGATTTGCTATAAAACTCAGTGTAATCTTTGATCTTCCAGTGACTTGTACTCTTCTCTGTTACTTGAAACCCAGCATTATTATTAAGCTTAAGTAGATTGCTTTAAACTTCTAAAATATTTACTCTCCTGCCTCCCAATGGGATGTTAACAATAAAATATAGCGAGGACTTCTACATTTGTTTTTACTTTACATAAACGAATTAAGCAGTCTCTACTAGACTCGTTTAGACCCGCAATAATGTAAACTGAAGCAACATAAAAGAGCCTCCACATCCATGTTTACAGAATAGAAATCCTACAGTTTTTGGAAGGAGAAGTTTAGAGAAGGTGCCTAACCCATCTTTACTCTCTCGTCTGTGAGCAAACCTGGATAGGCCTCTCTGTTCATAAGGGAAACGTGTGACACTAACAGCTTGGTTGTTTGCTTTTGTATTTTTTCAAGTGAGTTCAAAGGGACTCACTTGATTGTACCCCTTCCCCCTCCCCCACCCTTCATCCTTCATAACCATTGTTTAATGAATTTTTATTAGAAAAGCATGGCTGCACTTATGAAAAAAAAAAAATCTGTCTTTGAAACCAGGAGGAGAGTGTGTTTTCCCTGGCATTAGCCTGTTAGTTTTTAATATCAGGTTTGCACTGGAGTTGACTCCTGGTGCATTTTGGAACCATAAGCCAACAAAGTGAAGCTAATGGGAAAGGAAATAATACAGGAGAAGAGAGCCCCTTTTGAAGTGTGGGCAGGAAATCTGCACAAGTCTCTCTCCTCCTCCTCCTACTCCCTCCTTCTTCCCCTACCCCCATCCCATGCAGTGTCCTCTTCTTCTCATAAAGAGTGACTTTTGCACATTTTTTTTGTTTACAGAATGGGATCAAGCAAAAACACTAGCTTAATTTCGGCTTCTCAATTAGTAAAAATTCTGGGAAAAACATTCCCTGGTGCAAAAATGACAAACAAAACAGTAAACATAAGGAATGAATAAACTGGTGATTCAACTCTGAAGTTTTGGACCAGGTAAAAGACATTACCTTCCAAGCTTTCTGCTGCAATATGCCTCCCATAAAGCCTCTAAGAACCAGCAATGTGTACAGTGCTTCTTGGTTCAGTGAAGATACTGGAGCATGTCATAGGTGCCTCAGAGACCTACTCGCACTCCGTTGTGTTAAAAACACAAAGAAATTACTGTGCAGAATCACCTCCAGCTCTTAAATGGCATGTGGGTGATGCAAAGATTGTAATCACATACCTGATCCCAGTTATTTACCATAATTCTTCCTCTGTTGGCATCCTTCATGAAGCTTAGTCTGTATTGTTTAACTGTGAGAAGTCTGGGGTAATGTTGACTGTCCCTTCTCCTTTTCTCTTAGTTATAGCTTCAGTGTTTCCTGAAGAAACAAACGGTCAGTAGGAAGGTCTCTAATTTAGTATTTGGAGGTTTGTCTACGTTGCTTACTCAGTTGCCTACTTTGTCACAGACTATTTTGTGACACTTGAGTAAGTTACTTTATCTCAGAATCTCAACTGTTTAATTGAAATTGGGCTCTAAGATATCTTCACAATTTTGTTTGGAACATTGCAGTTTAGAAAGCCATAATCACACTTTCCTATCATACAGCAGTACCTAGGGGGAAAACATGGGGGAAAAAAGCAGATATTGCAGCACTGGGAATCATCAAAGTATCAAGATACTTGAAAAAGAGATATAATGGAAAGTGAAACAGATTGCAGATTTTAAAAATAGAATACAGGAATCGCTGAATTTCTCGTGTCTATTATCCTTAAATTCAAAGGCTATGATAATGTAAAATGA
This sequence comes from Gallinago jamesoni, assembly GCA_025769975.1. Classification (NCBI taxonomy): domain Eukaryota; kingdom Metazoa; phylum Chordata; class Aves; order Charadriiformes; family Scolopacidae; genus Gallinago; species Gallinago jamesoni. The sequence goes on from JAOQGH010000001.1 coordinate 135,549,970, forward strand.
TATTGCAAGAACCATGGAAATGGCTAAGGAGGGAATAGAAAATGTTAAAATATGACATATACCAATAATCAGGGTTAATATTTTGCCATAGTGGTCCAAAATGGCATACTAGAACCTGTTTAATCGATGTGAGAGATCCAGCCCCTTTTTCTAACACAAGACAGTATTTCCTTGAGCATAGTATCTAGGACTGAAGCACTTGTAAATTTTCTTGGATGTCACAGAAAAGGCATGGCTAGGACATCAACTGGTCAGCTACTCCATGTGCGATGATCACATGCAGGAAACACACTATGAGCACAATGGATTTGTGGGTCACAGGATGCTGGCAGCAACTCTTTCCTGCAGTTCCCAGAGGTACCTGGACTCCTGGCTGTAATAAGCACATAGAAAACTAATGTGATCTGAAGATGGAGGGTAACTTCCTCCAAATGTCACAGTCTTTCTCAAAACCAGTTCCTTCATAGCGCTAACTTTATAAAGCTAGGTAAATACCTTTCTCTCCAGCAAGAGCTGACAAGATAACTCCCTGTTATTTCTTATTTGCTGTTTTTGCTGATGACAAGTGAAGGTCAATAGAATAGGGTATGGCAGACTTGCTGAAATATTCCTCTATTCCCTGTGAGAGGCTTGACAAATTATTAATACCATGATCCAGTTGTACACTTCTCATCAAGGACTCAAGCCTATACACTACAGGGATAACAGAAAAGTAGGTAACAACCAATCCAGAAGGTATGGGTATACAAAATGCTACACACTTTAACTTGCCACGTGCTTTTAAAATCCTTCACAAAAACAATCATTACACAGTCGTTGTGTGGTGTTTTTCACATTCAGGGCATTGAAATAGCACTGATCCTCTTCTGAAGTAAGATATCTGTGTCAAAGTTAGCTACCCTGAATTCCTGTTCAAGCTGATTAAAAGAAAATGGGCACTTATAAGACCCAACTCATTTCCTCCAAAAGCAGAAGCCATATGAATCACATCCTAAAAGCACTTATTTGTTTCCATCATCTACACAGATATCCAGCTGAGTAACCAGCTCAGATGCTGCTGTCCATAGGAGGGAAGGCTAAGGCAGTGATTCCCATCCCTGGGGAAAAGATCTAAGCAGGGTTTTGAGGATCAGCGCAGAAAGGACACAAATTGCTGGGAGACACGTAGCCTGAAAGAGGCTGGAGTGTTGGTGGAGCTGTGACAGAGAAGTTTGATCCATGCTGTAGAGTCTCCATGCGCACTTACAAATTTATAAAAATTACCTAAGCAAACTCCTGCTGACTTCCACATGTGTCCTCAGTGTTGAGCTCATCTTTAACATACTAAGTGGTCAGACCCCATCCAACTCTATGGTGACACTGTCTCAGTTCATGCCTCTGGTGGCATCTCTGCGTGGCACTGACTAGCCTTTCTGCTTGCAGGAACTGCAACCACTGGGGTGTGTGCAAGCCTGGAGGGAAGGGACATCATTTGGTAATCACTGTGCCACCACTGGCCTTGCTGAAGTCACTGATTCAGCCAGGAAATCTGAAGTCCAGCAGGCAGAAAAATCTAACCACATGTCTGGCAGTTTTGTCTGCAGTGGTGGGCACCCACTCCTGCCAGACCCTGAGAGACAGCAGCCACCATGTTAAAAGGATTGACGAGTCCTTGTTAAGACCAGTATCACAACCCTGTGTAGGCGTATGTTATGAAAGCACAAAAGACCACTGTCTTGGGGTTTGGACACAGGGGCTAAAAAGAGCTGCTAGGAAGGCAACGGGAAGATGTACCTGTGAGCACCCACATGGGAACAGTGCTCAGTGGCAGGTGGCATTTACCTTCAGGAGGAAGTCTGAGAGGACAGTTACGCTCAGTACATAGATGTGGCTCCCACAAACTCAGGGAGGCAAGCTGGACTAGCTTCATCACAGCCTCCTTGTGTTATGGAGCAATCTGAATTTACCTTATATGATTTCTCTCTGTCTTAGTTTCTCTTTAGTAGAATGGAAGTAATAACTCTTTCCATCTTCCCATGATGCACAGTCACTCATGCTCCTGGGCCATGGAGTCCCGAAAGTTCCTCAGCTGAAAATCTTCAAATGGTTGATGTGAATTTAAATACAGGATTGAGATGGGTTGAACCTGCCTCAGAAGGCTGCTTCTCCACCTTTCAAAGAGGGACGATGAAACAAGTGGATCAAGAAAATTATATTAAATCAGAGTGAGCCTGAGGGCTACCTTGGCTGAAACAGAGCCATCCCCTCAGAATACCCATCCAAAAAACATTTTATTAAAAAGTGGTGAGGTAAACCCCACATGCAGGAGCAAGGGGAATTGTTCCACATTTTTTGGCTCCAGAAAGCTGGGGGAAACCTCACCTGATGTCATTTTAAAATGCTCTGCAAGTACACTAAACAAGAGGGAGGGTTCTGCACAAAATGAAAACTTATACAATCCCTTAAAAGAAGCCAAACCTTAAACATGTGAAAGCTTATGAAAAATCAGATGATGTGAAAAACACTTTAAATCAAAGCAGCAGGTAAAGCTTGAAATAAAGTTATCTTCAGTTAAAATCTCTATGTACCACATTGACGGTAATGCTTCATTTCCTGTAGACTGTAAGTAAATCAAAGACTACTTTGGGTTTCCATATCTGTCTAAGATCTCATCTCCAAGAATGTATTACTTTGGCATTTCCCACATTGGAATTACCTCTGGTCCAAATTTGGGTAATAGAGTATGATAACATATTAACAGGTAATAAGCATGAAATTTTTATCCATTTTAAAATGTATTACTGAGAAAGAAAACAAACACATAAAAAAGCCAGCATTTCAAAAGTAATCAGCAATAGAACTGAGAAAACAAAAGACTTAGGTCACAAGAGAAAAATGAAAGGGAAGAAATGTATAGCTAATTGGTGGCACTTTTGCAGAGAAAGAATTTAAGAAAAACTGCATACCTATTCAGGAAAAGTAAAACAGATGTGTGAAGTGTCTGACTGAGCTATTGTTTTAACTTTGTAATCTAAAATAGCTGACTTGATTTCATTTTAACAAGGGATTAGTTTAGCAGACAGTTTGGATTAGCAGCAACACATATAAATAAACATGCTACTCTTAAAACTTAAATACTCAGCTTACAAGATGCAGGACAACAAGAATCAGAAAAATGCTTGTCTTGAACTTTTAGATTATAGAGCCAAAGCACATGCCCATTCCACAGAGACAAGGAATTAGCAAGAGCCCTCACACTGAACAATGTAATACAAGAAATATTTGTGATTATGATTTCACTGAGATGCAACTCAAACCCTGCTCTATATCCTAATTGCAGAGGATTACAAAGTATTTTACACCTATGCTATTGTAAGAAAAAGAAGGATAGGCTCATACTTTGCTATTCATATGAGAAGGAATCCGACACAAGTCAGAAATCATGGGTTGGGTATTTTGTAAAAAAAAATGCATGTCGCTTTGGCCATATGAGAGGGAGAAAAACCTCTCTCTGTAACTAAATAAAGCCTTATTCTAATATGCTTTTCACACAGCAGCACAGATCAGGATTAACAGATCAGAGGAAGGGAGGTGTCTGGGCTGGTAACCAGAAAGAGGGTGAGTCTGGGAGAGAACCACTCTTCCTCCCCTGTAGGCAGACAGCTGTCTTTCAGTGAGCAATCTCAGAGCCTGCACTAACTTTTAAGTCATAAACATTCACAGACATTTGGGGTTTTATATAGAATCTTGTATAGACCTTTCCAGCACTGCCAAGCCGGATGTGATTCTAATGTCATGGTGTTTTCTGTAGCAGTCATTTTGCTACCATCTGTTAGAGGTCAACACTAATACAGGTCCTCTATTTTTTTAGTCCCCTTAAATCAGTAAAGGCTTAAGACAGTTGCTGATATCAGTGCACTTTGGCTTTTGACATCAGGGTGAAGATCTGCACTTGAATATGTAGAATTAGAGATTATTCACCTACAGGAGAGGGGCAGGGTGCTCCATAAATAGTAACTACCTCAGTTGTTACCGGAGTTTTCAGTTCAGCCCCTAAATTCTTGCACAAGCAAGAATTCTTACACATCTATAAGGATTAGAACGGTCTTCCTTGGAAAAGAGTACAGCAATGAGGAAGGGGTTGTGCTGTTCTCCACATCCATGACAAATAGTCTGACCCCAGCAGCAGGCTTTAATTACATCAAGAGAAATTTTAGACATTAAAATCTGTTCTAATGCCACAGATGCAGAAATGTTGTGAAGACTTCATAAGTGGAGGTCTGTAAAATGAGTTAGACATCCGTCTGTGGAGAATGGCTTAGGAAGGCAGAGCCTGGGCGGTATCTGAGGTTCCTTCTGGTTTTGATGGAGTAACATCCATCTGATTGAGTACTGACAAACATACTGGCTACTCACCATCAGGTGTATGGCAGGCAGAGCCTAAGGTGTATTAAATTCAGAGAATTTACAAGAAGAGTTCCAATTCAAATCAATAATCTTTAGGAAGGAGCTGCATCGGTCTGGAAATACTGCTACAAAGAAGAGTTCCTGAAAGAAAGATCTTGCAGGAGCAGGAAAGCAGGCTGCAGAAGAAATCAGAGAATGCAAACGAGAGACACAGATGTCTCCTAGCAAGATAACTTGCAGGCAAATGCAGAAGAGAGCAAAGAAAGCAAGCATGATAATATAACAGAAGTAACAGCAAATGTCATTTGGGTGGCTGCCTCCTATGAAGAAGGAAAAAATTAGTGACACCAAAAAGGAAGCAGGGGAAGGAAAAATAAACCACTCCAAAAAAAAATAATAAAAAAAAAAAAACAGAAACACTCTAGTGACATAGAAGCGACAGGAAAACTAGCCCAGCTAAAGTGCATTTACATGAATGCACGTAGTATGGGCAATAAACAGGAGGAGCTGGAAGCCATTGTGCGGCATGAAAGCTACGATGTAGTTGCCA
>JAOQGH010000001.1:135555005-135575851 GCA_025769975.1 Gallinago jamesoni
TTTTGTGGTTGGACTCGATGATCTCTGAGGTCCCTTCCAACCACCACAATTCTGTGATTCTGTGATTCTGTGACATAGAGGAATCTACAAATGTCATTTTTGAAAGGTCAGCTGAGACAAACAAATCTGACACACCTTTTTTTCTAGATCTGTCACTGGTCATGACAGTTGTGTCCTTCCTCAACACAGAACATAGTTTCTCAGGGGGCTGGCAGAGAGAAAAAATAAAGCAGAGTAATAAGGTCTGTCTTCAGCATTTTGGAAAAAGAAAATAGGGAGAATATGTCGATGGCATCCAGAGGGAGGCCTTTGGCCTTAGTAGTGCCTGCCCATCTCATCTTATGCTGAATAAAAGGCAGTATGAGAATCCTCTTTCCTCGAGGAGAACTGACCTGGCAGAGAGAAGAGAGTACAGAGCAATGTATCAAGAGTTATTTCATGGCAAACATAAGCTCAGGCCATGGTTGTGCCCTCCTGAAGACATTCACAGGAGGCTGAGAAGTAAATTAATTTGGAAGCATCCTGCGTAGTACTGGAACTCCTAAACAAAGGGACTTTCCATAGCAGGATGTTACATATCTCTGAAAAGGGGAGAGCAGCTGGTCCTCTGTACAGCAGACCCTCTCCCCTCTTTGGAAACAAGAGGAACACAGAAAGGTTCATCACAGAAGGAGCTGCTTCTGACAGCAAGAGGGCAAGGATGACTCACTGTTATCTGTTCATCCTCCCAAGGAAGAAGCCCACTGCCTTCAGAGTGATTACAGAGAAGAAATGGAAGTGGACTGAGTTTTGAAACCAGGCGGCATGTAGCCTACCAGCCCAGTAAATCATTAGTAACAGGACACAGCCTTCATGTTAATTCTCAAGGGTCTCAAGACTCTTCAGACTTCATCTGGACTCTTCTTTGCCTGCTGGAAGCTTTGTTTTAGCTGTATCAGCAATCATCTGATGACAAAGTGGCTGCTGCCCAATTTGATCTTCTGTTTGCTAAACCTCTGTTTAGATTTTCATAGTTGTTTGAGGTAACCATATTTTTATTTAAATACAGTAAAGTAGTTATTCTTGGTAGAATGAAATATCTATGAATCTAGGATAATGATGCAATGTAGAAAAATGTAGGCATGATGTAGTAACAGAAGGGACATGGGAGAGGATACTGGAGATCCTTGAGCTATTAATTTATCAATGGTCAATTACTGATTATTAACTGCAGTTCTTAAGCAGTGACAGCTCAGGCAATCACATGGCCAAGACCCTTCATATCTCAGAATCATGATGTAGACATGTTGACCAGGACAACTGGCCTTTCTGCAGCTACCCAGCTCTCCTCCTGTGCCACAATCCCCAGCATAGTGAGAAAAGTACATCCATGATGTTGTATAAGAGTCAGCATCAGACAGACTCAGGTATCTCAAGTAAGTTCTTTAAATCAATGTGACTCGAAAGCATCATAAGAGCATTTTTTTTAGAGCTCTCAGGCCACTCATTTGTCATGACTGAGGCTATACAGGCAAAAAGATAGTGCTTTGGTCTCAGTGTTTTCCAAACTGAGTGTTTCATGGGGAAATTGCCAGATGCCAGCTCATGGTTGGGCTTTTGAGTCTTTTCTTCCTGTAGTGACAGATCACTGTTTTCACTTTTTGAACAAACCTTATTCCCCAGAAAGTGGCAGAGTGAGGAAGGTCTGCCTGTTTGCTACAACAAGCAGAAGCAGAAGACCCACCAGTAACTTACTGTTTGCCTATCTGTTTCTTCCAGATGTGAAATTCACCTGACCTGAGAGGACCCAGGAGCAGCACATTGTTGTAGAAGGCAGGGGCTGAAAGTGACCCAGGCAAAGAAGGAAATCAAAATCTGAAGCAGATTCTGTGTGCTTAAGACCTTTGCTTCAGTTAAGACCAAGAAAACTTCATCAGCCCATCCAGGTCAAGCTTCGCTTGTATCTAAAGTCTACCTCAAAATGTCACCAACCAGACATGGCTGCCCTTCTGCTCACATGTCAATATGTGGTGGAAGGGCATCCTTCAGGGAACAGAAGGATATGCCTGTCCTGGGGCTAGGAATCTTTGCAATTGCATTCACATGTATCTCACAGTGGGATGAGAGTGGTGCTGGGGATCTGGCATGTGGCTTACTTAGCCCTGACCTTTTCTTCTGTGGCACAGCCTTAAGTAGTGCAATCTAAAAGTGGCAAATAAAAACACGGAGCAGGGAGTGAGGCAATATTTGCATGTGACGCCTGCCTACTTCCAGCCCTGCCAGCACCTGGCAAGGCGGAAAGCGGAGGAAAAGCAAGTTTTGACTACTCTGGTACATTTTGCCTGAGTGAAGGCTGTGAGATGTGTCCTAACACTGTTTTTAATTAAAATGCAATATCAATTTGATTTGAACCACCACCTTTGATACCATGCTCAGCAACTTTATGTAGTAGGCTTGAGTGGAGATAAAAAATTAATGTGTTAAATAATTTAGGCATCAGAGAGAGTCCCATGACCATAATATAAACATATTGATGTTGGCAAGAAAACATTTATTATTAATTTTACATAAGAGCTACAAAGTTCCAGGTGCATTTCCTAATTCATGCCAAAGTTTGTAGGCATGCAGAGTTTCATGGTAATTAGAAGTTATTTATTTGTATCAATTTACATTTCATTTATTTTAAGAAAAACAATAAATATACAGAAGAAGGAGGATTATTCTACATTTTCTATGTATATTTGGACTGAACAAGCACTCTTAATAAGTTTTCAGTGCTGCTGCAGTAATAAGTAGGTGTTTACAAGAATATAAAAGGTACTAACTAACCATTTTTGGAATTGTCATGGCAATGCCCCAGATTTCCTATAAAATCCTGAATAGATACTGACTGACTAAAATGTTATTTTATTCTGTGTTTGACTTCCTTACCTAGAACAATGACTCTCATCTACTGAATATGTATATATACACATATATACATACTTAAGTACATACCCAACTATGTGTGATATAGATATACATACCTACATTCAGGAGGCTCTATATGCATATAGGATAAACAAAAGCATGGCAAACACCAAATCTGCAAGGAGGAATTTGAATATTTTTGTTGCCGTTAATAATCACTTGGCAAAGGGTCGTTCTTGCGGTTTCTTCCCGGTATGCATCTTTGAGCGGCCTCTCATTTTCTGAATACTGCAACTTTGAATGAAGAAATCCCTTTGCCTACTCTCATTTAAGTTCAAACACAGGTATTACAGTAAGTCACTGTGTTTGCTCTCTTCATGATCTGGGCCCAAATTTCCAAACAAATATTTTCGTGCCAGAATTTTTAGACCCCTAAATTTGGAGAGAAAAACAGCATCGTTATATTTGTTTTTCTTATTCAGCATTTTCCTGTTCTGAAATAGCAGTAATGGAGGCAGAACAGACCGGCCAGTGCTGAGCCCCAGCTCTGGCAGCTGCACGGTGCTGAGCAAAGCGGCTCAGAGGAGGGAGAGAGGCAGTTCTTAGGTGGCATCAAGCCTCTGGGACTGGCTCCAGCAAGAGGAGCAGGCTGAGACTGCAAGGAGCCACAGCTGGACCTCCTTGAACTCAGTTACTGCCTTAATGGTGCTGCCTTGCCACCACCACCGAGGCTGCTGTAAACTTCAGCAGGGACCTGGGATGGAAGAGCGGGAGGTTTGACCGGAGCTGCTCTCCTCCATCCCGAGTGCAGCACAGCTCAGCCAGCCCAGAAGAGCCGGCGGTCCATGTTGTGCAGCTTGCGTATAATAAAACATATCTCATGCATTTTTAGGTCATCAGCTGCAGTATTAAAACAGGCACCTTGCTGAGAAAATAAATACAAAAAGCATGACTGGAGGAGACGGCACAATCATAGAGCAACTGAGAGCAACACCAGAACTATTCCTTCTTTTTTCTCCTTTTTTTTTTTTTTAACTAATGTAATTAAAGACTTCCTCAGCGTGGACACAAAGGGAGTATTTAATGTGAACTTTAAAAAAATAAAAAGATTTAAAGTTTTAATATACCTCCAGGAAAAAAAAAAAGCCGTTAAAAGATTTCCTTAAAAAAAAAAAGTAAAGATCCACAAATGGCTGGTGAAACTCTATAAAGCAGCTGGAACTTGTTAATAGTCACACTCTCCTGTGACCTGAGATGCAGGAATCTAACCATGAATTTTTTACAGATATCCTTTAAAACAAGTGCTGGCTGATATCACTGTGGCCTGCTGGACTTAAACTTTCTGAAGACACTGTGTCACTCAGAGGAAATCAACTCTCCTGACATTTAAGCTTCAGGAAAAAAAAATTTTTTTCTTTTTCTTCCATTTCTGTTTCTTAAAAAGAAAAAAAAGAGAAACACTTAATCAGTAGCAGTGACTCAGTATTAAATACCAACAGTATTCTTTTCCCTCTGCTCTATACATATGGTTCCTCTGAGAGACCAGAGTTAATGAATAATAATAGTAATTTATTCACTAGCCATTGCTAACTTTGATACCATGTGAAAAAGATCAAATGCAAGAGAGCAGTTTTCTACAGAGATGGGTCCAACAACCTTCTGGATCTAAACAGCAAGAATTTTGCAGAGAGTTGATAAAACAGAGTCTAAAAGCCTCTGTCTTTATCACAGCTCCAAACAAACCCCCAGCAGAAAACATGCTCAGAGTCATGCTTCCAGGCACTGATATCAAAATCTAGATTCAGATTTTGGTCACATCTTACTAGGAAAAAGCGAATGTTGTACTAAACCAAGAGTTCTTCTAAAGACTGTTAACAGTCATAATTTAGAGTCCTGCAGAAACAAAGGATGTGCTTTTCTGCGGGATTTTTCCCCCATACATGAAGAATGAAGGCCCTACAGTGGACCATCTGGTGACCTGCCTAATCTTCCCTCACAGCTCCCCTCTTCCTTCCTTGTGCAGGAAGAAATAGCGTGTGCTATTCCGAGCAAGTCCATCAGCAAGCCAACACAACACAAGCTGGCTTCAATCAGGGTCCTAGCGGCTGTCTTGCCGTGGCTCAACACGTTTAGTAGGGCTTACTGTATAAGCTGGAGGACACCATTAGCCCCACAAAACCACCTGGCTTCTGCACATCCACCTTGAGGTTCAGACAGAGAGACTACAAAACTGTTTGAAGTTGTCAGTGCATTACAGCGATGCCAGCACGAGGTTTGAAAACATTGTGCCTAAGCTGGAGAATCCTTGTTAAGAAAAGTCATGGGGTGGGCTTTAGTAAGTTTTTGCTAAAGCAAATTCAGGAGTGGGTCCTTGTGTTCAAATAAAAACCTAGAACATCAAAATATGGGGGTGCAGCAAATTAAGAATTCGCTGCATGAGCCATTACATTCTTGCTGGAGGTAAGGTCGGATTCTCATCATCCACCTTCAAAACACAGCAGGATCAGTGAGCAGTGAGCCAGGACACTGGAATAATTGAGTCTTTTTGTCCATTTGACTGTGGTAGGGAAAGCTATTTTATTTCCCTGTGGCTCTGCTCCTTTATAAAAGAGATCTGGTAGGAGGGGTTGTGGCTTTAAGCGTTTCTCCTCCCACGTTTTTTTCTGTCTTGCTCTGCGTTTGTACATGGCCCAGCAAGTATTAGTGCCTGAGCATGGCTGTAATAATAGAGCCCTTGGGAAAGGTGGCACTTCCATGGCTGCAGGTGTTGAAATACTCACCCTGAGATCTCCGTCTCATTAGCTCTGCTCGCCAGCCTCCTTATTATTGGAAAGGTTATTACAACACTGTGCCTATGTGAAAGAAGTCAGGCTCTGATTTGGACATACATCAGCCTCCCAGAAGCACCACCACATTTGGCACAGCTTGGCTGTCAGTCACAGAAAAAAGGCCAGGAACTGGAAAGATATGAAGACCGGCTTTCCTGGGCCTTGCAAAAGGTCATTCAAGGTCAAATCAGGGTGGTAATATGGGGAAGCGCGCTCTGCTGGAGCTCGTCCTGCACCCATTCTGCAAGGAAAACTACAGTCTTTAGGGCCGTCACTTTCCTTCACAACCACTAAATTCAGACAAACATTTTTTAAAAAAAACAATCTCAGAAAAAGTTAAACTAACAAACTCTAAATAGGGAAAGGTGTTAAATTATGTGTGGCCTCATTCTTGTGCTCTCCCTGACAAACAAAATGTGGCCAAAAGAGAATTATAAGCTATGAAGCTGTTAAACTTTCCTTGGTCTCTTTATTTCAGATTCCTTATGAAGGAGTTGATAGACTGGATACACCGGCATACGGTATGATATAGGCCATGAGAGAAGGGAGAAGAGTGATTCTCTTCTCTCTACACACACGCACGCACACAAACATGTGTGTACACACATTGCCATTGAAATGAATGAGCCCATTCATAGGAAACACAAGTTCTGTTGGTTTATTAGGCTTGGAACGAAGTCACACCATCTCAACCTGCCAGTTAAGTTGTACATACCAGAAAAATGTCTCACCTGCAGTACCTGTCAGCCTACTTCATATTAGCGTAAGCCCTGCTATTTCTACTGTCCATGGACCAAATGCTGAAGGCCTTACACAGCCTTGGAAATGGACAGAATGAGCTTTTCTACCTTGTATCACAGTTGCTGGGACTCACCACCTCTTTTGGAGGCAGGCAATGTTTCCCGCAGGAATGACTGCCAGCAGGAGGAGGGACATTCCTTGAGGTTCCCCTTTCAGAGACTTCTCAGAATCCCTCTCTCTGGGTGGGTTGGCGTCTCCTCTGCCAGCGGCAGCAAATGGCCTATCTCCCACAGGGTCTTAGCCGATCAATCATAGGTGGAGGGCAAGATGCCTCTAGGCTGTCTTCTGGCCCTCGCTAGCTCTTCCCTCTGTGGTCTTCGGTGCTACTCGGCAGCGGAGGTGCTGGGAATAATCCTCCGTCTGCATCCAGCTGTCTGTGCACTGCAACAAGAGCCTCACAGTGCCCTGCCAAGCTGCTCAGCCTTTGAAGGCACAGCCCCAAATACCACACGTTCCATTCCAAGGCAAAATGTAACGACAGCTATAATTAAAACCGTTATTAATGCAAACACATGAAGTCACAATAATAACTAAACTGTCCAACAGCGTCTGAGGTGGTGTCTTGCTTCCTCTGAAACATCAGACCTGCTCCTTTTCAGAAGACAGGGCAGCTGCTTCTCCTGGCTAGTTCACAACCTCGAGACCTATTGTCTAAACACGCTGGGTTTGTTCTTGTCTCACACGCTGCTTTTCACTCGTCTACTGGATAGAAGCTCATTGAGACTAGCACATAGCTGATTAAGGCAATATTGCACTGCAAACTGCTTACATTCACACATATCTAATTCTGGCCTGTTGCTGTTGAGTAAGGTGTATTAGGCAAGAAAAGGTTTTTGACGTCTATCATCATCGATTCGTTACCTGTATCTCCAAAAAAAATTAACTCAAGAGAGTCAGAATAATAGTAAGTACACAGAGTTTATAGAGAGCTTGTTTGGAATTATTTTCCCCTAATCAATATAAATAATCTATGCGTACTTTGCTCCCACCAGTTTTTTCTCTGCACCATCAATACAACACCTTCCTACACCTTGATCTTTATTTCTGCCATATGCAGAAAAACTTAAGAGACTCTTCAATACTACTGTTCATTTATGGTCAAAATAACTCTCCTCTTTCCTTTAGAAGTTTTTTCCTCAAAGAACTCCTATCGACCTCCATGACTACTTTTCACATACTTTTTAATAACAGCTTAGTAGTCATCATTCTTAAAACAGAATTTCCTGCAGTGGTAATAGTTCCCCTTACACTGATAACAGTGATGAGGACTATGCTGTTCTTGCCACTACCATTTTAATCTTAATTACTTTGTTTAGTGTCTCATCCAAGGTAGTTAATCTCGTGGTCCTTAGCTCAGAACACAAAGTTTATTTTTATTAGCATAACATGCTAATAACATTAGTTGGACTTCACCATTTCTGTCAAACACTTTAAAGAGAGTGTCTGCATCTCCAAATCTCTTTCAGGTTTAGATTCAATTTACAAATCATCCATTTGTAAATGAAAAAAAAAAAAAGCTGTGAATTCTCTGGAGTGTTTGCAAGGCCATTTTCAGTAACAGCAATAAGTGGTTTGCAGTCAATTTCAGCTAATAAAATAGTAATAGCTAAGGCCTCCCACAACTAAGACATGAAGTCTTTTACAACCATGCCATAGCCTCCTTCTCTATCTGAGCTTATTAACTCTCATTTCCTGTTAGCATCTACTATGCATAAAACACTGGTGTCTAGCTGTGACCACCTTCCTGCAAGAAGATTGCACCAAAATCCTTCTTAGAGGCACCCATGGACAATATAGTTTTAAACATACCATCCTTTCAAATTAGCCCCTTTTACTTAGACTTTTGATTAAGGTCAGGCAATGTCATTGTATAGGAGCATTCTCTATTTATTTATTCAGGTGGCAGTATAAGGTACAATTGTCCTAATGTAATCCATCATTCCAAGAAATCTACTATTTCCTTGTCAGCTGCAGTGGTCTCATTGTTACCTATATGTCTTGCTGAATAATCTTCTCTCTCAGGTGTGTTATTTATGTTACAGAAAATTTACATTTTGCTGGCGTCACACTAACCCAGCAACTCTGGTTCTGTTCCAGGATGCTCAGAGATTCCAGTCATTCTCTTCTGACATTTCAATTTCTTTTACCATTTTTTCCAGATTAAAATATAATCTGTGGTGCCCCAATTGCTTCTGTGCTATCAAAAGTTTTTTTGTATTTCCTGATGATACAAATTGAGTGTTAAGCACAACCTAAATGGAACTCTGAAGAAACAGGGTTTTCTCAATAAGACATGGAAAATGCACAAAACATTTGCTGTGTATTTCCAAAGACATTCCCCAGAACCCTGCTGCTATACATCCAGAGTATAAAAATATCTAGTATGAGACAACTTCCCTGAAAACAATCCCCTAACAACTACTGTGACTTTTTTCTTTTTTTTTTTTAATTTATTCACTTCTTCTGGTCTATCAAAATGCAAAGCATTCTATCCCTCTTTTCTTCTCTAGAGATGAACAAAGAATGTACCCATAGTTCATTCTCCTACACATTTTGTGATTCTTGGGGTAATAAACTCATCCAGCTTCTCTTTTAGCTTCTTCCTTAAGAGGAATGGAATTTGAATAGGGACGAGAGGAAGGCTGGCTCTCTCCTCTGATATGTGTTCTGCTTAAGACAGCTTGTTCCCTAGCTGGTGTCCTCTAATGCTTCCTCAGGTATATTGTCCTCCTGTTTTGTCCCATGAGTCCATTGTCCCAATGAGAACAAAGGCTCAATGCATTATTTGTTCCTTAACGGAAGGCCTTCTCCATAAAGTTAATACAAGCTGTATCTGTTGACTTTATTTACCCTCATTTTAACTTTAGTTGCCACTAATTTACCCCTGTAAGCCTCCCCTGACTCTCCGTTTTCTGCTTCTTGTCAGGAGGATAACATTATTTCAATCAACATACCATCATTTGCACCAGTATCCAGTTTAAGATGAATAAATGTCTCACTTGCTTTCAGGGTGATAGTCCATTCATCTTCTGATGAATTGTTCTTATGAAGAATCCCCCAGAGCAAATGGTGCTGTCATTGATCTCTTGTATACTGTTTCTTACAAACCATTTCACAGTGATGTAATCTAGTGCATACTTTTTTCCAGTTTATGGTTTCCACTATTTTCCATGCCATCTGCAGGCCCAGATGCTGCTTCTTAGCACTATTTTGGAATCTTCATTGTGTCCTCTTCTTCAATCTGAACTAGGGATCTTGTAAGTTTGACAAACTCAAACTCCTTTGTCAAGAGTTAATTCTTGATGTTCCAATGATTTGTTCCAGATCCTGGTGATCCTCTGTAATCAGGGTCTTGCTCCATTAAATCAAAAAATTTTCTCCTCAGCCACAGAGACTTTGACTGTTATGGATTTCACCTTCTTTTTATGGATTTTCCTTTTAAAAACAAACAAACAAAAACCCCACTTTATATTTCATTATTTCAGAGTAAAATACTCCTGAACACTTTCACAGTTAATTCTGATTGCATAAGCAAGTAGCAAGCAAAGAAACCTGTCAGAATTTCCATACTACCTATTGTCAGACAGACTTGTGACCTTCTGTCTTCCCTTTTGTAACAGATAAAGAGTATGAAATCATTCATATCTTCCACTGTTATCTTGTTCACATTCAGATTTTTCTCTGTAATTAATTTTTTCATTGGTTCATCCTTCCATTCAGGGCACTCTCCTCCTTCCTTTTATTCCCAGCACCATCAGTTAGCCCCTGTGGTTAATTTGTGTACAAGACATTGACTCGGTGACTCCTGCCTCTTTCCCAACGCTGTGTATAGGTACACCAGGGTCTTTGGCCAGACCGACTGTCCGAGACCCTCAGGCTTTACAGGCTGGAGATCCAATCCCATGCCCTGTGGCTTTCCGGCACAGTGGTTCACAAGTGCCACACTGACAAGGCTGACACCTTGAAGGAGTTTCTAAGGCACAGAGGTTCCTTTGCTGCCTCGGGGGGTTATAGAGCCTGAAGCCATATTAACTGTTGAACAGATTTCTCTCTCAGATACTAAGGTGTCTCATAGTCACTGAATTTGTCTTCTGTCCAAACCTCACAGAATAATTTTTCCAAATGACAAAGCACTCCTTCTGGAAGGTCTGTTTTCCTACAGTGGAAGACGTTTCTCTTCTCCTTTCCAATCCCTCAGGAGAATGAGAAGTAGAGCAATTCCTCTCATCATTTCCTAGGTGTGTAAGCCCCATAGCACAAGTTCAGTAAATCTAACAGTTCTTGGAAGGACTGGACCTGTTACACATGCACAGTGCAGATGGTTTGCACACAACCGGTAAATCTGCTGCTCTCAAGGTGCACAGGACTTAGCACATCTGGTCCAAGATCAGTGCTACAGTAATAAATAAAAAAGGCAAATAAACTCACACCTTTGATATAAAAGAGAAGCAGGCAAATACCCCAGCAGATACATCGAAGTGGGAAAATATCGTTTCCCTCTGCTTGTCCTTGGCTACATCTTTATCATATGCTCCATGGAAATCCCAGGCTTGCTGCTTCTGAGACTACCTCACCCATGCTCAGTATGACAGATCTCTGAACACGATGAGCAAGGCTTAAACTATACTCTAGGCCCAAGCAGGTTGTCATACATATGAAAATTTATTATAAATAAAGGCAGTCTTCAAATTCCATGTGGTTAGAATCGCCAAAAACAGAAGGGCATCATATGGAAAACCTAACAAAACTTAGCTTAATCAGAGCCAGGAGAAAGGGGAAAAAAAAAAAGAAAAAAGAAAAAAGAAAATTACTCCATTTACCTCTTATCTTGCTTTTTTCGCTGAAAGGCAGAGTTTGAATGTTTTGTACACCTCAGTGGTATGCCAGGTGACAATGAGAGAACTCCCGTATGAACATCATACATGGATATATCTGCAAATTTATAAAAGGTCTTGAGGCTGCTGCAAGAGCTGACCCAGTGAGTCATGTTGCAAATTGTTGTCCTTTTGTCTTGCGAACACATAGACAAAGCTCTTTCTATATAATAACTAAGCAAGATGCATCATAAGTCCATGAGCTCCTGCCAAGAGGTAGTATGTACTCTCAGATTTTCTTAAGGCACTTAACAAGCCAAAGATGAATCTGAAGTTAGAACATGATAAGAACACTTTTATGGAAAGAGCCAATGAATTAATAACATCATAATCATTTTTCCCAGGTTCTCATGACACCTGGTTTTGACTAAAACCTTTACAACCCAGCAGCAACATAGTATAGGACAGTGCAAGAATTTTATATAAAAGTTTTCATCTTCTGTGTTCACACTTCGTATGCTTTTTAAATAACTGCTACTACAGTTTTGCGCTCCCCACTGTGTAAATTTGGTAGGATTTACACATAAGGGCTGGTCCGTCATCTGTTTATGGAATATTAAACTCTTGCAGGGGAATAAACTATCTGACATAGCCAAACTTTCCTTCTCCAAATTCCATGTTCTCATAATCCCTGCAGAGCTGCAGACTCCGAGAGAAGTGCTGCTTTTATAGACCAATGCAAGGCCAACATTCACTCAGATTCA
Organism: Gallinago jamesoni; assembly: GCA_025769975.1. Classification (NCBI taxonomy): domain Eukaryota; kingdom Metazoa; phylum Chordata; class Aves; order Charadriiformes; family Scolopacidae; genus Gallinago; species Gallinago jamesoni. The sequence continues at coordinate 135,567,102 of JAOQGH010000001.1, forward strand.
GGGCTCTGGAAGCACTTTTCTTAATCCAAAACAAGAAGTCAGATTAAATTTTTCCTTCCAGCCCTGAGCAAATCCATCACTTTAAACCCTCACAGCCTAAAAAATATTAATGTCTATTCCCTTTTGAATTTGGCAAGATTCTCCTGAGTCGGTGAGAAGGCTGATTATTTCAAGTTGGGCCTGCATAGGTCATTGTGTCCTTAACAAAACCAAAGAGAGTGGTTTTACTGACATCATTCAAGTTGCATTGTGGTTACACTGGCTGAAAATACAGCCATATATTTAGCACCATTTCAAATCATAAAAACTTTCTTCCAGTTTTTAATTTTTTTCTTAACTTGAAAATGTTACTGGCTGGTCACACGTGCACAATTGCAAAATGACTGAACAAATCTTCCAAATGTCAGTTTACTTTTCAAAACATATTTGTTATTAAACTGAGATGACACATGATCATTTTTACTGCCAATGGACCATTTTAAAGAAAATGTTACTGAGTGAAAACAGGATTACTACAGAGATTTTCTAACCTACTATAAGCAGTTCAAATACAAGGGCAATTTGTGGCCCTTTCTTGATTATCAGAAAAGCTTCTGAAAAGTTTGGAGCTAAAGGCTAGAGACACCAAAAAAGGAAATTTAGAGTTTTGTCAATTTCTGAGTTTGGCTGTAAAAGAGTTTTTAAAAGAGTAGACATCGAGTTACATGGTATGGAAAGCTCTGTATATACTCCACTGAGGAAAGGGAAGGAAGGTTCTACCAACCATACTGTTTTCATTCTTATTAGTAGCTTTAGAGGAGAATGACAGTTTAGCAATTTTAGAAATGACACTGTATCATTTGATTGCTCTCTTTCCATAATGCAATATCCTCCACAACACAGTTTTGGGGTCCATTCTTCTAAAAATACCTAAAGGTTACAAATTACTGTTGACTGTCAAAGTTGGTCATTGTAATATGTAGACCACACTGTCTAGGCAAAAGTCCTGGAATCAAATTCACATACAGAGATAACTCCCTGTGTAGCACAAGCCTTAGCTCACTGAACAACCCTCCCTCAGTTGAGCCTGAATTCATGGGGCTGGTTATGATCAACACCAAGCATTTTCCCTATCCTTGCTGCTGTTCTTGCAGGAAACAGGATACTGTGACTCTGTATAGCTTTCACTCAGGAAAAGATTGAAAGGATTGAGGGTTCCTAAGAAATTTCTAATTAAATACAATCAATTAGGAAGTCTATAGCATTACAGCTTCATTTGGCCATCTATCAACATTTCATAACCCTAAGCACATTCCTTTGACCAGCAGCGCGAAATGTGGATGAACTAGAGCACTGACAAGGTTGAGCCCCAAGAGAGAGGGTAAAGAAGATAGAGAAAGAGAAGGGATGGTGGGAAAAAAGCTTACTGAAAAGAGATCTGAAAGAAGAAATAGAATTATGTGTTTTAGTGTTGGCAAATAAGATAAATGGACATCAGCTTTGCGAGTTTTATTATCTTTAAGGTTTGGAAAGCAGAATTTCTATCGAGAAGGAAAAGCTGTCTCTCTTGCTTTCAGATCAGGATATGTTAAAATTCAAAATATATGACCTTATAATAAGGAAATATTATCAGCCTTCTGGTACTGAAACAGTGCCTGAAAAATTAGTCTTAGTTTTCTGTTCTACCCTCAAGGTATTTTTTCTGAACATCAGAATCATAAGTGTTAGGTCCAGGGAGGGAAGTAAAGTCAGTCCTAATGAGGCTGAGGCCACAGGCCACCCCGTGTGCCAGAACAAGAGAGAAGCGTATGGCGGATCTGAGGACCACAGGTGGATTTTTGCTTCCGTTGACTGAATTGTCTCTTTTTGACTCACATTGCATTCATAGTCCAGTTAGTAGAGAGCCAAAATCCAGCCCTAAAGCGGGATGCAAGGTAACACGCTTTGGTAGTAAATATGTTGATGGCCTGCAGCTGCCAATCTGACCTGGAGAAAGAGACTTCAATAGCTGTCAGTCTAAGCCTCTACTCCAGTCCACAAGGACTTCAGAAAGGTCCGGCTGAACCCTGGGTTTGTGAAAGGGATACCCAGCATAATAGCCCTGCTAGGCCGTTCATTCAGCCTTGCTCACTCTTAATCATTTATAAGTGAACAGAAAATGGCTTTCAAGCAACAATATGCTTATAAGCAATAGGCATTTTTCTGATCATAGTAGTCTGCCCTCACTCATTTTCTCTCCTGGACCTCTCTGGAGCACATAAGGTTTTCTCTGAGGCATATATTGGGGTTTAGCATAGCCTTAGTCAGCCTGGCAATTCTGGGAAACATCAGCCTATTACCCTTGTGTACTAAAGCTAATATTACCAGGAGGTGCCAGCTCCAGTGCTTCTGTACAGTGGTTCATATTATGATGGGAGAGAGGATTCAGCCTGCGATCTCATCTGCCACTAGGAGAAGCTAGTTGGCTCATCTGATCAAGAGAGCAAAGCAATACTGGCTTATGACATATGGAAAAAACTAAAGGCAGGAAAAGTATGATTTAATGAAAAGTGATTTCTGGAGTGCCCACTACAGACGCACTCAGCTGCATCGCATAAATTGTAAGAAAAGACTCCGGATTTTTGTGCTTTATTTTGCTTTAGGGTTTTTTCTCAACCTTCCAGAGTTTCTCAGTGTGGGTTTCTGCTCCTTCAGAGATTCCAATTTATGCTTTAACATATTTTCCTCTTTCTTATATGAAGTTGAATATTGAATTCCTCTAAAGGCAAAAAATATTTTTGTAATAGACTTTTGTTTCTAATACCAATATTTTGTTCTGTCTATCAGGAGTATAACAAGTGCTTTATTACTGGCCTCATCAACTTGTGGAGGTGGGATTTCCACCATCAGAGGGTTACATCTACTAGTGTGAAAGATTTAAGGCACCTCTACTACAGAAACAAGTGCAGCCTGGCGTTTATGCCATTTCCAGGAATCAAATCATATTTCAACCACACATATGCTGATCTGTTGATCTTGAGGTAATATTTCCAAAAATCAATGTCTTGTCTGTGACCTTCAGACATATGCTTTTCATTGTAGGAGGCTGATGTGAGGACTGAGACAATCAGCCAGTGTTTTATCAGCTCCCTACCATCACACCTATCTACTGGTACAGCATGGGAGGTTTCTGCAGCTGCATCACCAACCATACCCACAGTGGGCATACTGAAAGAGTTACCTCCGATAGTCACAGATTTTGAGAACCCTAAAAATTTCTTTATAGCTTTTATACATTTCCATATTGCCTGGCAGCATGCTTAGTGGCCTGAAGCAGATCGAGGATTTCATGTGCTCTCTCGGGATGCTATTTTATCTCTCTCTCTAGGTTTCCCCACCTGTAAAATGTGTTGCACTTTCTACTGAAGGTATTTTTGTGATTAGTTTTAAATATTTGTGAAGCATTTTGAAGTTAAAAGGTTTGGAGTAGTAGTTTCTGGTTCAAGTTTATCTTAATCAAAAGTGAGAGTGCGGAGAAACTAGGTTGTAGCTCCAAGCAGCGACTAAGAATCACTCCAACAGTTGCAAGAAGAGGCAGGTGATATAATGAGAAAACAGGTCCCCTGAATATAGATTCAAATAGCAGCTGGAAATATATTTTCATGACATTTGGAATCATTTTAGTGCATTGAACGCAAATATTCATACTTTTAAAAAGAAAATGTTTTCAAAAATACAAACTAATATATACATCCAAACAAGAACAACTTGCTATCCATATTCATCAGATAAGTTTATTGTAGCATTTATTAAAGTCTCTATGCCTTTGACAGACATCAATTATAAAATCAGAAAGAATAGCACTAAATTTGTTTGACTAATCCCGCATCATATGTCATAGTCAAGATGACCAAATTCCAGGGATTAGTCATGGAATTTGATGACACAATGACTCTGGAGTGGGAATTTTGTTCAAAATTCAGGTATCTAAACTTAGGTGTTAATAATGTAGATGTCTGCAAAAGAATGAAGTGTCAATCTACTCAAGAGAGAGATCCATGGCTCAATCAGCTGCCATTTCAGATGCTTTAGTGTATCCTGTGAGGTGCCAGCTGCCTCTCCAGAAGGTCTTTATATGTATAACATCAAAACTGACGGCCTCACTTGGATATCTCAGGTAACCTAAAACACCACCCCTTTGTGAGTCAGTCCCTAAGTATCTCCTCTAGACTCCGTTGACTGAATTAACTAGACCTCCACCCCTTTAGTGGGAGTTTTGGGCACTGAACTAACATAGAAACATAAATTGTTAACACCTATATGGAGGCCAAGCTGTATCCCACTCCAAGCTGTGACCAATGCCTAAGGCTGAAGTATTTTATTTTATACATAAAGCAGCTTTCCCAAACTGTCGTAATTTGACCTTTGTTAAACAACTAACAGAATATTCATACTAGCACAGTTCCTTGGAGCTACAAACCGTCCTATTTATTTTAAATTTTAACCAATTGCTCTGAAGGATCCTTTTAATGTCCTTAGAGGAACTGTGTGAGGTAGGGATAGTGCTGGGGCCCAATAAGCAGTGCTAGGAACTGCTCTCCAGTGTCGTCTTCTAAAAGAAATGGTTCTCCTCCAGAGGAAGAGGAGGTTCTGTTATTCCTGACAACTTCAGTGAGAAAGTGTTCTTTCTGTACCACAGCAAAGGGAAAATAGGGCTTCCCACCATTCTTCCTGCTGTATAGCAGGAGAAAGAATCTTTCCTTTTCTTTTTTGTTGTGACTTCCAACAGGGGAGCAGATCATAGCATAGGTGGAGTTAAAAAACAGAATGAAAGCTTATGGTGATATGACACTGTCTCTTAACTGCTGACACAGATATTGTTAGTACAATGCAAGGAGAGTTAATTTTGTGCTCTTTGGGCAGATAATTTCTCTTGTAATAAAGATCTCGTTTAGGTAAGAGGCAGTCAGCTTTAAGAGTTTTGAGCATTATGGATATGACACGTGGTTCAAGAGGTGTCCCCCTGCTAGCACTGTGTCACTGGCATAAGGACAGCTGGAAAAAGTAGTGGAAAGCAGGCACAGAAAGACTGCCTCTTGAGCCCCAGCTATTCACCTATTTCAGTCCCACCCAGTGGTGTACCATCGTACATGGTATCAAAAGACCTTACTTTGAATTACTTACTAAGTAATAACAGTAAGAATTTGCTTGTTACGTGGCTAATGTTACCTGAAACAAATTGTAGCTGAGATGAGCAGAACTTCACCACCGCCACAAACAGGAAAGGGAGGGTGGTGGTGGGATGAGAAGTGGTGAGGGAAATCTATGGGAATTACTGATGACTTCTGTCTAAACTCAAGCTCATTGCAGGTAAGAGGTCATATTACTTAGGCCAACAGGAAAACCTAGAGGAAAAGAGGTGGGAAGAAAAACCAAAAAGGCCTGCTGTTCAAGAAGGAGAAGAGGTGATAATTTTTGCTCCTTGGACAACGTTTTCTAGATTTAAAAACACCAAGGAGCAAGAAATACTATTCCATCCCCAATGAAACTATAATTCTTATAGTTTCCTCTCTAAGAGGAAAGAGCCACAAATGCCATATTTTGCAGACGGCTCTCACAAAATACCAAAGGATGTGAAAAATCATGTGCAGTCAGACAGCTCCTGACTGAGTACATGTCTGAGGAGGACTTAGAATTGAGAGTTACTCAAGGAAGTGATATAAGATAAATAGCATTTGGTAAATTTGCCTGAGATGTCACGATATGTATCATTACAATAACAAGGAAACATCAGCCTTTTGTTTCAACCTTACCTATTTGGGGGAGGGGTTGTTAGCACAAACATTACACCTTGGATACATCTCAGCCTATCGCACATTTTAGTAGGATGTCAGAAATCTCCAAGAGCAACAGCATTGCATGGGAGCTGCTGATAGTTCCTCAAATGCATAGACTATTCTATTTTTGATGATATGCATATGTCAATCTCAGAGCAAAATTGAGCCCTTAGGGCAAAATTCTCCTTTCAGATCCACACATCAATGGGAGTTCCCCTCATGCAGGAAGAACAGACTATTGGAGTTGAGAGCTGCTGTGTAGGTCAGGGTGGAAAATTTTGTCTGTGGTGTTTATTTTGAAATAGTAAATTTAAAATATAAATGCAATTTTTTGTCATAACAAAACATTTGAACAAAATCTAAATGTGCCCTACCAGCATCACAGAAAAACATACCATGTTCACAAACATTAACAAATATTTAGCTCAGGGGTTTTGGAGTGAGAGGTAAAATTATGTCTTCAGAAAAACTGAATATATTAAATTCTTCCCCTACAATGGTGAATCTCTTCAGAATGAAAACACTCTTTATTATAACAGACTCACTGGGGACAAGGTGCTTGAAGAATCATTTTTGTGTAATCCTTCATAAGGTGAGAAATCACATTCCTAGTGCCTTCAGGCCTTTACAGACTGTCTGGCCACATATGTAAAGAAGAAAAGCCTCATTCCACCAGGCTCACCGTGAAGCATGTCCAGCATGTAAAATGGAATGCAGTTTTCCAGAGAGGATGATGAAGAGGAAGGGTCACTAATCTTAAGTAGCCACTCAGGAGCTCTAGTGCAACCTTCCCAGATCTGCATAGGCCAATTTTGTATGTAAATTTTGGGTTAAATGTCATAAAATGTACATGTACAAAGAAAGTAGCCAGTCAAGGATTTAGCTATGGAATTGCTGCCAAAGTGTCTATCTGAGACAGATCTGGGCTCACTTTACACATGCTTTTATTTGTGTGCTTCTTTAATGATAAAATTAACCCTTTCACAGTGAGATGGTGCAGAAGCTATATCTCCTTTTAATTCCCAATTCTCTCTAATCGCTGATTTGAAAATTAGCAACTATTAAAATAATGTTTAAAAGAGTCAATTGGTGTGTGTATCCTATATTGATCCTCTAGATAGGTGTGAATTTCACCTGAAAATTCCAGGCTGGTGCTGTCAGATTTTAGTGCTGGTGGTCTGATTTAGTGTTCAAAGATTTTCCTTCTCTCTTGCTTCTAATCTTTAGTCTCTTTCAATATCTTCTTGGTTGAAAACTTCTATACTCATTAGATCACTCTATACTCATTGAGATTATTAGTGTGCAGCCTAGGCTCTCTATAACTACTATAAACAAAGACATAAAGTGCTTTCTCATGTTTCTCGCTGCAGTTTCAGAAGCAGTTGATATTGCAAGAGGGTACAGAGACTTGCAGCTTCAGATAGATCTGGTACAAGTAAAGCAGCAGCCAGGGACAACACCTAAGGCTTTGGAAAGACGGCACTATTTTGAATTATTAACAAGAAAAAATCTAAATTAAAAACTCCACTAATATGCCTGTAGGAACCACATACCCCTAACACAAATGTTTATGAATTAGGTAAGTATTTAAGTACTAGTTAAATAAACATTCAGCTATAACCCATTCTGCCTGTGGACATACAGTTAGAAATCTTTGTTATCCTGCTAGAGATACCATGGATATAAAACGATAACAAGGACAGCTATAAAAAATTTGCATCCTATTTCCACTTGAGAAATGTCAAACTTTGTTTTTGCTAGTGGGTCTCTGGGAAATATTGCTTAGCCAGTTTCTTAACCATAACCTGAGAAGCGTATTTAATTGCAGGAATACATGTACCAAAATTAACTTAATACTCATTAGTTTGACGATGGCAGTGCTTCCTAACTTGACTTGTAAAATTTGTGCAATGAATTATTGAAAAGCCATTATTGAAATAACCTCTTATTTTCTAACATGGCTGCTTATGTTTCCCAGATGAAATACAGCATGCATCTGTTGCCATAGTTACAGTTAGTTTCTGAAATAAACATTACTTCTTTCTCATTCCTATGTCCGCATACAAAAAGCTAAACTATGCCATCATTTCCAATCGTATGTATTGTAGGTACAACAGTCCATTTAAATAATAATCTTATTAAAGATAAAAACCTATCTTACCTCAAAATGCAGACATTTAAGTGACATGAGAGACCATAACTCTCAAAGTTTATAAACACTACATAGCATGTATATATACAACATTTAAAGGAGTGACTTTTCTGACAAAATATAAAACACAAAGAAGAGTTTAACTAATTAGAATTGGGAGATGGGGAAAGGTTTAACAAAAAAACCAAGTTCCTCAAAGTGTGTTTGCCATGCTAATTGGATTCTAGCCCTGTGATCTCTGGAGCCTTGGAGAAGAATTGTCTATTCTATGGCCAGGTAGAATGCGGGATAATTTTATTTGATGAGTTGGGCAGTCCTTTTGAACTTTGTCCTCATGCAGCCCAGGGAGTTTGTGTAACTTTCAAACGTCTCATATATGATTTCCAAAAATAATACTCAGTTCAAGGAACTTAGGAGATTGTCCATGGGTGTCAATCTTACTATATCCATGCAGCAGTCCTGAAGGAAACACTATTGCAAAGAAAACATATACTTCTGGCAGTACGGAGGAAACTACATTTCCAGACGTTGCTTCTCTATCAATTATTAGACATTCAAAGCAGGTGAGTAAAGGCCAAAATAAAACTACACCCCAGAAAAGAAACGACAAATGCACAGACAAGGAGCATCCAGGTCCTCTTCCAACTAAAGTCAGGGAGACAGACAAAGATATCAACAGATGCTTATAACTCAGACCCGAAATAGCCGCCAGGGGGTAGAGGATATAAATCAGCAGTTGTCCTGCACCTTCAGTGGAACCACACTGAAATATGCAAGCAGTACTCAGCCTTCCTGGTGGTGTA
>JAOQGH010000001.1:135575951-135588422 GCA_025769975.1 Gallinago jamesoni
AAATCAGCAGTTGTCCTGCACCTTCAGTGGAACCACACTGAAATATGCAAGCAGTACTCAGCCTTCCTGGTGGTGTAAAAGATGTGTGGATATTCTAAATGTTTGCTTTTTTTCTTTTTTTAGAGAACCCTTCCTCAAAGCTTAATCAACACAGAGCAAAACTAGGCCATATCAATCCCCAAGAGCCTACGTAGACAGATATGCCTTGCAGCACTCCTTAAGGGACAAAGGATTGGAACTATTTTGGACCACTTCAGGAAGCAGATCCCAAAGGGAATACCATCACAGTAGCCTCCTTTATACACTGGAAGGTCTTCAGAGTGATCATCCTTTACTGACCAGAAATATCAAGAGAGATGTGGTCTTTTATGGAGGTAAGTCCTGATCTACTCAAGGCTTTAAATACTGAAACAAGCCCATCCAATAACACCAGAAAACAAACAAGTAGTGACTGTATAGCACAGAACAGTGGCTACCAGCAAGATACTCCAACATTGAGTCAACATAAGATGCAGCTCTATTTGCAATACCTTATGATATTCTATGACAGTTTATAGATCTAGCTAGCATTACTCTTCCTTCATGTAAAAATAAAGACACTTCGATCAAGAAAATATAGTTTGCTAAATGCTATATACTTCCCAGATTATAATCCAAGTGAAAGGCTGAGACTAGACTAGCTACTAGCTTCTAAACTGGCTGCACTGTGGTTCATCATAAAAGCATGACTGTTACCCTGTCAAAATTCAGCATTGATCTGGCAGTGAGGGACATCTATCACCATTTTCCAGAAAACAGAGAACTCTGGGAAAACTTATGCAATCTGGTTTTAGCCTATTTACAGAAAGATCACTATAGATTACAGTTACAAAATTAGACTGGATGGAGCAAGCATCCAGATAAAAGGAATAAAAGAACACAAAATAACTAAGATAGCAGATAAATTAAAGCAAGTAAAACAATAAAAAACTATCACTCACCAAGAAAACTATACCTTTCTGCAACAGCAAACTTACAGCGTCCAAGGTAAGGTGAATGAGGCCCGGGAAGAGACATTTACAGTAATGAGTCTGAAAACCTGATTTTCTCAGTTCTTGAGAGGCATATAGTTTTGATAAAGAATTAGAATTTGAACATTTAAAGGACATAAGCAGTTCGAACTCACCAGCTCCTTCTTTTCCCTTAGTCTCCCCTACTGTTGTTCATCAACATTACTCCAGATCTCACAGTATCATCTGGTGTATCGTTTATTCAGGAAGCTAATTCATGGTAAAAAAAACAATCTTTCTTTCTGCTTCTCCATGAATAAAGTTCTGAACCCCTGTCAAAGAAAAGGGAGGTTCAGACACTACTCCAGGCCTAGACATGCTACATTTCCAAGTGGAGCATTTCCAAATGCTCCATATCCAATTCTTGAGCAACAGATGAAGTGACAAACAATTTCAAGGCTATGATATATGAATTGTGTGCCTCTCTGATAAGCAGAAAGGTTTCCATGAGCACAACACCCATGTTCAAGCCCTGGCTCACAGTCCATGGCAACCACAGCCTGGACTTTCCAAAGCCACAGGAATCTATTTATACCAGCTCTCTACATTCTGAACAAATACATATCCAGCAGCACTAGCACAAGATCACAAGTGATGATGGAGTAGACTTCACGATGTATGGGGAGCACTGGTATGTATCTGGATGGGGTGAAAACAAAAGGGACGTGGCATTGTTTTTCCAAAGTCAAAATACCATTTTGCCTAAAGTAAATGCACACGCTACTGGCCGCAGTTAACATCTGTGAACTTTTCATATCCTTTACTATTAAGGAGAGACTCACACTCCACTGAAAATCTATGCAAGCTGAGAACCCACCCCTTACTGATTACATACAGAAGAAGCCCTAAAACCTTTTCCCTCAACCATCCCTCATAGCAGAGGGTTCCAATGCCCATAAAATGGAGTCTCCTGTATGTTTCGTGTCAGTAAATTCTACACCCCTTCAGATGGTTCATTTGCTCAAGACTTATGTAAGCTTAAGACACCATAATCACTATTCTCTTCCTAATAGCATAGGCTCTTTTGCGGATAAGTGATCTCTAGACTTCAGCAGAGTCCAGTGTCCCAAGTCTTGAGGGTTCTACAGTTTATGTAACCTGTCTTTTTATTTATAATTCGAAAAAGGGTAATGATAGACAATTGCATATGTAATTGTAAAATATGTAAATGTTGAAGGAAAAGATTCCAAAAGCTGAAAAAAATAAGCGTTCATTAATTCATTAAACACTCAAAAGTCAAGAAGTGACATTACTGGCATTTACTTTGCAATCGAATTCTACTCCCATGTGCATACACACTATGATACATTCTTTAATTATATGATAAGTCTTTTTTATTTTTTTCCACGGGACCCCAGCTTTATTCAGTGCACAGTGTTCACTGAATACAGCAGCTGCTCAATATTTCTCTTTATCCTCATGCTTTATTTACTGCACATCCTCTGAACCTTGCATTGAATACAGAGTTACTTGTTGCCTCATGGGTTTTGTGCTGATGCTCGCAAATCTAGTACATCAGTGTACTATAAAGATTAATGAATTTATGGTCACAATCCCCCTATGTACACACTGGGAGAGTGTCATTTCTATGTACACATTAGGAGAGTGTCATTAAACCCATTTTATAGACTGAAGCAGAAAGACACCATGACCTGCCTAATGTGAGACAAGAAGTCAATGGCATGTTGCATGAATCTACACCGCTACGTAATGCTGCCCGCTTCCTCCAAGTCCCAAACCGACACAGCTTGTGTTAATTTGTGACAGTCAACACTGTACATCAGACTCCTGGTCTGGTGACTTTAACCTCCAGAAAACAGAAAGCACATATTCAGTGATATCCTGCAGATGTGTTACTATTTTCAAGTAGTCGGCTTGAAAGTCTGTAGCAGGCTAGATCTACTTTTCCTACGTGATCATTAACTGTGCTAATGACAAAGCCAAACTTACACTTCTTGCAGTGCTTTCCCTCATTGCCTACGTACAGATGCCTACTGGTATCTCACGCAAGTGAGGAATACTCCTAGAAAACAGCTTCATTCCCTTCACAGTCCCAATTCATTCCTTTAGCAGAATTTACTCGTGCAGCAACTGAGACGGGTGTCCTGTGGTAAGAATGTACATGATAACATAAGATGGAACCATATGAGATTGCTTCATTAAAGACCCTAAGGCTATGTACGAGGCAATTTAAATTCTCTCAGGTTTTGAGGGACTTGTTTATTAATGTTTGTGTGTATATGTACACCTATACCCTTCCTCTGGAGAAATTTTTTTGCAACCAGGAAGAGGAAAATTGGAAACTTGATGAAATCTAGGAATTTTGCTGTGCAAAGCTGATATATTTAGAAAATATACAAATATTATTGTATTGAGCCCCACCTAGGGAAAATAATAAGATTATCCTTTTTCCCAAGAATCTGTAGAAAAACAATTTGCACTTTAGTTGACTATATTATCAGAAATCACAGTAGGGAAACCTGTTAGAACAGAAATCATAGCCGAAAGGTCATTTGCCTGCTACACCATCAGAGTGACATCAGCTCCAGTCAACTCAAGAGATCCATATCTAGCACGTTCTGTAAGTGCTACTCCTGGACCAAAATCTCTACCTTTTCAGCTACCCCATCTATTCAGACAAAGGAAGCCAGGAAAATCCAGATTGTAGAGTCCTGTGTGAATCTACTAGCCACTGAGTCATCATGTAAAAGGAAATCTCCTCTGAAAAAGAACAGAAAGTGCTAGAACCACTGTCATTTCTACAGTGGGAGACACAAAGGAAGCATGTGAAAGATATCTGCCATGTCTGTCCAAAGAGAGATGTTTACAGAGAAGGTAGCTACATCTGAGCTAGTCTGCTTCTTAGGCACATCCTCAATATACTCACCAGAAGTCTATTTGCTAGAATTGTCTACTTGCTTCCACTGACAAGATCCTGATGTAGATATCTGAATTCTAAGCATCTGAAGTTAAGCAAAATGGAACAGAGGCCCAGTTCTTTTAACTCAATCAGGCTTGATAGGGAGCAAGCCTCCTAACCACAGAGATGTGCCAGGTGCCAGGCACACAACAAAGTAGTACATGACGCTCATGGAGAAATTCATTGTGTGAAACTAGAGGACCTGCAGCCCTCGGGCTTCAGCAGAGCTTGAGAAGCAGCCAAGAGCCCTGTGTTAAGGTTTTGGAACTAAGTGCTTAAATTCCCCCAAAGTCTAACTTCAGAGTGAGGCATTAAGACAATTTTTTGGACCCAGCTTTCTGACCCTGCATTTTTATAGCCTCTTGGTAGCAATTACAAACTAGCAATTAAATGTAAGAGTAGGATCATTACCATTAATCATTTTGGTAATGAAGTCTGAGTATTTGATTTGGGGAAATGAAATTACACACTTTTCCTTTTGTTCTGTTGTCCAATCTCCAGTGATTTACATGTGGTCCTTGAATGTAGATCTTTCTGGGGTTGCTCCTGCAGACTTGAGTATACAGTTTTCCTCTCTAACTTTAAGTGGAGTTTTAGATATGCAAGCAATATAGGACTGAACTGCACATATTAGTAAAATTTCCGCAGTTCATGGGTATTCATGCCAGCAGATACTCAGTCCTGTTTCCTGTGTAGCTCTTCATAATTTTATTTTGCAGATTAAAAAATAATAGTCTAAGAGAGAAGCTACTCAAAAAAATAAAATTCTACTGACAATTCATAAGGAATTTATTTTTTTACTGCATTTATTCTTACTCAATCCAATTCAATTCAGATCCTACAGAGAGAACTAGAGAGAGTGGCAAGAAATGCTGGTGGCAATAGGGTCAACGTATGTTTTTTTTTTTAATTAAAAATAAATTCTCATGCAAAAAAGAAGAAAAATATACCCAAAGACAAGAGAGAGGAAACCTCCCTCAGAACTGTCAATGATTTCAGAAAGCAATAGAACAAGTAGCCATTGGAAAAACATTCTAATTAACAAAAATAAAGAGGGACAAAAAATCTCTTCCTAACAATCAGATTGCCAAAAGAACTTTCTCTTTTCAACATCTGACAAAAAATAAAAGCATTTAAACATATTTATTTAGAGATTGCTTTTAGTCAGTCTTCTGGTGAAGCTAATCTTTCAGCACACGCTGTTATCACATTATATTTTTTCTGGTTGCTCTCACAGTACATTCTACTGACAACCATTCACTGTATCTTTAAGAGACATAAAGGAAGGATTAATTTTCTTATAATAGCCTGTCTCTTACATAGCTAATGACAGGAAAAACAGGATGTCAGTTTGTGGTGTTGGCTTAGAGAGAAACAGTAATCATGATGTGGGAATATTGTACCAACTGCTTTCCAGCTATGTTCCAGGTCAGAGCTCCAATAACCACAAGTACTTGCAGAAAATGCAAGGTTAGAAAAGCTACATACAGGTTCTGACTTCAACTCTGCCAGCTCTAGACAAGAAAGAATAAAGACATGCCGGGAGGATTTGGAGAAGGGCTGGGATACGGAACTACCCCTCTTGATGAATTTTAGATGCAACCTACTGGTCAGACAAACTGGCTTTCGAACAAGATGAGTCTAACCTAACTCTTGTGACTAGTTTGGAAGTTTGGAACCAGATCCACAGACTGTAACCTAACAGAGAGATTTCCATTAACGCAGTTTGCTTTGGCACTGTTGATGAAACAACATGGTGCATGGAACAAGAGATTTCCTTGGGTATCCTTTTCAACACCAGAATGCTGGATTTCAACTAGAAAGAATAAAACTATAGAAGAAAACTACATCTAATATACCAACAAGCAGGGACATGGAAAAAACTCCTCAATCACCTGAAAAATAAGCTTGGTCTAATGTGTCTCCTATTGATTTGAATGGACAACAGATTGGAGCCATCAAATACAATCCCTAGAAGGGTGAACTATGAAGACCAATTTATCCATCCTGACACTAAGGAAACATTGTCAATACTTTAAAGAAAAAATAGGATACCAAAGAATTCATACTGTTAAATGGGATGCAAAAGTAGCTTCTGATTAGTCATCATGAAACTATAACTTGCTTTGTAAAATTTACACAGAAGCGAGTGGGAGATCTGTAAGTAGAATGACTACATGATAAGATACAGTGTGCTCATTCCTTAAAAGAAGAAAGTGAGTAAGGTGCTTAAAAAAGAAAAAGCAAAAAGCACTGTTTTAACCCAGGGAATTACCTTATTATTGATGATCCCTTTGGTAGTAGCTATTTTGGGTATCCGTTAACACATGATTACAAATATTTATAAGTTTATTCATATCTCACTTTTACAAGATGTACATTCATATCATGTGGTTCAACATAATACACTCTGAAACTGGAACTCAACATGTCTGGTGAATTCATGTAGGAGCATGCTGGCATAACCGAAACCTAAAAAAAAAAAAGTTATTTGTTTGTTTGTTTTTCTCTTCTACAATAACAAAGGGGTACAAACTTTTAACACGAGTTGGTTTGGGAGATTTGGGGTTTTTTTGTCATTTTAGCAATCCCTGAAATGTCTGTAAACTCAGACACACTATGTGTACATAACCAAAACAATGCTACTGCAAATCATACTGGCTGCTCATAGTTTTGCAAAAGCAACAGGTTTAAAAAATATAAAAATAAATGCAAAGCATTGTCAAATTTACAGTCAACATAATTAAAATAATACACATTTAGAAATTTTCAAACAAAAAAAATAAATAAAACATTCACATACATTAATACAAAGAAACAGAGATATTTGCCTGTCTGATGTAATTAATACATACCATAAGCCTAGATTCATGAAAGTATTGCCTTTCAATAAATATCTTCAGCTTCAAAATCTGATATTTTCTACATTCTTCAACTGATTTTAGTTAAATATCAAATTTCAATATAAGGTGTATGAACTGCATCAAGTTTCAATTATTTATTGGAAATCAGCAAGTTTCTAGGCTGATTTTCAAAAAATAGGCACCAACTTTTAGCCTCAAATCTGTCTAACAGACAAACAAAATTTGAGGGATATCTGGTATCATACTCCTTTTGAAGAATGCCTCAAACACCGGAGCCTATGGCCTTCCACTGCCCTGGATAGAAAGGCCAACTAAAAAAAATAACCAATAAAATATTAGCCATTGGGTTACTTTGACGGGTCCCATGTTGCACCTTTTAAAGATGTGACTTACAGATGCAATTTTACAAAAACATGAATCGTAAAGCAGAAGGCTCTATTCTCTTAGGGAGAGGAGATCACACTCTAGCACACAGCATTGCTTTTTCATTTGTTTCCAAGCAATATCAGGCCTTCTCCAGCTCTACTACATCTTACTGTAACCAGTAGAGATTTTCAAGTGGCCCAATGACAAGCTCTTGCCGTGTTAGCCACAGATGTTTGGAAACCTGTTAGCCATAGGAATTCTGTCACATCAGGGAAAGAAAACAATATAACGGGGTCAGTAGGCTGCTTGCAGATGAGGAGTGGGGCACTTCGACCATCCTTTTAAACCATGAACACAACAAATTTCCAATCATATTGGTTGTGCGCACTTTATAGAGTTGAGTACAATTAGCAAGAACAAGGCCATCACCTGGATCATTAGATATTAGATATTACAAAAATAAACACATTTCTAAGAAAGATGTGTAATCTATTTTTCCTATACTTTGAAAATTTTCCTCAAACTGAAGGGGGAAAAAGCCTGCCACCTCCAAAGTAATACTGTCTCCAAAAACTAAAATTATCTGTTTAAAAAAGAAACAATTTCTTTTGCCTCACACATGTAACAGAGCAGAAAACGTGTATTTTTCATCACAAAAAAAAAATATTCATAACCTGGGGTTGCCTTAGGGATCTGGATTTCTGTAGGACTCCATGTCTACTGTCTTTGAGTCAACAGATCCAATGTGTCAATGTTATATCAATTCAAAATCATGTCTTATTATTATTTTATAGGCAAACATAGGACTAAAAGATATAGCAGATAAAGCATGCAAAGAATTGACACCAGCACACTTGGTTTGTGTGAAAAATTTATAGTAGGGAAAGTCGGAAATCAAGGTTTTCTAGCAATTTGTGCATGCTGCTGGGAACTCAGAATTTTGGTTCTCACCTTAGCACTGCTGCAGCTTGGCCCCACTGAGTCATAAAACAAACTCCCACCGATGTGCGGGGTCCAAGGAATGGGCAGTAACTTCGTGTTCTGTGGAAATAACTCACAGCCACATTCTGCCACTCTGAATCACATTCAATGTTCTCTTTAAGATTTTCACTGAAGTCAGGTACGGAGTTTAAATTTCTTGGAGCAGGGCCTCTGCTACTTACAGTTTGGAAAGGTGTCTAGCACCACAAACTTTGTGTCAGATTGTGATCTGGGCAGTGCTGTTACATTACAAAACCAAAAGTAATAACACTCAGTGTTGACAATGGGTGGTGGAACCTGGCCCTTGATTTATATGCCTTAATTTCTACAAAAACGGGGATAATAATTCTTACCTACTTCATAATGGGTGAGGATTAAATAATAAACATTTATACAGTGCTTTGAAAATAAACATTATATAAGTGCTAAGTATTATGATATTAACCAAAATGTCACTACATCTATATGACCCTACTAAGCAAAAAAATTTCCAGTATAATTTTTTTCACACACTTCCAAGTCAATAAAAATGAACCATGGAGTCAGTTTGCTATTTTGATACAAATGGATGAAGTACTTAAGATTATTTGACAGTTCCAAAAAAATCAGAGACTATTTTTTCCATTATAAAGGGGCCCATGTAATGCATAAAGCCTTTTTTTTTATAGAATTGTTTATAAACAGCATTATTCATTTGGCATTCATTCAAGTTATGTTTCAGATACCAGACCAAGCTTTTGAGGAAGATTCTTTAGCAATCCATATACACTCAATGAAGGCCTCCTCCAAGGGAATTCTGCCCAGCAGCCGCTGTTCTGATGATCTTGGAAATCTCACACTTCTCAAATTAAAGATTAGACAAAGATCAGGCTGAATGAAGGTGAACAATAAATGAGGCTTGGCATGCCTGCAAATCTGAAACAATTACAATACTTTTAAACTTTAATAAGCACCTCAGGACCTTGACTATCTTATTGTCAACATCCTCAAGAAAAATAATTAAAGAGATGAAAAAAAAGATTTAAAAAAAGAGACTACATGTTAACAGAGATGGAGTAGACACTTTGGTCCAGATTCTGAACTTGTATGGATCACCAGAGCTCCACATGGTGAATGGAGCCACAGTGACTTACACTTAGTGACAAGTACAATCCAGTACATGGTAGCCCAGGTAGGACTCCTCATTTCTTCCCAACAATGTAAGGATGGCAAGAAGAGGAGGATACCTGTATGCATCATCCAAAACAAGGCAAAGCTTTTATACCACCACTGATGCAGTTGGCCCATTTGAGAAATAAGCAAAGCAGAACCGGTTTCGGCTACAGCCTTTGAGCAGTGCACTTTTCATTTCTTTTCATGCTAAATGAAATGCAAGAGCAGCATGAAGCACCTTAGATTCACAGCAACACCCTGCCCCTTTCCCCAGACTGATCTATGGCACCTCCTTCAAAACAGGCTAAGCTGATAAATCTTGCCACCTCCTTCCTTTCTGCAGTAGAGGGCAAGACTGTCCTTGAGACATCTATTGAAAGCAATCAGAAGAAACTGTAAGAATTTTTCATTCTGGAAAGATGTATGCTACACTACCAGCCTTGTTTCATGTTAGGAGGGAACTGTATTCATGCTACAGCTATTTTTTGAACATAAGACGTAAGCTGGGTGTAACAAAATTTCCAAGAGAAATCTACAAGCATTTTTGCTGTGTTGGTACCTAGTAAAACAGAAAAAGTAGAAAAGTTATTCCTTCCAACATGAGGTACGTGTATACAGTATGTGCATCCTGTAACACTGTTAAGTTCGGTAATACTTCACAGCATCACTTAGAAAATGTCTGAGAAGATTCAGATCCCACACCTACAGCTTCAACTGAGCTCGTTCTATGGAATTGTTCAAGGGTGAAAATCACTCCTGTACGAAAGTCCAGCACAGGACTGAAAAGATCATATAAGCCTCTCTTAAACACTCGAAAGAGGACTTGAAAGGGTAATAATTAGATCACGAGTATAGATAACAAGCAGTCCTCACTCAATTGAAAGCTCTGTGCCTTCGGTCTTCATCACTGTGTATCAAATTCTCCTTTGATGGCTGTGGGTATCCAGTACAACAGGTTACTTGTTACAGCCTCAAGCATCTCTGTGGTAATGTTTATTATTTTTCAGATCTGCATGTTAGAAGTGCTGGAATCACTCCAAATATTTCTTACTTTAGCCAGAAATTCATACATCATCATGAATAACATTTTACTTTCTAGCTAATGTTTTGTTTCCATAAGAAATTGTTAATTGCCTGAGATGTTTGCCTCTATTTCTCAGCAAGAAGGAACACTATTTTGATATTTTAGCTTTGCTTTAAAAAGGTACCAGGCTTTCACAGAGAGGTAGAAAAGGCAGGTAATATTTATCAGCTCTAGCAAATCCAAAATATAACTACTTCCCATGTAATAAATAGAAGGGAAATGGCACAACTATGACATTCCAGAAATTTTGCTTGCTAAAAAATATCAAAACTTGAAGGATAAACCAAAAAAAAAAAAAAGAAGAAGAAGACAAGTGTCTAAAATTTATCTACAGCATGAAGTTTTGTCCTATGGTAATATTTGGATTTGATAAATATCAGCAAAAGCCAAAACTAGTAATGGATTGCTAAATGAGACATAAAAAGCAGACTTAATAACAGTACTACTGAGAGGATAACCTTCCAGCAACAAGGGCCTTGGTAACAAAGGCAACAAATAACTATCTTGTTAGACGTAGACAAGACCAGTATTTGTACCTTCCTCTCCTCCCCACCAAAAAACAATTTAAAAAAAATAAATATAATAAACTAATTAGAAGTCAATAGTATAAAAAGTAAAAATGGGAGGGTCAGTAAACCCAGACACTTTGGTAATATAATTTAACGGATTTCCCTACTCCCCATCCTTTCTGGATTTATACTAGTTATTTTGCTTAAGCATTAGCTTAAGACTTGGTGTTAAATCACAGGCAAAAATTAAAATGGCCAAATATTGAACTTGTCCACCTCTACAAAACACTTCTGTGGGTTAATTTTGATTTTTTTCATTACTTAAAAAGATTGTGAAAGTGTCATACAGACTTTTCAGCTTACTTCTGAGAAATATGTCACATTAACTTGACTAGAAACCATGGCATCTACCTTTTCCCATATGTGATACATATAACTTGATTCATTCATAGAAGACTCGGACTGTCATTTTGGCAAGAAGCTGCAATGCACCAGTCTGAGCATAAAGGATTTAAGTTATGGTTCTTGCAGAATCGGTTATTAACAGAATAAGTACGGCTATTTTTTTAATCTATAATATTTACAGTATTGCACTTTACTGCACTTAATTGCATTTCACTAAAATTAATGCTGCATCAGTATTATGCCTTAAAACCATATGTCCATCTTTGTTGTACAAATTTCTTTCTACATCCTGTAAAACAGCGAGATTTTGATTCAAAGATCCAGACATTTGGAAAAAAAGAAAATTAGAAAGATTGACCTGTTTCTATGGCACAATGCATCTCAATGAGTTCAGGTGATTCTGGCAAAACAGGTGCATTTCTTATTGTTCCCATCTTTCAAGTTGTCACTAATGATTAGTAAATTCTAGTCTCTCTTTTTCTCCTTTCAAAGGACATAGCCATTTGAGACGCACATTTTTTGTTATTGCTGCTTTTTTTTTTTCTTAGGAAAGAAAGGGGAAAAGAAAAAAAAAACTGCCTTGCCTCAGATCTGAAATTCCACATTTAAATTCAAACCAGTTCTGCAGCAGCAGCTCCTCAGTGATGGAAGAGATTCATGGCAGTGAAATAATACTGTTGGCAACAAAGAAATGTCATCTTTAATGGAGACCAGCCCCAACGATTTATTATTTATTATTATTACTATTTGTTTTGTTTAGTTTCGTTCTAATATATTTCTGATCTTCAAAACGTGTTTAGTTAGACACATGCACAAGGTAGCAAAACTGACAGCAGCAGATGACGTTATGCTGGAGCGATCACTTTTGCCAGGGTCAAAAATCCAAAGCGTCCCCAATGTTCACAGATTAACATAATTTAGAGATCGTTTCCTTTCCTTTTTTTTTTTGTCTTTTTTTTTTTCCTTGCTTTTCGTGTTGGGTTGGTTGGGTGGCGGTTTGGGTTGGTTTGGTTGCGGTTTTTTGTGGGGTTTTTTTTTTTGTTTTTTAAACTCTCCTCCTTTCTCTCTCCTCCCACCTACTTTATCCTCCGCGGAGTCTCTGACTCGTGGGGTGCGCGTGTACGTGGGAGCCGGGCCGAGT
>JAOQGH010000001.1:135588522-135601645 GCA_025769975.1 Gallinago jamesoni
CTCTCCTCCCACCTACTTTATCCTCCGCGGAGTCTCTGACTCGTGGGGTGCGCGTGTACGTGGGAGCCGGGCCGAGTGCCCCCACCGCGCCGCGCGGCGCCAACGGCCGCCAACGGCCACCAGCGGCCGCCCAACGGCCTCCCTCTTCGCCCGGCGAGTCTCTGGGGGAGAGAGGAACCAGGAAAGCGGGCGGGAGGCGGCTGCCGTTGAGCGCTCGCAGACCTTGGGAGAGGGGAAAGAAGTAAAAAAAAAAAAAAACGGGGAGAAGGCGGCAGGGAAGAAGGGGAGAAGGCCGCCGAGGAGGAGGAGGAGGAGCGGGAGGGGGAGGGGGGCAGAGTGGCCGTCCGTGCGGGTCACACACACACACACCCGCCGCGGGGCACCCGAAGCGGGGCGGGATGGGGTGGGTTATGGCGGGGGGAAAGTGGAGGGTAAGGGGGTGGGTGTCTCGTCTGAAGCCTGTCAGAGCCCCAGGGCCTCGGCGTGCTTGCGGGCCTTCAGCCGCAGGTCGGCGATGCTGGAGTTCTTGCTGTTGCTCTTGGCGGCAGCAGCCACCACGGCGGCGGCGGAGGCGGACTCGGCCAGGGAGGCGATGGGCAGCCCGAAGGGAGGCGGCGGGAACATCAGGTAGGGCGCGTGGGCCGCCAGGTGCGGGTGCAGGTGCGGGTGCGCATGGGCCACGCCCTCCAGCTGCAGCTGCGCCTGGACCTGGGCAGAAGAGGCAGGGCGTCAGGACCCCCACCCCGCGTCAGGCACCCACCACGGACGGGCTCCACCACCGCTACACGCACACTCCTTCCCCGCCGCCTTCCACCCCTTCCCTGGAAGAGCCACTTGTGAGCGCAGTGTCGCTCGTCCCCCCCGCCAAGCCCTCCTGCAGGCAACGCAGCAAATCTCCTCTCCGCACTCACCCCCTCACCCCTCCCCCCCATCCCCCCGCCCCGAGGCACAGGGACACACTTAACCCTCCTCATATTTAATAAATAAATAAATAAAAATATGCGGCCCACTGCACGGGTGCCAACAAGTGCTAAATAGCTAATTTTTTCATAATTTTTTTTTCCAGGGATGTTTATTTATACCTTGCTAAAAACTCTTTGGCCGCGCGTCCCTTATATACCGGGCTGGTGTTTGCTTTGGAGCTTTCTCGACCTACACAAACACGTTGGGGTTGACTGAGAGATTTTAGCTCCGGGTAGGTTCGGGGAGGGGTGGGGGGGCGGGGGGGGAGTTTATTTATGTATGTAATTATTTTTGGTCCAAATATGTCTTTTAAAAATCAATACAATCAATCTGTCAGCTCCACGTGTCTCTGAGACGGAGAAGGTGGCGGAGGGTCCCTTTGGGCTGGGAAAAATCGATTGCCCGATTAATTGACCAAAAAAAAAAAAAGAGGGGGGAGCGCGAAGCGGCGGCGAGGAGTGGCTGGAAACGGGACCGTATTTCATCCCCCTCGTCCCGGTTTTCCCTTGGACAAGGGAGCAGGTCCTGCTACCTGCGCTCCGCTAGCCCCAGTCCCGGCACGGCGGCAGCCCATCGGGGAGAAGCCTCCCGGGCGGCCGGCTCCGTCGGAAAAAGGCCAGGCCTCGACAGCCCCGCCTGAGAAAGAGGGAGAGAACGGCCGGGTGGTGGGTTTTTCCCCCGCCTCGTGGTTTCTCCCACCGGGTGGGAAACCCTCCTCCAGCAGCTCTCTCCGACGCCGGGCGGGAACCGAAGCCCACCGCCCAGGAAAGCTGGGGACTGGCCCACCCCGTCCCCGGACTTGCCTGGGCACAACACACCCCCCAGGAAGTCTATGCCCCCCCGGGAGGCCAGCCCGCCTTTGCCACGTCTGCGGGCGGCCCCGGGGCTGTGCGGCCAGCCCATCCGTCGCACGGTGGCGGGACTGGGGACCGTAGCACCGACGGTTCCTCCCGGTGCCGCGGGATCCCCCGCTCGGCCCCCTCCCCGGGCCCGAGGGGCGCTGAGCTCCCTGCAGCCGGGCGGGGGCTCCTTCACCAAGTTTTACAGGCTGTTTTTAATACGTGCCAACTTCTATATAAATGGCACTTGTAAACGTGTCCGGCTTCCTCCCGTGCAAACGAAAGGGGGTCGGAGCTTGCCGGGGGAAAGGAAAATAAAACCGGAGCTAACTACCTGTTGGAAAGGCATCCTCAGGGCTCCCATATTCACATAGGGGGCCACTCTGCAGGCGTCTAAATGGCTGGCGGTTCCCAGGATCACACCTGCGGGAAGAGACAGGGCCGGGTGAGCGGCGAAGAAGCCCCGGGGCTCCGCGTCCCGTCCCGTCCCCCCTCCCCTTCACTCCCCCCGGCTGGCCCGCACCCATTACCCACCCACCTTTGTGCATCTGGTTTTCCTGCTTTCGGCACTTTGCTCTCCTGTTCTGGAACCAGACCTGTGAAAAGAAAACGCAAACAAAACCAAAAAAAAAAAGGAAAAAAACAACAGCAACAACAAAAAAAACCATGGAGGTAGACTAGGCAGCCGCTCAGAAAGCGGATTATCCGAGGGGCGAGGGGTGGAGGGCCGGGATCAGTCTCCGCACAACTTCGCTGAGGTCCCTCCTCGGGAGCAGCCGAGGGGGAGAGCTCAGCCCCGGGCGGAGTGAGCCCCTCCATGTGGTGAGGAGGGGCTGGTCGGGTTTTTTCTGGGGGGGTCCTGCTCTTTCGTGTGGTTTCTCAGCGGGAGCTGAAGCAAGGAGATCAGAAGCGCCCTCCCAGCCGGGGAGACCGGGAGCCGGCCGCTTGGCACCGGGTCTCCTGTGTGCCCCGGGGTGGACCATTGGCTGTCCTTGTGCCACCACTCTGGGGCGAGGGGACGCTCCCACAAACACTTCAAGTGAAGCCACAAGCAGACCGTGGGGGGACCCCGGCTGCCTTTCCAGTCACACCTCAAACATGCCGGAGACAGCCAGGGTGGGCCGGGTCATACTCTGGGGTATGGCCCCTGAGCGATAGGGCCTTCTGCTCTCTCCCGAGCTGGGCTTGGAAATCATGAAGACCTCAGAGAAGATGCGAGATACTGAACTTGCGCAAAGGGACTGACATCATTCCCCAAATGTTAACAGAAAACAAAACCCGCTTCTGTAGAGTTCTAGACAGACAAGAGCAACATCTTTGCAGACGGAGACGTAAAGCGTTTATGCCCCTACCCGAGAAATGCCTGTAATCCAGTAATCCTGCCCCAATTCCAGCCTTTCTGACTCAAACAAGCGCAGAATTTGGGAGCTGCCGCTGCGCCTCCCCTGCCTCTTTTCCAGGGGCATTTCAGCCCTTCATTACTTCTCCCCTTCCGAGGTGCCTGGCTCAGCAGCCCTTCCCGAGGGATCCTCGGGGGCACGGCCCAAAATGTTTTGCGGACACTTATCCTTCCACCAAAACCTACCGAACACGGACAAACATTGAATTTCACCGCTGATAAAATCTTGTAGCTAAGTAAACACCTACAACCTTTGATGTTCTTGCACTTGCCAAGAGATCATACGGTTAATTAATACTAACTGCACTTCCTACATCAAATTTTCCCTTCAAGCTTTCTTCAATTGCCTTAATGATGGTCATTTACAACGGAGTAATTAGTGCAAAGAAAGGCTTCCAAAGGCATTAATTACCTCGGGTACCTCAGTGATTTTCTTAAGTAGGAATTGGCCGCCTCTGATTTGGAGCACCATTTTTCCTGCCTGGGGGTGGCCGAGGGGGGGGACCGCGCAGCGAGCTGGCGGGCGGGCGGCGGGGCGCTGCGGGGACCGACCGACCGACCGACCGAGCGCTCCCGTCCCCGCCTGCTTGTCTCTAGCTCAGCCCTTCCCGCGCTAACCGGACATCGCTGCCGCCCCGCTGCCCTGCATCGTACAGCACGGCACAAGCCTGGGTTGGGGTTTTTTGGGGGTTTGATTTGGGTTTGTTCTTGGTTTTTTGTTTTTTTCCCTACGAGCAATACGCAAATATTAACAACATGCAACGCTTCTCCTTTTAACCGGGTCGTGAGGGATTTATATCTGTATTTTTTAATATCAGCATGCAAAATATCATCGTGCTATAGCGACAACAATACACTTTTTTTTTTTTTTTTCGGTTGTAAATCCTTGCAGGAAATCTTGTGTGTGTTCCACACACCCACACCCTCCCCCCCCCCCCCCCCCGGAGTATAAATTGTCAGGAGGAATTTAAGCAGCGTTTAAACAACTTCTCTTGCAAATCAGAACATCTTTCAAACAGAAATTATATTTAAATCTGGAAAACGAAGTGCCCTTTCCCTTTAGCTATGAAAAAATAAGGTTATGAGGAATAAAAGTGATGAATTAGCCACTGCGTTAAGCGATAATAAATCAGGCTTGGTGTGATTCACGATCAATTCCAATTAGTCATGAATATGCTAAGTAAAGCACAGTACACTGTTTTAGACAGTTATTTCTTCATTAAGGATCACTCAGTGATTTCTTTCACAAATGCTCTAATCTGATTTCCTTTTGATTTCCATTAGAGACAGTGAATAATGACATTTAATTTAGCCCTGCACCATAAACCCAAAGATATTTGTTGTAATTGAATTACTGCCTGCTCCTCACTATGGTCTCATAACTTTCAATTATAACCCTGACAGCTGGGTGATATGAGTTTCCAGTACAACACTAAAAATAAAAGGTTAATAAGGACTAGCTACCATAGGAGCTTCAATTTATTTACAGCAAATTTCCACACTAAATTGAAACTACATCCTTTAACAGCAAGGGACAAGTGGTTCAGATAGGAATTGGAGAACAATTCTGAAAGTATTAAAAAAAACCCCATCTTTCCCCCATTTCTCTTTTTTCTGCTTCCATTTCTTGATGGATATCAAGCTCTCTGCTTATTTCCCAACTAATTATCCATTTCTCCTCTTTTCCCTCTTGATATTTCTTTTATTTCTAGCTTTTGTTAATTCAAACCTCTCTTGTAAGATCATTACATTTATTAATTTTTTAATCTCTCTCATAATCTCTGCCTGAATCAGTATCTTTTTTTTTTTTTTTTTTTTGGTGTGTTATTTTAAGATCTGTGAGCACTTGAAGCACCAATTTTCCTGTAACTATGAACATCCTGTTAAGGTGCTGCTCAGTAATAAAGTACTTGAAAGAAAGAGTGCAGAATTCAATTACAAGTAATTTATTTTTATAGAAACAGTACATCAAGGCCTTGGAAAGATATTACAGAGCCCAAGTAAGAAGATCTGGGAAGATGACATAAGAGTTGATGTCCCCTTCAGCAAAAGTTTAATCTTTTCATTAATTTATATGGTGTGGTTAGATCAATCTTCCAGGAGAAAGTAGGCCAGCAGCACTCTGAACCCCTGCAATATTCCCTGCAAGCAGCCCTTCCTAAGGCGTGTGCCTGGCACATCCCTCGCCCAGCTCGGTTTATACTGGGAGAGCCAGGAGCTCGGGGAAGAAAAGAGCCTTTAAAAAAAAAAAAAAATACAAACCCACCACAACAAAACAAGAGAGAAGACAACCTAGCTGCTCTATTTATTTCGGGCAATGCCTCCGGGAGGCAGTTGTTTAAAGAGAGACGGTCGCTCGGGCTGAGCGGGTCTGGGGGGAGCGAGATCCCCCGTGGGTGGTGTTTAAGGAAGGGGACGAGGCGAGCCCTCTCCCCACTCCAGGTCGGGGCTGTGTTTCTTGTCTTCCCGCTGTGCCCTGGGGGTGGGGGTAGGCACGGAGACGTCGGCCTATGCCCACCCAGTCACACCCGCACCTAAGCGTGCCCGCACGCATACACGTCTGTGTACACACGCATGGTGTGAAGGCGTTGATTTGGTGATTTTTTCTTCCTGGGGTTTGGTTTGGTTCTGTTAGGCCAAGCACAGAGCTATAACCCAAGAAGGCATCTCCTTCAGGTTTCTCCCACTCTAGGCCTGCTCAGAGAGCCACAGGTTGATCGCATTAATTATTTCTGGAGTTTCTTTTTTATACCTCTTTTGGGGAGGCGTTCCCTAGTTGGCTTATGGGAGGGTATGGGGGGTGTTTTTCCCTTCAACAAACCGAAAATCGAATTTTGAAACAATCGGTGTAGAGCCACCCAAACAGACGGCTCTGACGACCCCAGAACTAGAGCAACCCGCACATATTTTCGAGGTTTCGAGGCTAATTGGTATTTAGCTGTATCTGAGGCGGGATGGGAGGGACGGGGTGAGACTCCACCAGATGGGGTGCCATGCATTCGTACGCTTGCTGCGCGAATCAGAGCGGGCACCTTTCCCCCAGCGCTGGCTAATCCCGTCCCTCAGCACCCAAACCATCTACTCTTCTTCACAGCGATTGTTTTCTGGGCGCTTTTTTTTTTTTTTTTCCTCCATAAGAGCCCCATAAAAGAAAGAGAGGGAAGAAAGTGAGGATTAAGGGAGAGCTAATAGCACGTTTGCAAGGAAAAATACAGTCAATTAAAAAAAAAAAAAAACCAAAACCAAACCAAGCTGCTCAGTTATCAGAGACTTGTCAACAGTATCACCAGCAACAACAACCTTCCCCTCCTCCCCCTTCCTTCCCCGCCTCCCCCCCCCCCCAAAAATAATAAATAAACCGCCTTCCTAGGAAATGCAAGATAATCCTAGAGCAGAATTACTGTTTGGCAGGACAGGTACAGCGGAGTTGCAAACAGCTTCCCCATCACACGTGTCGCCTCTGCCTTCACCTCCCTGCTTTGGATGAAACGGGGCACTGTGCTAGGATCCGCTGGCAGTTAGGAAGTGAGGTGAGGACGTTTCCAGGAACAGAACCTTTCTCTTACCTGAACCCTAGCTTCAGACAGTCCCAGCCTCTGGCTTAGTTCCTCCCTCATGAAGGCATCCGGATAGTGTGTCTCATCAAAAAGTCTTTCCAGCTCATTCAGCTGCTCTAGTGTGAAATTGGTTCTGCTTCTCCTTTGTTTGAGCTTGGTCTGTCCGTCTTCATCCTCTGACTTCACATCTTCCCTCTTCTCTTTACACTCGTAGATCCCTGCCGGGAGGGGGAAGGGGAAAACGACACTGAGCATCCCCCTCGCACCTCTCCGAAGTTTCTCTTCGCAGCACACGGGGATCTCCCCCCTCCCCTCTCTTCGCCCTCAAACTCTGCGCAACCTGCGGGGGCAGCCGGCGGCCGGGAGGGGGGACCCCGGGCTGGCCTCATCTGGCCAGAGGGGGCGAGCAGAGCCGGGAGGGGGGCACCGGGCCGGGCTGAGCCCCGCTGCCAGCTCCGCACCGGGCAGGGGACACCTCGCCGGCCGGAGGGAGGGATGGAAGGAGCCGCGCTGCCTGGCCTGGCCGATGTCCCATCCGAAAAACTATCTAGGTAAACATTATTTTATTTTTTTTCAGAAGGAAGCTGTGCCGCCGTTTGACACCGGCAGTTCTGGGAAGGGGCTGGTGGGAAAACCGCTGCCCCCCCGATATCTCCAGGCGGTGGGAACAGGCAGGGCAAGGGGCTTCTCCGTTGCCGTTTTCTCCCAAAGTACAGAGGGTTATGCAAGAAGCTCCCCACCGCTGTCATGGTGAAGCCACCGTGAAAATATTTGCCTCGTAAAAAAAAGAAACTTTCCGTGGGCCTGAGGCCGAGACCGTCCGTCTCTCTCCCCCTTATCAGCCCTCTTTCCCCCAAAATACCTGCCGGTCGGTCGAAACCCCCGGGGCGGCGGGCCTGCACGGCGAACGCAAGGACCACGGGCGGCCCCCAAGCTCCTCCAAAAGAGCAAACACCCACCTCCCCCGGCCCTCACGGAGCCCAAGAGGGCTCGGGAAGAGCTGGCGACCGGAGGCAGTCGCTGTGCACGCTTATCCCGGGCAGAGGGGAGGAAGACTGGGGAGGAAAATAAAGGAAAACTTTTTTTTTTGTATTGGGGTTGGCGTTTGAGATTTCTTTTGCTTTGGCAAATTAGTTTTCTTTTTTTTTTCTTTTTCTTTTCCCCCTGCTTTTCCTTAATGCCAGGAGGCCTAACGCGCCGACCCTCTTTTTAATCCAGCTAACGAAAAGAGGAGAGGTGATAGAGAAGGGAGCACCTCTGGAGGCTGAACTAGTTCCCCG
Source organism: Gallinago jamesoni (assembly GCA_025769975.1). Lineage (NCBI taxonomy): Eukaryota > Metazoa > Chordata > Aves > Charadriiformes > Scolopacidae > Gallinago > Gallinago jamesoni. The sequence continues at coordinate 135,596,561 of JAOQGH010000001.1, forward strand.
GGACCGCCCCGCACCCTGGCCGCCCCGACGGGGAGCGCATCCGGCGCGGGCACCGGTGGAGTCCCGGGATGAGCCCGCTTCGGCTGCCTCCTTTGTCCTGCTTCACCTTCTGGGTGGTGTGGGACTGGGGAGAAAGCCACATCTGCAGATGACCCCCGATTTTTCCCTTTTCCCTCACCAAATACACACGTGTTATATATACATATATATATGTATGTAGACGCACACGCAACTGTGCGCATGCACATATGTATTCACCTATATACTCAGGGACATCCCAAAATGCAAATGACTAACAGCATAAATCGTAAGTTATTTAAACGTAATGAAACGCTCTGAACTGCCTCTGTGCTTCAGTAAGGCGGGGACCCGCGCCCAAGTGCCCGTTTCACTTCCAAAATAAAAACTGTCCCCAGCCGTAACGGCTCCTCCGGGCTCCCCCTCTCCGACTCCGGGCTGAATATCGTCTCCATAAAACTTTGGGAAGGGTTTGACCTCCGGAAGGGGGCTGTTCGCCGGTTGGTTTTAATGGCGCGTTGTTCGCGTTTCTCCAGTAAAGGGGAACCCCTGGGAAAAGGCGAGGGTGCTAACCCAGCAAACGCCCAGGGAAAATTAGGCGCGTTCGGAAGCTCTGTCTCCTCTCGGAGCTCCGAGGCTACAGCATGTCCGCGATAGGTATAAAATATTAACTAGCGTATCGGTGGGACTGAAATCACACGCCGGAATCAGTTGAAATTAGAATGAAACCTGGCATGAATTTAAACTGTCACAAGCATCTCAGCTCTTTCCAACTCCTCCCTTCCATCCCCACCCCCAGCTCCTCTCCATAGATTAGATTAGCTAAACATACAAGCCAGAATTTTCATATACAGGGAAGGGGAGAGTAGTAGAGATTTTTTTTTTTGTTCGTTCGTTCGCATTATAATTTTTTTATTTAGGGTTTGGTGTTTTGTTTTGGTTGCGGTTTTTGTTTGTTTTTGGTTGGGTTTTTTGTTTTTTTTTTCCTGGAGCATGCCCTGCTATCATTTTTTAAAACCATTCGTTCCTGTGCGAACGATTCCTCTAAACTAAACCCTCTCGTTTTTGCAATCCCTCAACCAGAGAAGGAAAATCAGCGGTGCTGGAGCGGTACTGGCTTGTGCAGAAGCACGGGTACCCGAATACGTGGTTATACCCGGCCCTTCGGTTTGGGGAGGGGGTGGAAGAGAGAAGGATATTAAATAAGGGTTTGGGCTGTAAATTAAATTGCCTTTCGCTCAATGTTATATTAAACAAGATCAAACAGTAGGAAACAGCTGAAAGACTGGTTGTTGTTCCCCAACCTATTAACCGTTTTTTATTACCCCGAGCTAGCCAGTAGCTCCCCAGGCAGGTCCACCTGTCTAACTTGCCTAGAGACACTTTCTCAACTTTCTAATCCCCCCGCCCTTTTTTATTCTCCCCTTCCCCAGCGAGCCCGTGCAGGATTTCTAGCTCGGTTGGTTTAAAAAATAAAATAAAAATTATTTCTTAATTTGAAAATCTTTCCGCTAAGAGAAGGAACGGCGTTTTACCCCTCGGCCGGGAGTCCCCGCAGCCCCGGGGGGAGGCGGTGCTGCCCCGGCCCGGGTGAGAAGGGCAGGCAGGGGACGGAGGGAGCGGGCGGCTGGGCCGACCGGTGCCTCCCTCCGCGGGGATGCTCCGTCTCACCCGGGCCCGGGCAGCTCCTCGCCGGCCGCAGCCTCTGGCTAGGACAGGCTGACCGGCACCAGCCAAAATGCGGGGAGGGGGGAGAGCCTCTTTTTCCGCATCCAGCTTTCTCCCAGCAGAAGCAGCATCCTCCTGATGGCCCGGAAGCAGGAAGAACAGGTCTCCCGAGGCGTTAAAACTCCCCGGACAAGGTTTTCTCGTACAAAAAAAAAAAAAAAAATACACGGATGGACAAAAATGTCTGACGTCCTGCGCTGGCCCCTTGCCCCGGGCGAGTGAACGCCTAAACGCACCGGATCGATCTGGGATGTGAACGGGGAGGGAGGGCGGGGGATGTTGCGGGGGGGGGGAGGAAGGACAGAAGTTGCGACTTATTTTTCACGGCTATGTTCACGATCGGCATGCGGGCATATGTGCTTCTAAGCCGTATGTTCCCGCCGCTGCGGGAGGGAGGCGGCCGGAGGAGGGAGGCGGGAGGCGGGATGCGAGCCCGCTCGCCCCTCCGGGGCCGGGGCCGGGGGCGGCGGTGGCCGGTTGTCCCCCGCTGCGGAGCCCCGGGGGCGGCCGAGGAGGGGGCCGAGGTTGCCGGCGAGGGGCGCGGGGCGGAGGGCGGGCAGCCCCGCTCTTACCTTCCGCCGTCCTGCCCGTGCTGAACTCCTTCAGTTTGTCCTTGTCGCTCTCTACGTGGTCTTTGAAAAGATGCACCGGGCAATGGTTGCTGCTCTCGGTCATGTCCTGCAGGTTAGAGTCAGAGTTTCCAAGCTCCCTAGAGCGAGCCAACCCACTCTCCAAAACTTCCCTGTACGTGATCGTCTCCTTCTTGTTGCTGCTGCCACTGCCGCCGCTGCTCTCTTTGCTTTTCTGGTCAAAAGATTTGGATACAAAAGCCGTAAGTTCTTCCATGGCTGCCCGGTGATCTTATCCACAGAGATCCACTTGTTTTCAGTCGGAGATGTGGCCGTCCTCCGCACGCTGTTTTTGCACGTAGAAGATGGGCTGTATAGGGTTAGATCACTCCTGCTGTTATTTATGCCTTTCAATTTGAGATCACACTATTTATACATGGCTACCTCAGCCCAACCCCCAGCTCTCCCTGTCTCCAGCAATTACTGACTGCTCCATAGTCGCAGGCGGACTCCTAGCAGCTATCTCCCCCACCTCAGTCCAGCAATTGGCTTTCTTTTCATTTCATCACTCTTTGGCATCTTTGCACCTTGATTTAGGGAGGCAAAGAGGCAAAAGCGAAAAAGGGGGAGAGAGAGGGAGAGAGAGGAATAAAAAGGGAGGGGGGGTGGGTGGTGGGAAGAGGAAAACATGAAAATAGGTATCTGCATTCTGTAAAAGGGTTGCAGAAATGAAAGTCGAGGAAGACTTAATTGATTGTAAGGACATCCTGTGCGTGGCAACACTGCGAGTAAAAACGGACCCACAGCTAATCAAATAACTGTGCTCCTGCAATTACATGTATCGCTGTCAAGAGGAAGAGAAAATGAGTGTTCAATAAAAAAAGAAAGGTAACGAATAAAAAGCCGGAGATGTGCATTTGTTGTAATCATTGGAAATTCTACCTGATTTGCTATTTAGCTAATTTCGCTTAATTAAATGGTCAAAATAGTCGGCGAACCAAAAATGCTGTTTTAGAAGCGTTGCCTGCTCTGGCGGGTGGGTGGGTGCGTGGAGGGGGACGTGTGCGGCAGTTAAACAAGTTGCGAGGTGTCTCGGAGATCCGTGTCGGTGTGTTCGGAGGATTTGGAGGGGGTTGCTTGGCTGGGGAGGGGTGTGGGGGGGGCGCTGGTTATCCATAGGTAGGGGGGCTCTCCGGATGTGTGTAAACATCGGAGGGGCTGTTTTCTTGTTTACTGTTATTATGTCGCCTGAAGATTGGGGAAAATTAAAATCTAAAATGTGTCTTTGGATGTAGAGCTACCCTGCTGCGGGCAGTAGAGGGGTAATTTGTTAACACGAGAGTTTGTACACGACAAATAGAACATTAAATCGCCTGTCTTTTTTTTTTTTTTTTTGTCTTTTTTTTTTTTTCCCCAACGAAACTTGTCCTGACGGATTTAACATTGGACTGGCAATAATTTCCCCACCTTGTTCTTAGTAGGCTGCTGTTATTTTTGTTGTACTCCCGGAATGATTATTATTCTGTGCGCTTGAATAGCTGCCTGAAATTCATCTCCAGATAACAGCGCCGGCATTTCTAGCGCCTCTCCGCACCGTTTCACCCGCAAGCGGAGCCGATTTTCCAGCTATTTATTTCTGTCTCGTCTCCTCGGGCTTTAACGCGAAGGGTTATTTGGTATTTGGAGGAATTTTGTCGTCTGGTCGTTTGACGTTTTAAGTCCTTCTCATTCCTTCGCCTCGAGTTTGAGATAATCAGAGCCCATCATCACGCCACCCTCTGCTCTGAACCGCAACCAAAGGAGGCTCCTCGCTGGAGCAAGGGGCCATTGTTTCTTTTCCGGGGGAGCACGGGACTGTTCTGAAAATTAGCAGAACGTTAAAACTCTAAAAATACGTTTAATTAATCCAAAGGTGCCGCCAGCACCAGAGTTAACACCTCCGCGGGAGGAGGGGAAAAAATAATAATCGAGGAAGCAATTAATAAAGGGCTTTAAAAAAAAAAAATCAATCTCCCCCTGTGCGAGTTTAAAATGATTATCTAGGGGACAAGGATTGATCATTTGATCTCGGCACTGCGGATATCCCTGACATTTATTATATTGTTGTGTCTCGGTGGCATCCTTCCTCCAGAGTTCATTTAACAAGTGAGGGAGCCGAGGAAGCCTTACAACTTAACAAACAGGTCTTGTCATCGCAAACGCCAATCAAATCCGAGGCTCTAATGTATATCACACGGCACCACATAAATAATAAAGGCAAAGGATAGACGTGGAAGTAAACGTATGGCAAAGGAAAGATCCCGGCACGGCACACGCTGCTTGTGCCTCTCTCGTGCAGTTCTGCCTGTGCGAGGGCTGGTGCGGGATCGCCGCGCACGCCGGTGGCGCGGTGCGGGGGGGTGTCAGGGGCACACGCACAAGCGGGGGACGCGGGCACCCGGTTCCCGCGGGCGAGAGGCTCCGCGGGGCTGAGCCGCCGCCGGGGAAACTTTCCCCAGCCCTCGGTTCGACCGGCATCCACCTTCCCCCCCACCCCCCTCCTCCCGCTGCCTTCCCGCCCCCGCCGTGCCCAGCCTCCCCCTGCCTCCCTCGCAGCAAACAGCAAATAAGGATAAATATTTACTAACTCCGCTTCCCCAGCCCTGGTGTGGCACGGTGCGCTCCGGCTTCCCCGAGCTGCCGGAGTTTGCACCCCCCTCCCCGTTAGCTCCCCCCTCCCCCAACCCCCGTTCCTCCCCCGCGCCCCCGTCCCGGTCTTTTCCCGGCGACT
>JAOQGH010000001.1:135601745-135632957 GCA_025769975.1 Gallinago jamesoni
CCCCCCCCCCCCCCCCCCCGCGCCCAGCCCAACGCCGGCAGCCCACGCAGGGCCGCGCTTCTCCCTGAGACCCCCCTCCCTCCCCCGGGTGCCTCCTGCCACCTCCTGCCCCCGAGCACAGGGATAAAATCCATGCGCCTTAAAACAGAGGGGGGACAAAAAAGCCCTGTTGCCCCCCCTCTCCCCAACCTCCCGCCGCATCCCTATCCCGTCCTCTTTCCCCGCTTCCCGGCAGCGCGGCGGCGCCCGGTGGGAAAGCCGCTTCCCCCCTCCCCACCCCGCCCGGTTCCCGCACCCGTGGGGCGCAGCTCGGCCCGGGGCAAGCCACCAGGCGCGCAAACCCGGGTGGCAACCCGCGGCCCCACGGCCACTCGCCGGCCCCGACGGCAGCGGGGGAGGCCGCCCCGGGGTGGGGGGGTGGTGGGAAGCCCTGCAGACCCGGGGGGGAAACTTGCCTCAGACTCTCACTCCGAAAGCGAAAAGCGAAACAAAGCACCGGAAAGGGAAAGGGACAGAAAGAGGGAAATAATTTTTAAAAAAAAAAAAAAAAAAGAAAGAAAAAAAGCGGTGCAAATCCCAACCCTCCCCGGGGATCCGGCCGCCGCCCCACGCCGTGGGACCCCCGCGGGGGGGGCAGGCAGCCCCGTGGGTACGCACGGCCTCGCGGAGCCCTTGCGGGGGATGGGGGCCCGTCCCATCCCGTCCCGTCCCAACGGGGTGGCGGGGGGAGCGCCCCCGAGCCCCCCCGCAGGCCGCGGACGTGCGGGCACCTCGGGCAAGGTGGTGCGGGTGTGTGGGCAAAAGCGGGGGTGTGGTGGGTACTTTTGACCCCGCTACAAACTTCGGCAGCTGGTTCGGAGGGGGATTGCGCTTCTGATTGCTGCTCCTGATAACGGGCTGGGGAGGAGGGATGGAGGGATGGAGGGACGGAGGGATGGAGGGATGGAGGGAGGGAAAGACCTGCGATCCAAACCCCATTCCCTTGCAGGCACGGAGCTCCTGGGACCCTGTCGCAAAACTAAGAAGTCACCCGCGCCCCTCAGAGCTGCCCCCTGCCCCCGGGTACCCCCTTTCCGGCGGCACAAGCCACCCCGCTCTCCCTGACACCCCCCCACTCCTCTCAGTCCCTCTGAGGACGGGGCATCAGCGGCGTGCTGGGGGCAGCACGGCCTCCCTGGTCACCTGCGTGGCACTGTGCCCCCCAGTACTCCTCCTCCCTGCCTCCTGTCCCGTCCCGGCTGGAGCCGGGCGTCGGTGTGCGGACCGGGGTGCTCAAAACAGGGGCGGGAGGGAGCGGGGAGGGTGGGGGGGGGAGGAGGGCGAGGGGATATTTGGGAACAGGGAATCTCGCCCTGCCGGGGAACAGCCCCGGACTGGGTACCGCAGAAGAGCGTTTACTTAGGGTAGTATCATCAATACATGGGCTATTTTTTTTTTTCTTCAGCTTTCCAAGGGACCTCTCGACCGTTGGGTTGTTTGGTTTTTTTTGTTTGTTTGTTTTTTATTTTTCTGTTGTTTTTTTCCTACGAGTTAAGCGGGAGGAATAATTATGAATGAGTTTAAGCGCTGCATTAGCTTTAAGCACTTCCAAGGCAAAGTATTGGATTTCATATTTATAAGAGGAATTTACATTTGTACGTTGACTCATGGTATGACGTAGGGCGAAACCGATTTCCTCCCTCCCCACGCTTCAGCTTATTTTGGTCGAAATGGGACAAATAAGCAAACAGAAAAAATCATCGTTTTAATCCACGCTTTACTAAGCGCTGACCCAAAGAGCAAGATTTTGTTGAGTAGATAACTGAGTCCTCTCTCTCCATCTCCCTCCCTCTTTCCCTCCCTCCCTCCCCCTCTCTCTCTCTCGTGATTAATTCAGAGACTGTAATCATGGACATTGTACATCAAACCTTTCTGCTCACGCTACAGACTCCTGCAGATTTTTATTGGTTTACATGAAAGCGAGTAAACATATTTCAGAGGATGCCCTTTCAATCTGGCTCCATTTCCACAGCACATAATTCCAAGGACAATTTGTTTTAATAATAAGAATGGATGCAGTGTTAATGGTTTTCAATTTGTGTTTAAAAAAAAAAAAACATTAAATATTTATAAGTATCGATCGAGGGTTTCAGGATTTTACAGACGTCTTAACACATTTCATAGATGGGATTTTTTTTAATTTAGAAACCTGCGTCGTATTCTCTTTTATGCTGTTTATTGATTTAAGCAACATCCGTGTCTCAAATGAGAGACTAATAGATTTTCATTAAAATAGTCTCTCTTAATCCTGATTGTGAATGGATATGATTGATCCATCCAGCACACTACACATCTATAATATTAATAAAGGACATTATCATGGCAGGACTTGCTTTTCCGTCAGCAGGGCACTTTTTTTCCCCCCTCCTTGCAACCTTAAAGATTTATTTGGGGGCCTTAAAATGACCCACAGGAGGGAAACGCGTTGGGAAGAATACATTTTTATATTAGATTTTTCTTTTTGGTAGCTTCAGTGGAAAGATTCTTTTTCTTTTCTTTTTCTTTTCTTTTTTTTTTTTTTTTTTTTAAATCTACAAGCCGCTGGGGCAACATATGGTGAAAATTAAACTGTTTCCCCGCAAATCTAATCTTAAAACATTTATGTTGAGTTTTATTTTTAGAAAAACAGTTTTAAAGGAGAGGAAAACAACCTTGGATGAAAAGTAAAATAAAGAACATTTGAAAGGCTATAGTTTAAACTAACAATAGCCTACTTCCCCGGCTGAGGCTGCTGGACGGGTACCGTACCTGATGAATATGTTACGAAGCAGTCGGGACAGGAGCGGCCACAGTAATTAATGGAGTGTGACAGAAATGCTAAGGGCTTAATTGTCTTTATGCCGACTTCTAGCAACGTAACCAAAGGGATACATAAATTCAATACAAAAACACACAAACGCACACGGAGGCACACGCAAACACACACACAACGTCTCTTCTCCATCACAACTATTTTTTTTTATTTATTTAAAGCTTCGTCTTTTCAGGAACATTAATTACTCATATATTAATTACAGAGAGACTAGACGCGTTCAAATCCTCATCTACTTTTACTTCTGTAAAATTAAACATTCACGTGGTGAATTACAAAAAGCAACCGCTTTTGTGTGTAATTAATTACAATTTAGTGGGCGAGCATAATGGGCGAGTAGCTCCCTTGATTTCAGTCGCCCTGGATAATTCGAGCAGAATTGGAAGAGTCTACCAGAAAAACCGCAGAAAAAGAGGGGAAAAAAAGTTCCGAGCTGCAAAGTTTGTACTGATTTTAGCAACACAAAATGCACACAGAGAGAATTGTTTGCCTCCTTCGGTAATGTGCGAGGGACGCTGCAATTTTGAACTCTGTAATAATGATTAATAAGTCAAAAGGGCATATTTTTCTTTTATGGTATGCAGCGCTCAAGGGAATATTCCGTGTATGTCTTTAAAACGAAGTAGGAATATTTACACACATGCACAGAGTTAGCAACAGCACCAAAGAAAGAAAGAAAGAAAAAAAAAAAGCAACCACGAATATTTCAGTGGACTATTACATTTTTTCAATTATTTCCCAATGAGTATTTCAATGAACTGTTACATTTTCCCAATTCACAGGGAAGATTTATGGGATTATTAAGATTTCTAGTGGAAATATTATACAGTGGAAGTTTATCGTCTCTCAGGGATTGTACACCATTTGATATCAATTTCCAGATGTTATGATCTTTTTCAGAAAATAATTGAGTATATTAACTTCTTTCCTACAGAAGACTATTTAGAGTTCTATTTATTTATTTATTTATTTATTTATTCTGTCAGGGACACAGCTATTTCTTCCCCCCACCCCCATCACTTTTCCCTTACAGGAATGAAATTGTTCAAACATTAGGGTAAACTTAAATCAGATAATAGTTTAATACTCAAGGGAAGGAATAATTCATTTGCGAGTTTATTACAAGCAGAAGCCCGTGGATTTACCTTATATTTTTATATAAGAGTAAGGCACAGCCTGCCTATTTCTCTGCCCACGGTCGTGGGTGTAGGGGGAGGAGCGGTGGCCCTGAGTGGGTGCCAGAGCCCCCCGCGGGCGCCCCGCTGACCCACGCTCTGCCGTCACCCCACGGCTTAAACCAAGTTTGGACCGACACGCGTGTTTTCAAAAGGTCTTTCCCAGGCGGTGCTCGCCTCATCCGGCGGTAGGTCCCTAAATCCTTCGCAGAGCTGGGGAGTACGCACACGCGTGGACACGCACACAGAGGCATGCGTGGACAGACATACGCACACACACATACACAAGCCCTGCGAGCCCACACACTCCGCGATTTTGTGGGGCAGCGGCGGGATGCCCCCCCCCTCCCCACACGCCCCATCTCTGCCGCCCCCCGCTGCTGCCCCACTTCTCAGAAGGGGCGGGATGCTACCCTGCCCGGCCCGGCCCGTCGTGGGGAGCGGGTCAGGGGGGACAGCGCCCTGTTAACGGCAGATTTGCAGCCGTGCCCAGGAGAAGCGCAGGGCGGACGCCCCCCCCTCCCCCCTTCCCCGGTCCCCGCTCCCCACTCGTGCGGGCCGCGTGCGGGTGAAGCGCTCTGGCCGGTCCCTGCTGTTGAGCTCCCACGGGGAGGAAATCGGTGGGTGCCACAGCGGCGCCTCCCCCGAGGAAGGGTCGAGATGCGCGTGTGTCCCCCCCCTCCCAGCCTCCCCGGGTCCCTGCTGAGCTGTCCCCGCGGCCATCGACAGGTAGAGACCCCCACACACTCCCGCCCCCCCTCGGCCGCCGTGGGAAGGGATGGGGCTGGATGGAGCGAGGTTTCACCCCAAAAAAAACGGATTAAGGGCTGTGTCGCGCCCCTGCCCGGTGAGGCGGGGAGCGAGGGGGCTAACATTTCTCGGGTTACCCCGCCTCGCATTTATCAGGGTAGTTACAGGGGGAGAAAAAAAAAAAAAAAGAGGTGGGGGAAAAGGAGAGAGAAAGAAAATCAACTTTAAGAGACTCCGGGTTTAAATAACAGCCTTTGATATTTTGACAGTAAAATGGAAAACACTTAACAGGAGTCAAGTTTTGATGTCTGAGGCTGGCAGCGCCCCCTAAAATTATATTGTCTTGCCTGCTGCTTCAAATTGGACCCAGGACCTTATAACGTCTCTCCAGGTCTTTATCTGCAGCCTTTCTGATTGCAAAACCATAATTGTATCGTTTTACACCAGTCAACTAAGCAAGTGCCAGTGGAATAAAATCCACAAAGTGCACACACATACCAGCTCTCCGGCAAAAGCAGTCTGTTCTTTGCAAGTTATAAAGGCCTGCAAATTAAATACCAATTACTGGAAGCAATAAAATGTTTTTTATTGCACGAAATCTACTTAAAACAGAAAAGAATAGTCGTTTTATTTTCGGGAGGGGGAGTAGGAGGCGGGGGGGGGGGGTGGGCGGGAGCTCACGAAGACTTGTATTGGCAGAGAAAGATTATATACAGCGCCTGCACGGGGCCACAATGGAGACATTCTACCGCCGGCAGCAGGCAGGGCTTCCCCCCGCGTTGTACAGAGGGGGGGTTATGCAGAGGTGCTTATGATAGGGATTATTGTAGGTGAGGCTGGGAGAGGTGGGAAGCCCGGGAACAGTAGCTCTGGGTAGGAGCGAGCGAGCGGCGCAACCAGGTTATATGACAGCAGCCCCGTGTGCTTCTAAGCCCCTCGCCAAATGAGGCTCTGAGGGGGTTGGTGGTGAGAATAACACGGGCTGGGGGCGAGGCAGGGGTGTCTGCAAGGTAGCTGCCTGCCCTCTCCTCCTTCCCCTGCCCTTTCTTCCCTCCCCTCCTTGGGGAAGGGGCTACCAGCTTTCTGCCTTGGGAGGGTCAGTGGGAAAAGGCTCCTAATTCCCTACTGTGCTCTCCGGCCCCCTCGGTGGGGTAGGCCCCCGGGAAGCAGGGTGTGGGGGTGCAGCCCGCCGTGTTCCCTGGGGTACCAGCCCCACAGCCAGGCTGCCGTCCCCCCATAAGCCTCCTCCACTTTCTATGAAGCGAAACGGCATCAGCAACCCCGTCGGCGGGAGGGATGTTTACCCAGAGGAGACACCCTCAGCTTTGCCTGGTCTCCGTTGCCCTTCGCTGCAATGCAGCCCCATGTCGGGCACAGAAGAAGGAAGGGTGGAAGTAGTCAGAAGTAGCCACGGCAGAGGAAAACCAGTGACACGACAAACTTCATTTAATATGCCCAGCCCTTGAGTTGCGCATTGAAACCTCCCTCAGATACATACGTCCCACTCTTTATTTCCCCAGTGTTTCATTACTCCTGGAACATCCTGTCCTTGTGGTTTCCCCTTTTATTGTGCCCATGCTTTTCACCCTTGGCGTCACTTAATGCCGGCAACTGCCTGTGGATGGGACAGGACACAGCCCTGGGGAGCACCTACCACGGCACAGCATGTCACGACACTTCTGCTGACAGGGGCTTGCGCTGCGCCTCTCTAAATAGGATTTGAAGGAGCGAGGTTTATTTTTTCCAGTGACAGAGGCAATTTGGGGACTGCAAGCTTGTTTCTTAACATGACCCCATTCTAAGTGAACTAAATTCTCTGACTCACCAGAGCGTATTATACAGAGCCAGGCTGAGGCAACAAAGAGATCTTCCAAGCTAATTACCCACAAGCGCGCAGGCTTTCTGTAGATGAATTGGATTTAGAAATGCTTGAAGACTAGGCTTGACTAGACTTAGAAACACAGGGAAAACTGAAACTCTTCCACGGGTTTTACTGCCGTTTCAAAGGTTCCCCGCGCTTGCCACGTGAAATCTCCAACTTTTGAAACCGCCAATTTAAGCTGCCCTGCTGCTGCTCGTGCTGCCAGGAGAGCAAGGCGGAGGCTCGGGGCTGCAGGTTACACACCGTCTTTGCCTGGCTTAGGGGAGCCCTCACCCTCAGAGCCTGTGTGATGCAGAGGGCCCTGGGACCCTGCTGGCCTTTAAGGAGCCCCCTGGGACACCTGGGAAGTCATGAGGCCACCAGTGGGGCTGCTGCACCAGTGGGACGGGTGATGCTAGTGGGGCTGCTGGCACCAGAAGCAGCAAAGTGGAATATTTTCCTTCCTCTCCTCAAACTGGAGGGGCTTTGGGGCTTATAGTCCCTTCTGACACTCTTTTTTTTTTTTTTTTCTGGCTTGCACTTTCCCCTCACCTCTGTGGCAAGAAGTGCCCCATCAGTGGTTTGCCCAGGGTTCACTCAGGAGGGCTCAGCTGCTCGGCAGTAAGGACATGGCCTTCAGAAATAGTTGGGTCTTCTGATAGCAGCCCCAAGGAAATGGAGGCCCAGGGCTGATATCTGCAGGTCCCTCTGCTGCACTGGGTCCTCATTTAGTGCTGAGCGAGGAAAAGCTGTGGGAAGGAAGAGGTTTAATGGCATAGTAATGCTGCTCCTTTTGGGCCAGGAGGCAGGAGTCACTGTCAAAGAGAAGAGTGCTTATACATTTATTTTTCCTTAAAGAGGGGAATTCTGTCCCCGATGTTGCTGAATAAGCAGGATTTGGGCTGCTGCATGCCCAAAACACACCGAGCGCTCCTGTTTACACCCCTCGCTGCATGTCCATGTGCACAAATATTCACCCATTGACGAGACTGTGGAGGTTTCTGGTTTTGTTTAAAAATTGGCTGCCTGCAGCCTCCCCTTAGCTCCTCTGGGTACGTGTGAGCAGCTGTGGAGAGCTGCAAGGCTAGCCAACAGACCTTGTAGCCCCCACAGATGTCAATTAGTTTCTCTCGGGCTTCCTTTGGATACACTGGGGTCTTGAGACCTCCATGTGCTGACTTATTTGTTAAGCATGAGTTATTCACTAACTCCGTGTTATTAATTAGAAGATTATCAGCTCTCGGTGGTTCGCCCGCCTGCTGCAGGGAGGTTCCAAGGAAACCCTCGTATGGACCATGCTCAAGGAGAGTGTCAATGGATTACTATGGTGGGACACTCCTGCTTTCTGCATTAAAAGGAGCAACTGGAGGAATATGAAAGGCTTCGGAGACCCTGAGTGCCTTTCCAGGCTCGGGTAACCCAGAAAGCAGCTTGCCGCAGCTGTGTCGCCGCGGGTTGGTGAGGGCTGGTTGGCTGCTGGTGGAGGCAAAGCCCAGGGACGGGGGACAAAGGTCTCAGGAAAACGTGCAAAAAGCCCGTCATGGGCTGCAGGGGGGGGGGGGGGGCAAAAAAAGGACCCTGCATAAATCCTTTTGGCAACTAGAAAAAGACAAGGAGCTGGGTGCTAAAAGTGCAAGGGGGAAGGGAACAGTTAAGTACATTGCCTCTGGACACCACAGCTTTTTAAACTAGCTAAACTGACTGCGGTCCTCCGGGAATCCATTTTAGAGGAGGCAAAATTGAGTGCATCTTTAATTTGCCTAATTTTCTTCATCCTATATATTTTTGGATCCTCCCTGCACTAATGAATCCTTGCTGCGTTCATGGGGAGTGAAACTTGTTAGCATTAGCAGAGGTCATCATGGCCTTTCTCTGAGCGATCACTGTCCTTCCCGTGACTCTATCAAGAATTTGTGAGGGTTGCGCCAGGGAAGGAGAAGGGTCAGCTGAACCCGCCTGGAGTTTAACTGCTTGCTTTTGAAAGGAGACACACTTTGATCTAAGGCATGGCATCAAGTGCAATATGTAATTCTCTCTCGCTCTCTATATATGCTTTTGTACAGAAAAAAAATAATCAGGTGGCCAGGTCTGCAGTAACTTGAAAGTCATGGTGCAGATAAATACCTCCAGTGAAAGCCAGGAGAAGAGCTTGGGTACAAAAGAAGGTTTGGTGATTATGCTGTTGAAGTCCTGCAAACATCTGGGGTTTGTGACCTGACAGAGACCTCTGGCTTTGCTATGGATTTCCCATATGCTCTTGAGTCACTTTTAAATCTTTCTCTGCCTCAGTTTACCATCTGCAAGATCATAATTACAGAAGAAAAATTTGCCTTCTCTTCTTTTGTCTGCCTTATTTACGCAGTCTATAAAGTTTAGGGCACTGCTTCTATTTTTGTTGCGTCTACTTTTTGGCAATTTCATGTTCTTTGGGACCCCTAGGCATTTTCCATAACACAGATAATACATTTAACAGGTTGTCTTTCTTTTTTTTTTTCCCCTGCCTTTGGCCACATGATGTTCTCATGAGCCAATGCAGGAAAGTATCTTCACAGCATCTCTGTGTGGTCTCTGCCCTTCACTGAACAAGATCTTACCAGATTACAGGGAAATAATAATTAATAATCGCTACTGTCTTCCAGACTGACCTATTGCATCTGTTCTGCTTCCCAAGGTAGTCCAGACCACCAGCAATCCAAAAATAACTGCACTTCTTAAGACTAAAATGCTGAAGAGCAGAGAAGATGCACAAATGCCTTACTCAGGTGGCCACAAAAAGCAGAGCCCAGGCCTTAAAAGTGGCCAGTCATTTATGTGCCTCTGTTCCCTCTCTTTTTGAGATAAAAAGTGTCCAGATTTAAAACCATAGTATGTGTTGTCAGTTCCCATTGTCTTCAACTCTTAGAAATTGTTAAGTACCATGCTCTTCAAAAAGTCATGTCCCACATTTCTCCTAAATCACCAAAAGGTGAGGCACGTCAAATTAGAGAGTGCATTTGAGAAGGTAGATTTAAGTAATTACAAATTGAGGGTGTTATTTTTTTTTCCATTTCAGCAAAAGAGGTATGATCAGATTAACTGTGGCAGACCTAGCTGGAACAGTTTAAGAAGTTACCATCACCAGCTGTTTATTGCTGTTCCTCTGCTGGAGGTTACCTCCTTCTCCCATCTGCAGACACATAGACCTCGGCCACTGAAACACAAGGGCCAGCACATTAGCTCAGAGTTGTTCTCACCTTGTGTACCCACACAACATGACATGATGCACGGGGAGTAAGTGTCAAGGACTACTACATTCACGGTTTGGACAGTCCAATGCATAGCCAAATGTTTGGGACTGACTATATCCTACTTTTTACAAATACACGAGTGAAACGCATCGGAGTGTTCTGAATAATTTTCCTTATTTAAATTTTGATGTAATAGCTCATTTGATTGTTTTTCCAGAAGCACACAGATGTAATTAATTTTAAAAATAACTTACTAGTAACAACCGCTAAACGCGGCTGTGTTTCTCTTCCCTTACTTTCTAAGATTTTTCAAACTAGTTTTTTTTTTCCTCTGCGTTGTTTTATTTTCCCACGGCAAATATTCAGGCTCTGTGGACACAGGCTTCATGCTGCTTGAGGGAGGAGATATAAAAATGATACTGTCCTTCAGAGAATTATGATGTGAACGAGAGAAAAGAAAACTCCCTTTGTGGTCTATTTGTGCATTACCACACAATGTTCTTATGCCTCAAGATCCTTCATATCCAGATACATCATGCTTATATAATAGATAGATTAAATGAAATGTCAAATGTAAATTGTGCATACTTCAAATTTCTATTACTTCTAAAGTGATTTTAAAATAAAACAGGCCTATTGGGAGAAAAATTGTATGAGCATATTTGGTAATCCTAAATTGCACTTTAAGAAAGATTTTTGGCAGGAGTGGTTGAACAGACTTTTCTTAACATTGCTTTGTTTTTGTTTTTCTATTAGACAATCGATCAGTAACAAGGCTCAACTGTAACCATTTTTTTCCATCTTCAAGTTAGATGCACGATGCAAACCAGGTGACTTCATGTGGTTCTCCTGCTTGCCAAGTTGAATGGAAGATGTCAGATTTAGGTCTGCTATTGGAAGCCATTTTCAATGTAAAGAATGATGAAGTGATGACTTTCCAAAACAATTATGAAAAATTCTGAGATTTGTTTGCCAAGCAAAACTATTTATAGAATATTAGCAATGCTTTTTGAGTTTGTTAAAATTACATTTTCACAAATAATAGGTAATATAGATTTCTTAATCTATGCCTATTCTTAGTATTAAACAAAGTGTATTGTGCAGGGGAAGATAATGAACATTCGCTAGGAGTTACATGACATATACAGCTGTAAATGCATATGGGTCAGTTGCAGAGCTGACCCCATTTGGAGCTGGACTACATGACCTACTGAGGTACTTTTCTACCTGAATTATCCTATGATCCTAAAAACCACAGCTCACAATTAACCATGCTTCTGATGCACATGCAGGCCATAAATCTGCAATGTGAAATTTGAAAGCTTTCAGTGTCCTCACTGCCCCCAGACCAGAGCAGCAGAGTACACTTCATCTCTGAGTGAGATGCTTATGTTGGAACTGTCCTACATTTGTTAGTGAGAAATGAATTCAAATGCGTCACCACGCTTGAAATACATAGTAATTGCCTGTCTTCTTCACTAGATGTTTTCAAACGCCTGACCTTGGGAATTAATTTTCAGGTGGGTTCACATGCCAGTCTCCCTGTTTATGTTAGGAGTCCAAGCTCAGAACCTGGATGGACATCTGTGCTGCTGTGTGTACCACCACACTTACATTTTTCATTCATGAGGCTTTTCCCACTGCCTCACCCAGCGGTAGGAGCAGGTCCCTCAAAGTATCTAATGTAGGGTCTTTTACTGAATCTTCCCATAATAAGGAATACCTTCATAAAGTACTTTAATTAGAGATCTACTATATCCCATATAAACAGCTCCTCTCTACGCCATCCAATCATAATTCATCTCCCCTTCTCCTTCCTGCTCTCAAAGAAGAGGATGCTGCAGCCACCCCACCCCAGGCAGAGCCATGTGTGTCCACACCAACCTTTTGGCTTAGGCCAGGAGTGTGCTCATCACATAAATCTGATGGCTATTGGGCACCACTGGAAGCTGTGCACCAAGAGCTGACTTGGTGCACACCAATCAGTAGCGGGAGTTCATTCCCCAGGACCTGACTAGATACAGATGGAAGTAAAACCCCCAAAATGGAGATGACATGGATTCCCAGCACCACTTTCCTCTAGAGATCAGCTCCTGCTGGGATGGGCTACTTGCTAATGTAGACATAACCAGGATACATTCCCCTGTTGTGTTGGTATGGCTACCTCTGTTGTGCCCCTGGCAGCAGATAGAGATGACTTTGCTCCCCAGAGTTTCTGTATGAAGTACTGAATACTGGATCTGTTTCCCCTCAGAAAACTGTAGGAATATCTTTGTTCAGACATTGTGCTCTCCACAATGAGCAATGACGTGTTGTGCTAAAGGCAGCAGAAGTAGTACAGTAGTACAGTAGTAGTAGAAGTACCCAGTAGTATTACATAATATAATACTTAACTAGTTCTTGGCTATATGAAGGTTCCAGGGAGATGTCAGTACTTAAAGGGGGTTTATAAGAAAGACGGGGACAGACTTTTTTACAAGGGCCTGTTTCTATAGGACAAAGGGTAATGTTTTTAAATTAAAAGAAGGTAGATTTAGACTAGATAGAAGTAAGAATTTTTTTACAATGAGGGTGGTGAAACACTGGAACAGGCTGCCCAGAGAGGTGGTAGATGCCCCATCCTTGGAACCATTCCAAGTCAGGTTGGATGGGGCTCTGAACAACCTGATCTAGTTAAAGATGTCCCTGCTCATTGCAGGAGGGGTTGGACGAGATAACCTTTAAAGATCCCTTCCAACCCAAATTAGTCTATGATTCTGTGAAGTACACAGATGATGCCAATCAGGAGCAAAGTTTCTTTACCCCAAAGCAAGGTGCAGTGTAATTTTGAACTCCTTAAAAGTGAGAAACTAAAGTTTGTGGAGCAATATCAGACACAGGAATAGCTGGTACATAAGCATTTTAACAACAATAAACTAATACATACCCTTTGACAATGTAACATTCACACAAGAGAGGTAGTTGCACTAATAATTGCTTTCTTTTATAGAATCAAGGTGGTGGGTTTGTGGAGAAGAGTAAATAAAAGATACTGTGAGCAGATCTTCTAGGCCAAACACAGTCAGAGCTCTTCCACTGATGCCAAATACTTGTTATACTCAGGTCTCCTTTTGTGCAGAGAGAAGAGACCATCAAGCACCCAAGAGACATGCAGCCTTATTGGAAACGTGAAAATAAGCCAATAGATTTGTCAGACTTATTATTGATAGAGCTGTAAACAGACACCCAAAAGCCTTAAAGCCTTCAGTAGTCAGAGTAGGTACAAAGAAAGCAGATGGACTGGAGTAGATTCACCAAATGTCAGAACACTGCTCCCAGCACAATTGAGCAGAGATTTCTTTGAGAGTAGTGCAAAGCTCCAGAGCTCCACTAAGAAGATCAAAGAAGGAATAGATCTCCAGAGGACTGTAGAAATCCCTCATGGGGACCACCAAGGTCTGCTACAGTTATCTATCATCCTGAATGAGTAGAAATCTGTAACAAATATTAAAATCAGTCTGAATGGAGACTGAATGGAGATGACTGAGCGTAGGAGCACCAGATGAAAGAAAAGGTAGAAGGGATATATGGTTTTGGCACCTAGACTAGCAAGTCATTGTAGTCATGCCAGATCTGTGTGCAGCTTCTCAGTTCTGGAGAACAAAGCAAAGCAGAAAAAAAGGGGGGAGCAGAATGGCATTGGAGCCTGAAAGCACCCAGAAAAAGAGGCAGAGAAGAGGGAATAAACCTTAATGATGCCAGAAGGGAGATACAAAGACAGAAGAGAGACAAGAGTGTAATTTTTGACAACTAGAAGTGGGTACATATTAAAGCAGAACATGACCACCAGTCTAAAGTCCTAGGAGATGTAAAGAGGAGTCTTCAGGCTGAGCCACTTGTCCTGCCTGTCAGGGAACACTGGGAGCCTGGGAACACTGGCTGGGCTGCATGGCCCCAAGACTTGGGGCTTAGGAGTGTGCAGATGGGAGAAAATGAGCCAGCCAGACCAGTTCTGTTGGAAAAAAATAAAATAAAAATAAAACCACCTTCCCGTCCTATAAGGTCTCACCCTGAGCTCTGCTATATTATTGCTACAGACTGCAATGGTATACTACCTTAATTAATGGAGACAGGAACAAATAGACTAAAATTTGGTTTTAAAGGGAAATTTATTCAGGTTCCAGCATCCCACAGAAAGTACTGCCTTAAGTATGGAAGCAAACAACTGTGGTGAAAGCCAAACCCAAATCAGGCGTTTCTTCACCCCTAGCAGCAATATACTGCAAAATTAAAAGGCTGATTAATGAAGATGACATTATGATAGGCAGTCCTTGCAACTCTTACATAATTCAGAGGGTCAGTTGAGATATAAGTTGATAGCTTAAATGCACCCTGACACAGAGCGTGCTAAAGTGCTAAAGTGATAGCGGAAAAGAGGGTTTATAAATGATGAAATCAAACCATTTCAACAGAGCTGCTCTTCACCAGAGTGAAAAATGCAGAACTCTAACTAGCTAGTGAAACACTGATGTTAAAGTTGACAGGAACCAGAAGACTCAGCTCAAAAGCTGAGGAGACTTCAGAGCATCAGTATGGGTTTAGGCAACCAGAGTCTCCAGGTCCAGGAGTGAGCACTGGGTGCTCAGGGACCCTCAGATGCTGGTGCTCAGATTTGGGAGCTTTTCCTGCACAATTGGCCTCTGATGGGGACAAAGAAGGCTATGGAGCAGAGGTGTTTCTGGTTCCCACTGCTTTCCTCAGCTCCAGAGCCTTCTTTTTAGTGCAGTTTTTCTTGCTTATTCATTTTCCTCATGTTTAATCTTTACAGAGATTTGTTTTGACTATTGGGAGAAGGGAAATAAGCTCAAGCAGGTGCACAGGGCTTAACTACAGCTTCAATACTCTTGGTTATATGTGGATATGTTAACAAATAGGAAAAAAGAAAGACTGCAAAAAATGCAAGGTAGTAAATATTTTAATGTTAGACCATAGGTCCTCTTTTGCAGTCTGGAAACAGTCTGCAGATGAGAGTATTGGACTACTGACCCTGACAGCAAAACATGGGAAACCCAAAAAATGGAATAAGAACATTTATTTTTAATGATTTACTGTAATTCTTCTGCACTTGTATCTCATCAGTATGCAATTCTTCATTTAAAATAAAGAAAAAAGGTATTTAAAATATCAATAAAGCTTGCCTGCAGCGTGGTTCTGAAATGTTTCATTGGTCTGAGGTATTCTCAGATGGCTGATGTAAATAAACTGGCTGAAAAGTGACTAGTAGTGATTCAAAAGCATGAATAAGACAAGAAGTATTATTGTTATTATCATCATCATTAGTGTATTTATTTATATCTCTTCTGTCCTTCTGACACATCAAGGTCTCCTTTTTTTCCACGAATTTCCTCTTATTTGGGCTAATGTCATCCACTGCCCCTTATTCCCGCTGGAGCATTTCCCCATGCTGAATGTGTTTTTACAAAACTTTCAGAGTTCCATGCATTTCCAACTGCTCATACGGGAGAAATAAAAGCCCTAGCTATTCAAACAACAGCAAAAGCCATGGAGTTAAGTTTAGGTAAGAGGTGTGACAAATAAACAAGTAAAACTCCTCTTTTGAGTTCCCAGGAAAAAGATGTAACAAAATTCCCTAGGAATAAACAGAACTACTCCACATACAGGCTCCTTTAGCAGGTCACAGCCTGGTTATTCCTGGCACATGCCACCCTGGTCCATCATGACAATGGTGAGTTCAGGAATTCTGTAGCCATTTTTACAGTGTGGACTCCCTCCCAGCACACGGTTGATTGATAACACCCAATGGTGGCAGCAGGGACTGGGTGCATGGACAGCACACAGTTTCCCCACAATATTAATCCAGGGCATTGTCCTCAATCTCCAGATGTTCCCTTAACACTCGGTTTGGGCACGCAGTGCATTCCTTACTCACTGCTCTTTGCAACCTGTTACCTGAATTCAGTGTGCCCGCCCAGGCTGGTTGATCCAAATACCCTTATTCACATAGAATGCACACTTATCAGCTATCTGCAGTATGTAAAATATAAACTGTAAAAGTCTCCCACAAAAAAAAAAAAAAGTCCAAGGAACACTGTGTCACTGAATAAAACAAGAGGAAATTATTACAGAAAATGTCAGACTTGCCTATTTATTTTACCTGAATTGAATGAAGCATAAAGGCTAAACTGAGAATGCAGCTGATGAAAACTGATTTCAAATTAAATGCATAAATGAATCACATTTTAAAATGTAACATTCAAGGTATTGGGTGATGAGAAGTAGAACTGCATTCACATCACTTAAATTTACTTACTTGGAAGTTAGGTGTCTAGTTAAAGCTAGTGGTGTGATCTTCCTCTCCTATACTGCACAAGGAGGCTCTCACCCCTATGGGGGGCTTTGTCCTGTTCCATTTATGTCACCCTTCCCAGGCCATGCTGCATGCCCCAGAGGGACAGTGCACTTTCACTTTCTGAAGATCCTTCTTCATTGACTCCAGAAGAATCCCAAGCATCTCTCTCATAGTCATGCTTCACTCTAAAGTAGGATACTATGAATCTTACCCTCCTGTGCAATACCATGGTCTCAGAAGTTATTGCCTGCCATCTTCATAATTTATTAGCAGTAGCTATAACACAATTTTATTCCAGCAACCGTGTGCATGTCTGTGGCCCGTGCTCTACCAATAATATTATTTCACGGTTTGAAACCAAACCCTTCCATTTTTATAGTAAATGTAAATGTAGTTATTGCCTTCTAATGAACCAAATAAAACCCACTCATGTATGTATCAGTCTCTATACCCCTACCTGTTTCTGCTTGCACATCTATATGTGTAAAAAAAATGATTGTGTTTGTGTACCTGTACATTAAGTGTCTCTGAATGTGAATAACACAAAGGTAGCTTGCACAGTATGGGTTAATATCTTATAACTTAGGTTATCAAAAATGGTGGGTAATTTATCTTGTGTTTTTAAGTAACAGCTGTTTCTCAATCTATGTGGCTTTATCTACCAACTGCCTTGTACTGTCAGGTATCACTGAAAGAATATCAGCTTTACTTATGCCTTCTTTTTCTACAGCGATGGTTTACAATAAGGAAAATATGAAGGTGCATGGCTCATTTAATCAGCGATTTTGCAAGTGTTTTACTTGTGTCAACAAAGAACAAATTGTTTTTAGCGTCTGGTATCTAGAATGCAGTATGCAGCATAAATTATTCAAATCAAAGCAACATAAATCTTTGTACAGCAAAGGTGAAGCCGCAGAATTCATTGCTGTGTGTTACAGCTTCGGATAGGACAATGACCTCTAATCAAAACTCCTCAATACAGTCCTTACACTTAAGATGCCAACTTGCCACTAAGGACCTGATTATCTATAAATTTATGGGAACCTGCAATAACTGGTGTTTGCCTCCTGATAATGTTTTCTGACACATATCAGGAGATTCAGCTGATCTGTGTTAGAGATTATTGTACAGAATTTGCAGTTTATACAGGCAATGAGTAGACAGAAGGTCCATTTGAGACCTTTAGCTACAGAGAAGCACATAAGGAAAACTGTTTCCATAGAAACATGCCCCACAGCTGTAGTTAGTATAGGAAAAATAGTTTTATGATTATTTCAATGAAGTTCTACCTTTTGTTTTCAGTGCAAGATGTATGCAATAGGTTGTTTCATAGCGTGATCTCAGTGTAGCTAAGGTCTTACATGTGAAATTCACCCCAAAGTGAAGGACCCCACGTTTCTCTTATTTGTTCCTAAGAGTTTTATTAGATTGTGTGCACAGTGTCCACTGTAGAATGATTTACATAAAACAGTATTGCTTTTCAGTATTTATTCTCTGTACAATAAATGTTTACTTTTGCATTAACTCACAAAATTGTACATAAATTTCTCAGAAAATCTAGATAAAAAGCAAAAGACCAGATAAGCTTCCAACATATCCAGGGGAGGGTTGTCCAGTGATTCCAGGAGGAGATGAGTCATGCCAAAGGAAAGCTATAGGAAAACAGAGGGTGGGCATGAATAATTTGCTAACAGTCTGGCAACATCTTCTTTCCGTTCAGGTCATTTCCGACTTAGATGGAAAATTTCTAACCATTTCCCTGGAAATGACAAGGTTGGTGCAACTCCAAACTAGTTAATCCAAGCCGTTTTTAGGACAGCTTTTGGTCCTGCTTCTTTGCGTGGCTGCAAAGGCACAAGGCAGAATCCATCTTGTGTTGGTAAAAAGGCAGATCCGCACGTCCGGTTGAGATTTTTCTCCCTCTCATTTCAAAAGTGTTAACAAGGCTACAAATTTCCCTTTCCTGCCTGGCACGAGTATGGACTTTATTAGCTGCTTCCACGTACATATGCAATGCACAGGGTAATATGATGCTTGGATTTTTTCCTAATGAGTTTGAAATCAGTATAGCTGAATTGCACCAAGTCACACTATGGGCTGGGAGGTGCATGACTACGAGCTGGATTGTGTGCGTGGGTAAGTGAATAACCCAAATAAACAACCATTCAATACTGAATGTGTTGAAATCTGTTGCCTTGTCAGCTGTGGCACAGGTTTTGAGTGTTCATGACAATAAGAGTGGTTATTTTGTTTCCTCTGTCATTTCCAAACAGCATTGAAATCATGTGCTCCTGGACAAATTTTGCTTGTGAACTTCATACACATGCAAAACCAACGCAAGTTGGATGGATATCTGCCTCAGTGTCTCTGAAAGCCGCATTTTCCAGAAACCATGTTCTGTAGAGTGAAAGAAGACAGAGCCAGATAAAAGATATTTATACAGTAGCACGTAATAGCTTCCAGGGAGGGAGGAAAGGTTCTTAACTTAGGTATGATTCCACATACTGCTTAGCAGAGCTGTGCTTCAAGGGTTTCTCCCACCCACCAGCGGTCCCTGTAAGATGCTAAGCTTTAAAGTTACATGCTGTCGTGGCTTAACCCCAGCTGACAACTAGGATCCCACAGCCACTTGCTCACTTCTCTCCGTCACCCCAGGAGGGGAAGGGAGAAGAGGGAGAAAAGGGGGGGAAAGAAAAAAATCAACTCGTCAGTTGAGTTAAAACCATATATAACAATAATGGGAAAGGAATATATATAAAACCAATATAACAATAATGGGAAAGGAAGGTAATAATGATAATAATGGTTAAAAATATACAAAATAAAGTAATACAATGTAAATCACTCTTACTACCCGATGATTGCTTGCCCAGCCCATCCCAAGCAGTGATTGTGGATCCCCACCCCTCGGCCAACCCCCATTTATATACTGAGCATGATGTCTAGAGTATGGAATACTCCATTGGCCAGCTTGTTCGTCTATGTTTCCTCTCAGCTGACTTTTTTTTTCAGGGAAGCTGAAAAAAAGTCCTTGCCAAATATAAACATCACCTGGCAACAACTAAACCAATATACATTATTGACATTCCTTTCATACCCAATCTGAAACACAGCAGCCACTGTCCCAGCTGAAACCATGACACATATATAAGTTAGACCTGAAAAGTAGATGTTGTTGGTGCCCCAAAATGACTCAGCCTTGCTTCAGAAGTGTTGTCCTCCAATTCACCAGTTTCATAGAAGCTAGGCAGCTGATGAGGAAACTGATATTGATAGAACCTGTAGCATTGCTGCCATTTTAGGCAAGTAACTTCAAAACCCATCTCCTTGAGTTGTTAGAAGAAGCAAGTCATAGCTTTACGTTTGCTAGTCTACAAAATCCAACAACAGCACTACAGAAAAAGAGCAAAAAAAAAAAGGGTAATATTTTGTTCACTATTTTAGCAGTAACATACTGAAAACATACCAGTATGAATTGGTTTGGCTACAGAGGATTTGAAAAAGTACTTTAATAAAAAAATAACTTAATGAGCCACAGTTCAGTAAGACGTAACCAAATAATTGACATATACCAGACAAATAAACATTCCCACATGCCTCCAAAGTACCTCCAAGGAAAAGTTTCTTTCCACAACAGAGATCACTAGCTTAGTCATTTTCTTTTCAGGTTTGCAATATGACCCATCTTGGCTTCCCAACAGCTACAGCAAGGCTTCAAGAAGATTTTCCTCATAGTATTTAATTTGTTAATGGGATTTGCATGCACCCTTCCAAAGAAGTATCAAAAAAGTTGGCCTCATTGCTCGTGATGGCCAGACAAGGGGAAGAATAATTGTGTCATACAAAATCTATCCCTGTTCTCCCCACAGAGACATAATTACAGGTTCAAAACTTAGAGAGGTGGAAGAGCCAGCTCAGATTCCACCTAAATCTGAAGGATTAATCTGCATGTCAATTCTAATGGTACAAAAGATCTGAGTGTAATTTCCTCTTCTGCCTTGTGGTATACCAGATTGCAGAAGATTGCATGTATTATTTTAAGGTTCTCCGAAGAAAATTTCTGCAGGCTTCCCTACAAGGACTTTCAACCACAGTACAGCATTTAAGGGGAAGGGCATTGGAAGAAACAGAAAAAGAGTACTTAAGGAGCATAGGAAGCAAGTTTCAGAGCAGACAGAGAAGGTAAAAGGGGAGCAAATTCATAACGGTATCTGAAGATGACAGAGAAGATCTTGGCCCAATGAAAGGAAAAGCTGAATTCCCACTGACTCAGTGGAGCCCACAGTTTACACCAGAAGGGAAAATTGTGCCTTGAGGGAGAATTGTCAATAAAAAGCAGTAGTCTGAGTATACATCAGCAAGCTGAATTGCCACTTTTTAGTACAAACTTGAGTGTCATGAGCCAATACTGATAGATGCACAGAAGAAGGGAGCTGCAATGGAAAGGGTCAGTGTAAACAGCTCTTGCTGCTGGAAGAATCACCAAATACAAAATTTTGATAAAAGGTGAAAACATAAACAGCTTTGATTTGAGGGACGCTGGGTGTAGGCAAGACATAAGCTTGTCCTTACTGTGAGGGAGGTGAGAAGTAACTAACATTGCAAAGGGACCCAGGCTGCTCAGGTGCCTTGGCCATTGACCTGGACATGACTGAAACCTGCTTTCATCATAGAGGAGCTAGATCTGCTGCCATAGCTGCTCCAGCCCATCTTCATGATGAAGATATCTTTGGCTGCTTGTTTAAGGGGGAGTGGTCCATGGAGGGGAGCTTTGCTTTCTTTGTTTTCAGGAAAAGTTTGAAGGGACTTTTCCTCCCTCCCCCCACACCCTATATTTTACAAAAGAAAAAGAAAAGAAGAAGGAACTCTGTAAATTGCATCAAAAAGCAACGGGTATTTCTAAAGCTTCTGAAATCAGTTCAAGCACTTAGGCAAAGCTAACACAGCTAGAGGCTTCTTAGAAAGCCACAGCAAAAGGGGACTTCACCCCCATCGAGCACATGTGACGGTCCCCCACCATGGGGAGAGATGGGAAACGGCCAATGAGATTCGTGGTTCTTTCACCAAGCCTTCCCCTCGCTTTCTCTTCTGACTGTATTGCAGGGGTACATTTAATAACGTGCTGGTTTTATTGTTTTGGTTTGTTTCTTATTTGCAGTGTTATCCAGTGCCTGACTGGAGGAGAGAGAGACTTGAGAAAGTCGAATCCATTTTGCATCAATAACAAAACATTACATTTCCAAGGGAAGGAACAACTGCTTTTCAAAAATGAGGCTGTGCTTGTTTGTCTGCTGGTTCATACAGAGCAGTTATCAAGCCAAAGGAGTCCTGGTGATCATGCTTTGCCAGCACAGACAGAACAAAGGATTATTAAAAATAATATAAACTGACGACATATGTTACCAGTATTAAAATTGATGCACACTCCTGCCTAGCATAGGGGAAGTCAGGAGCTGGATTTTATCTTTAACAAAGTCAGAAAAGAAAAGCAAACTGTTTCAGTCTTATTACCTCTAACAGGGAGGTATTTCTTTCTGTCTGCTTGGGGAGGAGAGGTTGAGGGGAGCAAGGTTTGGTTTGGATAAACCTCAGTCTAACCTGCCCACCTCCTCCTCCCCCAAAGTAGATCCGGCTCCACACAAGTACTTCTGCAAATATTTTCCCCACAAAAAGGTTATGAACCAAAGCTGGGAGCAACCAGATGACTGTCAAAAAGTGGCAGGACCAAACTCACCATCTTCAGAGCCATAAATGCACATCATAAGATATTTTAGTATCAGGTATTAAAACTTCTTCATGGTGATAGCATGCAGACTTTGCAGCCAGAAATTAGGGTCCTTTTGTCCCAGCCACGAGACAAATAATTGGACAGAGAGCCCCTACTTCAGAGAGCTTTCCCACCTAGCCTGGTACTTCTGTTCCACCACAATCAGCTTGAAGCCATTCAC
Organism: Gallinago jamesoni; assembly: GCA_025769975.1. NCBI lineage: Eukaryota > Metazoa > Chordata > Aves > Charadriiformes > Scolopacidae > Gallinago > Gallinago jamesoni. The sequence continues at coordinate 135,623,907 of JAOQGH010000001.1, forward strand.
CGAGGTCTTTCCTCATGTCGTCCCTTAACGCACACTCACCTGGTCTTTTGCATGGTCTGGGAATTTTTAAATGAGCCCGGGTTTGCAGTTTTGCTCCACGCCTGACCTTACAGTTCCTGCAAAGCAAAGAAACTTGTTTGCAATGCTCGCACATTACGCCGGGATGGCACGCTGTCAACACATGCAGCGTTATGGACTGGAAAATCCAAATACAGTTTGCAAAGCCATTGGAGATTTTCCACAGAGTACATGCAAGGGCCTCCCCTAATTGAATTTGCCAAAATTCACATGAACTCAGATTTAATCCAATCAGTTCTACATCACATGTCTTTCAACATTGACAAAATATTTTTTTCTAATTGTGACTCTCTTATGGAACCAAATGAATCAGAAAGGGACTTAAATGAAAACCAGTCCAGATTGTTCTACACTTTAACCTTACATCTGTGCTTAATTAGGATGCTCAATTTCCCTAAACTCAAGTCATAAAATGGAAGTAATCTGTGGCCTGTTTGTCAGTCATTATAGGGCAGCAGACCTGCAAATCAAGGCAGGCTCAAATGCACAGGATCCTGTTCAGCACGGGCATTGAAGGAAACATGGGAGATGTTATTGTGCAGCAGGCTGGAAGGGAGTCAGGAGAAAAGCTCGCAGAGAAAGACGTGTGTGAATAACCTGCTTGCTGAGCCTTGAAAGAAGGGAGCAAATGAATGCGGAAAACATGTGTGATTATTTAAGGCTCCCCCATTCTGACCGCATGAGGTTCTTACCAAAGGCCTGATAGTAACTGGTGCTGGACAATATTTTCAGCCATTGAGAAGGTAACAGCCTCCTCTTCACATCAAAACCACTCTCTTGGAGTGCCAACACCTTCAACTGGTGTAACCCTTTAGGGTGTAATTTTGAGACATTGCAAGATCCCCAGTGGCCACCACACTCCCCTAGTCCCGCTTCGTCGTCCTAGCCCTGCACACCACATGGATCACCCATCCTTCCTTCCCTCCTCGTGCAGCCATGTGAGGGGCTGTGCTTTAGAGCCAAGCAAGAAAAACTCCCCATGACCCCAGTTGCACCTTTCCAAGGGCTTTTTTAAGGAGCTGGATTGTTTCTCTGGCTCAGTTTCACAGTCCAACCCCACACATTGTGGCACCAGCTGAAACCCCAGCAAGGAAGGGCTGGCATCTCCTGCAAAGGCTTTGGCACCCTCGAATGAAAGCTGTCTCCTTGCAGCCAGCAAAAGTAGCTGCAATTAACCCACATCCTTAAAAGCGTGAGAAAGGCTTGTCGTCTAGAGTTGTTAAGGATGCACTATCCGGGGCTACGGCAAATCACCAGAGGAACAATAAAACCCTACCCCACACACCAAGGTCTGTCATCATTCATTTCAAACATGCACTTCAGAGTGTTGCTGTTATGTTGTTTTTTGACATCTTGAGATCTGCATGAGAAATCCCTGTGGACGTGCTGTAAATCCATATCTACAGCAGTAAGTTTTCATTGCATCAGTGTTATTAAATATATATATACACTTATATATATATTATTTGGCGATGTTGAATGAACAATTGGCCTTTAACTCCTCCTAGACTATTAGGTCGTACTATAGGTCAGTGAAAAAGTAATTTTCCCTAGATTTGTAATAAGGTCTGGGATTTGACCTATGACCCCAATGTCACAAGGTATTCATTATCTCCACACAGATGATATACAGGCAAAGAAACATATATTTTTTATAGAACTGGAAGAATTATATTTGATGGATACGTTTTATTAGATGGATTTTATTACCTGGATAAACTCAATTAGCAGACCTCAGTAATTTTGAAAATGTAACTTATTTACGTTAAGCTATTCTTCCTGTGGTCATTAGCATTCAAAACATCTAAACTTGAACTCAGGGAACAGCTGAATTTATTTTTTTTTGGTTCAGTAGGCAAACCAAAATAGAAGAACAGAGAGAGGAAAAAAAGATATCTCCTAACCAGAAAAGAAAGCTTATTTTGCATGAATGCAGAATGCTTCATTTAGCTTGTAATTAAAAGATTTTTCCTGGTTCTTAAGCTGTTTTTTTCTTTCATTCTTAAAAAAATAATAGCCAATATTCAAACATCATTTCCTAACGAGAAGCTGAAATATTTTGCTTCCAAAGGAATTGAAACTAGAACTTTGTCTTTGTGGGGAGGGAAGGTTGTTTGCTTTGTCTTAATGTAATAAATAGTTTCAATCTCCTGCCTCTGGATGGAGGAAAAAAATGTCACTAGTCCATGAAAACATTCCACTCACACCGAGTACCCATATTTGCAGGAAGATATTAGTGACAGTAAGCAGAATTTAAATGTCTAAAGACATAATTGAAAGGTGTCTGCATAAAATATACACATATCAAACATACATGTTACAAGAATTTTTGAGAGGCAGAGGACAAGTCTGTGAACCATGTGTCCATAACATGTTGTCCCTCAGCTGATTCCCAGGTGCACTTCTTCCATGGCCACAGAAATCCACCCCTTGTATGGCAGATACCTTTCCCTAGTGAAAAAAAAAAGGGGGGGGGAGGGGGGGAGTGGGAAGCCATTACCAGAGGATGGGGTTCATTTCAAGTAATACTGATCTTATAGTTGGATGTCCACATCAAGCTATGCTTTTGTAGCCAAGGCAGAAAGATGAAGCTCCACCTGAGACCAACCCACTGCACACAGCAGGGCAAAAGTCCAAGGTGGGCGAGGAGGGTGACCCACCTGCTGGGGTCGCTGCTGCTGCCCCAGTGCAGCAAGAGCCCAGGCAGCGTACCCAGACCAGACATCTCGCAAACGTGTGATTTGACTTAGGTGAGGAGAATCCCACCCACCTGTGTCCTGGGAAACATTAGCGAGGACTGCATTAGCCCGGAGCCACTGTGAGAAGCGAGGTGGGGGGAGCCCCTCTGCACAGGGAAAGCTCCCAGGGATGTACGAGGTTTGATTATAGCTATATTGGGAAAAAAGAGGCATGGACAACAGGATTCCTGCTGTCTCCTGATTCAGAACGCCTCCTCCACGGGCTTCCACAGATAACTGTAGTTTAGAACAGTTTTTCTGGCCACTGGCTTGGCTCAGGACTGGTGGTAGGGTAGCGATACAGCATGAACAACCTCTCCACTGACACTGAGGATCCAGCTGCTAGAGCGAGGTCCACTATTACTCTTAGCATCATGAAGTAGCTTTTGAGATTGAACTACTTGTGTGTCCATCCAATGAATTCCTGTTAAAAGACTAAACTTGCTAGGGGATAAAAATCCATTACAAGTGAGAAGCAATTTACAGTAGAGAACTGACCTATAAAACCAACGTATTTCCATTGCACTAATCCAAAACATATTTCAGAAAATAGGTCTGCACTCTGAAATAGGTCTTGTTAAACAAGAGACCTGTTAAAATTACAGGCTTAGTGCAGCAAGCCTGTATATTTTAACAGGATTTTCATGTGTTGGGCCACAGTCCTCGGAAATTTGCTAAGAAAGTGACCTCACTCTTCAAAAAGCGGTGGGAGATTTAAAAAGCAAGGCACATCCCTTGGACTTCAGAAAGCGAGCAACTTACAAGACTCCCTGCCTCTCAGACTTCTTCCCCTTTCCGCTCATTTCTGCATCGCCTCTCATACTGTCCCTTACACCTGGAAAATTTTGGCCTCTTCCTATCTGCCAAATATTTTCCCTTCTCCATTTCAAATTCCTCCTCAGCTCACTAACTCACTTCCTCCTGACTTCTTGGACCTGGGGCCCCCATTCTCCCACGCTGAAGCTCCGACGCTCAGGGGACAAAGCCAGGCAGCCGGCACGCACGCTCTGCAGTCACCCCACAAAGCCCAGATGTGCACAGATGCTCGGCGACTTGGTGAACGACTCCCTGCAGGCAGGACAGGAGCGCCTTGCATTATCCCAGAGCATGTCTCTTTTTTTTTTCAGGACCAGCCTGCGGTACTTGAACTGGGATCCTTCAGTGCTCTCATCGAAGTCAGAGGCTCAGAGAAGGGGAAGAGGAGCATCCAACTTTTCAGGAAAGCCAACCTTGATTCTTGAGAGCTGCAGGGCCTGCTTCGAGCCCCCCTGAACTCTGTGGAAGGAATTCGGGGGACTTCTGGTTGCCTATGGCTGGAGGATTGGATCTCGGCAGCGAAACAATGAGGTGGTGTTGTGTAAGAGTTCTGTCCCCAGTAAAATATTTCAGTGGAAAACAGATCTCCACAAGTAGGAGAGGTTCACAGCAATCACTGGGAAGCCTCTGCGTGCTTGTATTTTTTTTTCCTACTGGTATAGAAACACAACTTGAACTTAAGTCCACTCCTGCTATTATTGAGAGAATGAGAACTGTAGTAAAAATAAAACTAACAAATCTTTGGTTTTCCCTCTTCCTAGCCTCATGCTTCCCGATGCTGCACTCCTGCGTACACAAGACTTCTTAAAAATGATACCTCTTTAGGTACGACAGGAGGACCCAGCACCAGTCACAGCTTTTGTCACAAAGAGCAGTCCCCTGCCTTGCAGAACGCATAGACACCCGAGAAAGGGCAGCAACAGGGTTATTTCCTGGGACAGAGTGACTTTGATGGGGTCTGCCTGTGGCTGTGCCAAGAAGGACCCATTTCCCTTGCAGCTCCCCCACGGCTCCCTTGTGGCCTTGCTCCTGTCAAGGGGGATAAGGATGGCAGCAGGACGTGTGACCCCAGAGAGAGGCCCAGGAACCTCCAGAGGCAGTTGGAGAGGATGTTCGCTGCTCCATGAGGGTCTGGGGCTGAGATAATTGAGAGCTGAGCAGGCTGCTGGGGTCAACAGAGACCTCACGGAGAAGCACAGGCCCTGCTATCAAACCACTGTCTCCTCTGTGCTCTGAAGCACGCAGTGTGCCTTCCTATCAAAACACTCTGAACTCCTCATCCTTTCAAATGGCTAACAAATGTGTTTGATTATGTGGTAAAGCAGATTTTCATATGTTGACAAAGCCTGGTTAATCAGGAGAGCAGGGCTCTATCTACAGAGATACAGAATATACAAGGAGAAATTTCAACACCTCATTAGAAAAATAAATTAATGTCTTTTCCGAGACTGTGGCACAGGCAAAACATATCCTCATATGGTATAAACACTTGATGAGATGAGCTTCATAGCTTTACCATGATTTCACCACTCCAGAGTGAAGTGGCCATCCCCAAACTGACACAAATTAGAACTTTACACTACTCTAGGACATGTTCTGCCTCCCCCTTCTTCTTGTTATTGATCTCCATCAACCATCAAATCATATAATTTAATATAACACAAAATCTAGACCTCTTGACACAGATCCCCTCCTGCACCCAAGGGAGCATAGCTCTAATTTATACCAGATGGCTTCAGACTATACAAAACCCTGTGCCAGCTGAGGGTTAGCCAAGCACAGGTGTGCCCCACCCTGTCCCAAAATGCCTTTTCCTATTCTCCTTCTTTCCACCCAAGGAGGAGCAGATGTGGGAGGGAGCCGACAGCACTGCCCTGCATCAGCTGAGAATTATGCCAAACCCCCGTTAATGCACCCAGGAGTCACATCTGAGACCCTCTATACAGAGGTGAAAGGAAAAAGAATTTGCTCTTTTACTTTAAGAGTCACAAATCAGGGTGAAGGAAAAAAAAAAAAAAACACCAGAAAACTTTAGAATTAAACACATGAAAAGGTTTAATATATTGCCAGAATGTTGATGAAAATGAAGACCCAGATTCCAAGGAATCTAGAGAAAATGATCCCTTTGAGTCAAGCATTCATAAAAGTCTGCAATGATACAGAGATGATCTCATGCTCATGGTTATTTCCCGTTTGCAACTTTTTTTGTTAGTATAGTTTTTTTTACTCCCAGATGTTGTAAAGTTAATTACACAATCACTTGTGTATTACAAAAAAATGAATAAAGAATACTGGATACACATGGGTCACTACAGTGCAGCACAGAATGAAGGAAAATCATCTTCAGAAAAAGGCAATTTATACATAGTACCAGAGCTGAAATTCTTCAGTATTCTTCAGCCAGCATCTGCTTTCTGCAAGGGAGAAATTTTCAGCTACACCAGCTGCAACAACCCCAGCTGGAAAGAAATTCTTGCCAGTGAAGGGTGGCATAAATAAAAGCACATCTAGAGGAAAGTCTTGCAGACCAGTATGTCATAAACCCTCTGCTCATTGTGCTTCATGCTGCCACATGCAGGGCAAGATGTAAGGAGCTGTGTTCTCCAAGGCCCACTTGTTTTGGGAAACACATGCACTTAAGTACTATTGGCATCCACATAACCCATCTCTGCAGCGTGCAGCTGTGCCATCAGCCTGGTGCTGGTGGTACTTTGAGTGACTCAGCATGACTGCAAATCTGCAGGATTTGCACACCTAAATGTGGGTGTGCGGGTTCACAGTGATGTTTGGGAAGTATAGACGTTCCCCCCCCCTTTAAAAACTGTAATTCATTAGAAGTTATTTCAAAGTACATAAAACTGGCCTCAAAACATGAATCGAGCTCCTTAACTAGTGCTTCCAAAAACATCCAAAAATATTCTGGTCCACTTCCTCACTGGAAAGAGCACTGTGGGCAGAGACCAAAGAGATCAAACACCAACAGTTGAAAATGGTTTGGGCTGTGCTGTACACAGATTTTTTTGACTGTAGCACATGACAGAGCCTCTTCCACAAAGATACCAACCAGGCAGGTCACTAAATAACTGTCAGAGAAGAGAGGGAACAATCCCCATGCTGGAACATGGTGTAACCTGCCATAGATGGTAAGGGTGCTTGGATCCACCAAAAGAGAGGACAGACTTATTTTAAGGCAAATTCTGGAGACAGATAGCAGGAATCTGACAGTAGCATCTAGACTTTGGTGACAGCATTAAAATTAGGACATATTTTGTCTAACAAGCACTGGTGAAAGCCAAGAGATTTCTAGGAAATAATAATTCTTACATTCAGAGAACTGCAGGCACAGATTTTCTCTTGTAATTTCATTTCTCAACAACTATTTTCCCAGCTTTTTCATGACTTTCTTCTGAAGGCTATCGGGTCATCTTTTGGCACAGAGGATGACAGTTCACTACCTCTGACTATTTAAAGTTAACTCTTTGACTATGCCACAAGGGCTTGGGGGATTACTTTGTAAAACAGATTTTTTAAAATACTTCCTACTAGATTTGTCAGGTGATGAGACATTTTATTAACTTTGTTGCTATGAATTTTTATCAGGCCAATGAGGAATATTAATTCCTAAGGGGTTTGAACTAATAAAATTGTAAAATGAAAAGTGTTTCCTCTCAATAGCTATGTTTTTAAAACTGAACCTCATCCTGTGACTAAGATTGACTTTTTCTGCTTTTGAAAATACTTAAGTTAGCCTTTGTTGCATTGTGTTTTTTAAAGCTCTGACACTTGGAATCTTGTGAATATGTAGGACACCAAATTTCATCACACAGCCAAAATTAAATCCTCCAACTGTTGTACAAAGAAACATATAAACCCATGATTGATGTAGATTCCTAAACTGACCAGTTTTAGAGTCAAGAGGGATTGTTGTGATTGTCTCACTACTTTCCATATAATTGAGCCCCTAGAACTTCTCTATATTAATTCGTGCTTCAAGATTAAAAGCTGTGCTTGCAGCAGAGCAGCTCTTCCAAAAAAGTGTTTCATTTTGCTTTAAAAATCTCCATTAATGGAGAACTCAGCACAATCCTCTGTAAATCATTCCAAATTATTAATTATCCTTGCTGTTATGAATATGCACCTTCTTTTTTGGTCTGAATTTTCTTTGCTTCAGTTTCCAGCCATTGGTCTTATTAGTCACTGTACCTTTGTCTGGCAGACTGAAAAGCCCTGTATTACCTAAATCTTTTCCTTGTGGAGGTACTTACAGGCTATGGTCAGGTCACAGTTAACCTTCTCTCTTAGAAGTTACTTAAATCTTTTCCTATTAGTTATCCTTTAATTATTCTCAGAGCTTCTCTTTGAACTCATGCCAATTTTTTTACATCCTTCTTGAACTTGAGCACCAGATCTGGACATAGGACCCCAACAAGCACAGCATCGGACAGTGGAAATAGTCCCTGTTCTTTTTTATTTATACCGGCAGGAATTGATTTAGCCCTTCTGGCCATAGCACCATGCTCAGAGCTCATGCTCAGGTGATTTTCATCCTGATCATAAATACAGTTTCCAAAATTTTCTACTTCTCCAAGCAGGGCTCCCCTGACAGTGTAATCTACATGCGTTGTTCCCAGACTGGTCATTTCACATTCAGGCCCCCCAGACCACTTCATTTGTACATGTCCAGCGTTTTCCCTCTGTATCCGTGACTATCACCAATTTGTTGTCTCAACTGACAACAACTCATCTTTGACCCTTAAGTTATTGCTAAAAATAGGAAACAACAAGAACACAAAAAACAAGGAACGTACCTTCCTGATGGAGGCTCCCTTCCTACAATCAGAATTGGACACACCGCTGAACTCAATTTCAGTCTATTTAATGTGTGACATTGATTTTATAACATTCTGCTTTGTTATTCAAGCTGTGTGGTCCCATATGCAATAATGTAGGAATTTTATTACATTGCAAATACCATTACTTCTATCAACCAAAGTTGTAATCACATTAAAATTTATACCGAGCTAGTGTGACAAGATTCTTTTATAAATAATTATTAATCATATTTCCTTCCTTTAAATCATTATTAATGTGGTCACATATCTGCTATTTTTCTACTTTATCAGGGAATGCAATTTTGGTTACTTGAAGTATCTCTTCTGCTTTTTCTAAATACAGGTGCAACTGCTTTTTTCCTGAAGCCTTCGTGTTTCCCAGAATTTACTGAAACTCAGCATTAACGATCCACCACACTTCTCTGCTCACAGCCTGAATCTTTTGGACAAGATGATTTGAGTCTTTCTAGTATTGAGAAGAGAAGACTTAGGGAGGATCTAATCAATGCTTACAAATAGTTAAAGGGAGGGTGTCAGGAGGACGGGGCTGGTCTTTTCTCAGTGGTGCCCAGTGACAGGACAAGAGG